>OY757190.1:23621086-24221086 GCA_963583895.1 Melanophora roralis | reverse complement strand
GGTACTCTTTTAATACCATCATTCTTGTAACTTCCCGACCAATAAAGACGAAAACGCAATGTTTCAGAAAAATGTGTACTTATTAAAAATTTTGAGCCGTAAGGAGTAAAAATAGGTAAACAAAATTACATATATATATATTGGAAATTTTTTGCATTTTTTCATATTGTGAGTAAAGAAACATGACAGAAAGGGGAAAAGAAAAAGTGGAAAAGAATCACTTTTTCATATTTTTTCAATAAGAGATTCCGCTAATTATTTTTTTCTTTTGCTACGATTTACTATCAAAAAAAAAAAACAAAAATACGAAAGATTATGAAATATCGACTGCTATTTTCAAGTTCTAAATTTTGAGATATTTTTTTTTTATTTTATCTAATCTTTGATATACATATAACTATGTATATACAACTGAACTAGTTGAACAATTTATCAAAAAACCAATAGGTAATTAGTCTAACATATAAAGCATTTTATTAATTTATATCTTCATAGCATATTATCTGCAGGGTATGCATACAAGTGTTTATACATACATACGTATGTACTAGACATCTGCATGACTATATTCATTTAATTGCCTATACACAACAAAAACAATATTCATTCAAACATTTTTCATTCTATGGGAGATAAATAAAATTAAGCCAGTAACAACACAAGAAAGAATGTATTGTGTGTTACACTCAATGATACAAGAAGAACACATTCATTTTACAGTTTTCGTTTTGAATGTGTATAAAACACACTTGAAAATACAAAAACATAGCAAAGTCTCATTACAGTTAGAGTTTTTATAAAAACATTCAGGTGTTTTTTCGAGTTAATGAATGTTTAACAACAACAATAACGACAAATTTGCAAACACAAATGAATAATAATTTTTTACACCAATCATACAGCAATATTCACACATTCTATTCAGTATTTATTTATATGAATGTATGGGTAATATTTTGTTTTCGGTTGAAGTTGTTTTTTATTTGCTTTCGCTTGTGGGTTCATTCATTTAGTTTGTTTAACATTGAATGAAAAACACTATGTTGTTGAAAAACAAACGAATATATTTAAACGGCATTTGGGTGTAGTCAAGCAGACCTTTAGTATGTACAAATTAAAACATATTTTGGGTTGGTTTTGCTTACAAATGTAGAAGAAGTTAGAACAGTTGCCATGGCAACTTTCATGTTTTGTTATTCTTCTTCTTTTCTTATATACTTAACAGCGACAAAATTTTAGTGTTTCCACAAAGTTCATAATTCCATTTGTAACATATTCATTTAACCCTATTCTTTGTGACGAGTGATATAATTTTACTCACATATTGTTTGCTTAAAAATCAGAAGTGTAAATTTAAAAACTAAACCTTAAATTTCTTAAAAGGTTTGCAAAAAAAATTTCCATATAAAATTTGTTTTTAAACCTTCTATAAATATACATATAATAATAATTTAAGAAAAGACTAGTGAAAACATGATTATACAGTCATGGAATATGCCATAGTGAAACAAGAATTTTATTATGATTGTTATTGATGTTACACCACGAAAAAATAAAATGTGGCTTAACAATTTCGGAAATCAGCTGATTCAGATATATGTAATTATAACACCAAACAATATTCAGCAATATTGTTCCATAATAATAAATATTTTTTTATTTTATGGAAAAAAATCGTAGACTTATTTACCAATATAAAAAAGTAAAACAATTAATTTTCGCTTACATATATATATAATTAAAAAAGTGCAGAAAAAAATGTTTTTTGAATACTGAGAAGACACCTTAAAGCACAGTGAGAAATTGTTAAGAACACTATAAATACCCGCTTTTCAAAAACGGGTATTTAACAAACTTTTGGGTTTGGAATAAGCAAAAAAGCACTAAACAGTACCCAAAAGGTACCAAAATGGCAACACTAATGATAGATGGTTAAAGCGTTACATACCGACTAGGTGGAGTTAGCAAAAGAATAAAAAAGAATAAAGCTTTGGTACATAGTGGGCCAAACAGCTGATGCTTATAACCGAAATACCTAGCAAGCGATCAAAAGTGTTGATGATGAAAAAAGTAGCTGGTTTCGAAAATGCTTTCTACTCGAAACTAGCGTAAAAACTTGCCTTTTTTGAAAAAAAATCTCTAAAACTCATGCTAATACAGTAAAAAATGAAAAAAAAAATTTAATTGCAAAAAATATGAATTTAGTAGGGACTGAACTTGAACCTAACGAAATAATAGCAGAATTGTATTAACAATTTTTTTAAAAATAAAGTTTTAATAATCTTTAAACACTGAATTGGTAGGCTTTTACGACGCTTTTATTAAACTTTTTTCCTTAAAAAGGGCAACAAAGCTGCTCGAAATATTAAAAACATATAAAACCATTTAATAAAACACAAAAGAGTTTTATTTTAATTAAAATGACCTTTAGTCTGAAAAAACAATTTATTGTTACCACAACTAAGGTCGAAAAGAATAAATAAACCTTAACACCGAAAAAAATTTTATTCTGTTCAGAATCCCCACTTAAAAACTGTCACGGATGTGACCTTATAAGTCTGAATTTAAGGGGTTTGGACTTTAAGATCACATGCCCGAAAATATGCTAGAGAAAGCACACGCTTATTTGGATTAATCGATTATATGAAGTATTTTTTATCGCATTTAAAATTTAATTTTAAATAAAAATTTTTTTAATTAAAAGTAACATAAACAATGTTTTTTTTCTTTAATCATACTAAATGAGGGAGCATGTTATTGGATTTTTATTGAAGCCTTTCACCAATCTACTAAATAGAAAATTAAAATGTATCACTGTTCGATATATCAACTAATTTAATTTTTCGTTTAATATAAATTTCTCGATTTTAAAGAAAACTTTATTAATAAACAGTGACTTAACGATCAGAAGTCTATATTTGAATTAAATTCATCGGTATAAATTTTTTATGTTTCCAAGGGCTTTAAAGTAATAGAGAATTATATGGTTTAACTTATAAACGCAACATGCTGCATATCTTTTAGGTCTTTATTCTTAAAAAAAAATAATTTTTACTTCTTTATTAATTCACAAGCCTTTACAGATCGTAACAAGTAGGTATACAAAACGTACAACAGCCAAAGAGAGCTTTGTTTTTTTTTCTAACAATTAAAATATTCTTAACGTTTCTTATAAATTAAAACAATTTGTTCTCTTGTAACCTATAAAAATAATTAATACACACAACTAACATAAACAAAAATTTATTAATTAAAATTCAAACACGTGAACAACCAAAATAATTTTTGTTAGTAAAAAGAGAATTTTTAAAAATAAAACTATTTTGCTCTTTAATTACCAGAGTTGCCATTTTGGATTTCTTTTTTTTTGATTTTTACACTGCTTTTAGTTTGAATAACAATTGTCTTAGCAAAGGGAAAAATGTTAGTATATGAAGACCCCTATAAGCACAACCGATGTTTTTTTTTTAGTTTTGACAAAGCGTGATTGATTGATTGGCGCACAGGACCAGCTAGAAATTGATTTCATATGCTTAATGTGTGCTTTTTTAAAAACCCGTATATTTAATTTTTTGGTATCTTTTTTATGTCGGAAAGATATCAAGTTTAAAACTTTTTTCATATCCACAATTCTATAGTTTACTTAATTATGATTTTTTTTCAAAATCACATTAAAAAAAGAAAACAATAAAACTTATAGATATACGGCATACGATTATGAAATAGCATAATATTCCTGCAGCTAAAGTTCAAACTAACAACGTTTTAGAATGGTTGTGTACTAGTTACAACCAGGACTGTTGAAAAAGTGATAGTTTTGTACCAGTCAACTGAGAGCAAAATTGAAAAAAAAGGTAAAAATATTCACTTCGCTTAGTAAAAAGTGCATTAAAAAATAAAATACAGGTAAAAAGCTATTAATGAAAAAACAAAAACTAGTATTTTAACTAGTATTTAACTATTTTAAACTTAACTAGTTGGTCTCCAATGAATGACAGCCTAATGTTAAAATCGATAGTTCGATGTATTGAAAAAGGACAGATATGCAACTAGTCTGTAGTTAAAAGCAACTAGTATGTTTGTTACTACATACATACTAGTTATTTTTTCTGTAGGGATGTAAATAGTTTTTAAAAACAAATACATAGATATTTGCCGCATTTTTAAGAAAGAAAAATATTTTACTGCTTAAAATTAAAAATGCGGCAAACACAACTTTTTTAAATTTAAATAACTTTGTGTATTTTGTTAAAAAATTTATAAGAACTTAATTTTCAGTCAAAACAAATGCTTTATTTTGTTGTTTTTATTGAAAAAAAATCTACTGTGGGTATTTTTTTAGAAATTAAACCAATTTTTCTTTATAGTTTGTCCCAAACTTACTTTGGTGTGCCGTGCACCAAATAAGAACCCTCGGGACGATTTGTAAAGCCACGAGTTGGCTACAAACAAACCAAGTTTAATCCACCTTATACAAACACCCTAAAAGAATTCGTTGGCTTCTTTGCTTAAGAACTGGTTTTTGAATAAAGAAATATTTTTTTAGATTTTCTAACTTTGATTTTTATGAAACATTTTTGCTTTTTTTTCTTATTTTGGTTCCAGTTTATATTTTAATTTCGTTTTATTTAAAATAAATTAATTTTTATTTTTATTTACCTCGTTTTTTTTTTAATGGTTTTTAGTTAAACTGATATTTAAAACCAAGGTTTATTTAATTTTATAAAGTTTATCTTTTTTAAAATTATTTTCGTTTGTTTTTTTTAATGCACGTTATTTTTGTTGTTTAAAAGCTTGGCAACACTGGTGATCACTATGTAAAATGTGGAATCTTTAAAATGTTAAGGTTAAGGTTAATGTTTTCTGCATTTCTTATATATTTGCTCTTTAAATAAAAAATACATTTAAAAAAAGACGTTTTTAATTGTTTAAATCTTTTGTTCTTGTAAAAAAAGTTTCAATTGTTTTTATGTACATACATACATATAATAAATAATGTATTTAATATTTTTTATTATAAGAATTTTTTTATAAATTTATGTTACAAACATATTTTAAATTTTATTTAGTTAATTATTTTATATTTAAATACATATAAATTTTTTGAAGTACTTCATATGATATTTAATAATATATTCGAAGAAAACTTTGCTATTGCAGGGTATATAAATTCCGAATTTGCTGGCATCAACAACAACGTTTGCCTGATTAATTTTTGTTTAATGTGTTTTTTATGCATTTTATATTTACTAGAGGTCTGCTTGACTACACCCAAATGCCGTTTAAATACATTCGTTTGTTTTTCAACAACATAGTGTTTTTCATTCAATGTTAAACAAACCATATGAATGAACCCACAAGCGAAAGCAAATAAAAAACAACTTCAACCGAAAACAAAATATTACCCATACATTCATATAAATTAATACTGAATAGAATGTGTGAATATTGCTGTATGATTGGTGTAAAAAATTATTATTCATTTGTGTTTGCAAATTTGTCGTTATTGTTGTTGTTAAACATTCATTAACTCGAAAAAACACCTGAATGTTTTTATAAAAACTCTAACTGTAATGAGACTTTGCTATGTTTTTGTATTTTCAAGTGCGTTTCATACACATTCAAAACGAAAACTGTAAAATGAATGTGTTCTTCTTGTATCATTGAGTGTAACACACAATACATTCTTTCTTGTGTTGTTACTGGCTTAACTTTATTTATCTCCCATAGAATGAAAAATGTTTGAATAAATATTGTTTTTGTTGTGTATAGGCAATTAAATGAATATAGTCATGCAGATGTCTAATATTTACATACCTACATAAGAATTTGTTTGTAAAAAAAAGAAAAACAAAAAGCTTTTAAATATATGTATGTATGTATGGTGGCTTTTATAAATGAATCAAACTTTTTTATTTGCAAATAAACAAAATTAAATAAATTTGGCTAAAAGTATCGTTATTAGTTGTTGTTAAGTTTTGTTAATTGTTCATTTAAAAAAATGGTTTGTTGCTTTTTTGCAAAGGAATTAATAAAACACCAATAAACTTCTTTTTGTAGTAGGTATGTAATTTAATTTTTTTTATAGCTGCTTTAAACTAACTATGATGATTAGTACTTAGTAACACATATGTACAAACATATGTACTTACACGTGTATTTGAATTATGTACCGCATTACTAAATAATTCTAAAAATAAACTTACAATTTTCACTAGCGCCATCACGTGTTTCATTAATTTTTAAAGAACTCATTGTAAATGCATATAAACATATATGGGAACTTTAGTATTACTTAAAAAATTATTATTTATATTCCTAATATTTTTGTTTGTTGCTTTGCTATTTTGGTTTAAAAAATTTTGACCAGTCAAAAATATAATAAAAATACTCCTTAATCTTCCGTCTTTACTTGCTATTTGAATAAGCAATTTTTATAAACTGAATGGATTTCAATACAAATTCTTATTAATTGCTATACATTTTGTATATTGAAAAAGTTCACAGTAGCGACCAAATGTGATGAAAAATGTTACAAAAATTCTATTTAATCACGTTTATGTACGTTTTGTCCACCTATAAGGTTGAGAATAGAGGGAATATTATTAATAAATATAAAGTCAAATATTTGCTTACATGCATATGTGTATAAGTAAATAATGTGTTGTTATTAGGTTTTATTTGTACTTACTTTATATTTTAGCCAACAAAGGTATGACATCTATGGTTTCTTATCATTGAAGCGCTACAGATATTTACTAGAGGCCAGCTCAAGACGTCACTAAATAAGGCATCATCTTGAATTTTCAATTCATTTCATATACCTTACGTGTGCACACACAAAAACAAGTGCTGTGCTGCATTGTTCGCCATTTTTTTTTTGTTTACTTAACTTAACTTAAATGAAAAAAATATTTCCACTTAAGCACACTTAAGTTAACAACAAGGGCACATCAATTCATCATGATCACACATTTTAATTCATCTTGAAACTTTACTGTTGACGGGATGTTCCTGGTGTGATAGTTCCAAAAACGGGGGTTGATTTTTAACGTATGTACGTAATGTAATGTACTTACGTAAGAATTTTATATTGATTTGCCTGCTTGTTTGTTTATGTATCTATTTAACATTGGGTGTAATACACACAGTTTTGTTGTTGTTGACCACACATCATCACAGTCATTTTTTTATCGACCACACATCATGACAGTGTATAAGTTGCATTAACAACAGTGCATGAAACCACTCTTTATTCTTAACTACACTACATTGCATCACACAAACTGTGTCAGCTACTCTACATTACAGCACTTAAACAGTTTAATCGCACAACAGCACAAGAATTAGAAAATCATCCGGGTCTTGAACTAGCTTGAAATAGGACTTGATGCAGGCCTCTAATATATATGTACATATGCCAACGGCACACACTTTATTGCAACAGGTTTTTTAATCAGGACAACTACGCAAGTTCGTCGTTTGTATATTATAGAGACCTAAATTAAATCCTATCTAAAGCTTATTCAGAGCTTTGATGATTTAATAATTGCTAAAATGTAGTACAGGTAAGATGTACATAAAGCACACCAAATCATTAAAAGTCATAACTCAGAATCCAACAAAGTTACAAAGTTGTTTCCTTTTCCATTAACCATAGTTAATCCACTCTTCTTTAAGAGGCTATTTAAAATAATTCACAGCACATTTTAGCTGGCGTACAGTCTCAAATATATTTTTATACAAGGTTGGCCTAAAAGAAATAGTCCTTTTGGAAAATTCTCTTTTTTTTGCAAATGAGGGACAATGTCTAATCTGTTTTGATATTTGTGAACTAGACAAGAACGCGGAATCGTGGCGCAGCGCGAATTCCGTCGCCGATTTCCCCCCGGTCATCCGGCACCAACTGCGCAAATACTGCGCCGTTTGGCCGCTGTTGGCGAGGATTTCGAGCTGTCGCCAGAAACATAGATCAGACGCCGTGCCTCGTAATAAGCCATCGGCCGAATTCCGGTCAAGGATCTGCGCATGTTCCGATACAAAGTCAAGTCCGTGCATTAGCTGCTGCTTGTCGACCGCCAAATGCGTGTAACCTACGCCCAAGCCATTCTCAATCTCGAGGCCGAAGTGGACGATTTTTCGACAAAAATAATAATGAGTGATGAGGGTAATTTCCCCCTTAGCGGGTACCTACGGGTACGAGGAGCAATTACATCCGCTTTAAGTGAAGTCATCGGTCTATTTTTTTCGAGGACGCCGCTGAGCAAACGACAACAGTGGACGATGCGCGCTATAGGGTCATGTTAGCCAAGTTTTTTCTGCCGCAATTGAACAAATTAGGACTGGAGGACGTGTGGTTCCAGCAGGACAGAGCAACAGCACACACTGCGCGAGCCACAACCGATATTTTGAAGGCGGCGTTCCCGGGTCGCCTCATCTCTCGTTTTTCCAATTTACATTGGCCTGCAAGATTGCTCTATTTAACCGTTCCAGACTTTTTTGTGGAGTTTTATGGAGTTCCGTACAAGCCTGAGACCCTAGAAGCCCTCAAGGATAACATTCGACACGAGTGCGAGAATCTGTCGCCCGAAGTTCTTGCCGAAGTAATGAAAAATGCCATATAGCAATCAATTGTGACGGCGCCCATTTGGCCGATAAAATTTTTTCAAATTGACCAGTAAAATTCTAAAGGTTCAAATAAACATATTCAAAAACCAGAATCGAAGTTTTTCATTTAGAAAACAAATGAGAGCCAAACAACATCGGATGACTTCTTTTGGCCCACCTTGTTTGTGCTTTATACAGAAATCCATTTAAGATATGGACTTTAAGCCTGCTACAGAGAAGTTGTAGTATGATGTGTACACTTTCAAAAAAAATCTTGAACAGGATTAAAGTAAATTGTAGCTCCAGATAAACGGATAACTATATGGAATTTGTATTACTCTATATTTCGAAAACTACTATAGACAGCTACAAGTATCAACGCTTATCTTGCCACAAACAAACTTTATTATAAAACATATTTATGATTTAAAAACATCTTCGCTGGATTATTTATCTGACTTGGTATACAAAAAGACCACTGTGAAGTGTAAATAATATTCGGCACCGACTATAGCGCGCTTACTTTTGGTTTGATGAGTTTATCAAATGCTAACGCGTGGGTGCCAGCCATAAGGGTGCGGAGCTTTAAGGGAGCGTTCAGAATTATATCCACCATATATTTTATATATTCTTTATGCTTCCAAACTCTCATTATCTGTTGTTTTGTTTGTTTTATAAAAGAAATTTTACAGTGTTGCATATACATATACACTCACACACATAAATACAAACATAATTATAATATTAATTATTTGCCTTAAATAGTTATAAGTCAAAAAGCATACTCTTAAGCAAAATGTTACTTTTTACTTTTTATACCCTTTACATTGTGATAAGGGTATATATCAACTTGTCATTCCGTTTGTAATATCTATTATCCATTTGCGACCTTATAATCTATATATATTCTGCACCCTTGTAGATAGAGAAGTCGATATATGAACACGGACCAGTTATAAGTGTAAAATTATTATAAATATCCTGGAGACAATCGCTATTTAAAATCATCAAAATCGGTTTACTGTTGACCGAGACAAATTGTTCGTTTTAAAAAAGTACCAATAGTAATAACGAAATTAATGCCTTAAACGTGTATAGCTGTGTCAATTGCATCAAAGCGTGTTAACATTAGTTGTGTTCATGATACAAAAAATCAGGTAGTCTTGTCGGCCCAGCTGATTAGTGCCAAAATGTCAAAATTGTGCTCTCACTGTTAAAATAAAACAACAAAAATTATTATTAATCGTTTTTTTTCTATGAGCTTTTGTTTGACACGTTGGTACTAATTTGTAGTTGTTGCAGTGACGAGATTACCTGATTAGTTGTATCATGGTTGTGTTCAATAACTTTCTAGTAATTACTAGCAACGAGAGAGTAAAAAGAATTATTTTCGAAATTGCTCTCAAAAATATTTAAAAGTAAATAAATACTTTCACAGTCAAAACTTGCAAGAAAATGTATTTTGTTATTGTAAACTTATAAAAATTAAAATTTAAAATTTTTTTAAAGCATAATGACAGAACCACTGTTTGAATATTTTCTGATAGTTAAATTTTTAATAGTAGAAATTATCAGGAACATTTTTGTTTCCAAACATGTTACGCTCTTTTTTGGTTCTCTAGCTACTAATTTTTTGTGTACGTGAACACTTTACTAGCAATAATTATCGAAAGTTATTAATAATTTTCTGTAAATGAACACACCTATTGTTGAAGTAAATGAACACACCTATTGTTGAAAGGTATCCAGCAATATTGTTGTCAAGTGGTTGCTTTACAATGATCTGGCAACTATTATTTTTTTTTCTTTTTGGTATAAATGTATTTTACATACAACCGATTTAACCCTTTTGGAACCTTTTTTATCCCTCAATACCTATTCGAATTTTTAAAAATCTTTTTAAGTAAATCTTGTTATCGTTATTGCGTTTGGGCTAATAAATCAGTCATTGCTAAAATACAAACATATATAATATACCTACCTTTTTTAATCACTAAATTGTCAAAAATTATAATACAATTTTTAAAGTATGTAGCTACAGTCAAATCCCGATAATTCGTAATCGCAAGGGACCGGCCATTTCTTACGAATTATAGGGGTTTTCGATTTAGCGGGATTTCGATTTAACGGGATTAAAATAAAATAAATATGAATTAACGGGGTTTTTCAATTTATTTAATAAAACGATGAAAAAACATAAAAAACACTGATGTAACAAACTGATCTTAAGAAAATAAACACACTCGCAAGCAAAAGTAAAAACCTACGCAAAAAAATAGCGGTAAACAAAAAATCATTCTTTTCATGTTTCTGTTGTTTTTATTACGAATTATAAGTGGTAGTTAGCAAACAATTACGATTTATAAGAGGTAAAGAAGGATTTATTTTCAAAAAAAATTACGAATTAGCGAGGGGACCAAAATGTATGGAAATTTTGCGAATTAACGAGATTTTTTCAAGGGACCGACAGTTTATTACGAATTATCGGGAATTACGATTTATCGGGGTACGAATTAACGGGATTTGACTGTATTTGTTTTTTTTTAGAAAAAAATTCAAAAATTTACTTTAAAAGAAAAAAAAATACATGGTTTTTCTAAAGACTTCTTTCCTTAAGTAAGGAATTAAACATTGTTATAAGAGATCAATTTAATGTTGCTGAAAATTACATTCAAAAAAACTAAATTAACTAGTATGTGTGTTACCAACGAAGTATTTTAAAATAAATCAGGACAATAAAACGTTTTAAAATAACTTTATTTTCCAAGTAAATTTTATTAAAATGTCAACAAATATTTTTATCAGACAATGTGCTAGAACGAGCATCAGCGTCTTTTCGTAAATTAATTCATAAAATCAAAAATCTTAAAAAATATATGCAAATGTATGAAAATATATATATGTTTATATGTACGTACTTAAGCCATACAAGCAAGTAAATATATATGTATATAACCAGCAATTAAATTTTATTATTAAAAAAACCACACACATGTTTCGCATGACAATAAAAATTAAAAAGCATTTAACGTTATTTCTTTTATTTAAGTCTTTTATAGTCTATTTTAGGGAGGAATGTTTTAAAAATGTAGGAAAATAATAGAGGAAACTTTTATGATGATTTACAGCAAATAAGTAGCGTTTTTTAAACGGTTGAAGAAACAAATGAACTTTTTCAAAATAACATCATAACAAAAATGTTTCTATGAAATAACTTCCAACTTTAAAACATGATATAACTTTCAACGGTAAAAATTAAATAACGCCTTACGATTAGGGGTTATTTTATAACACTTCAAAAAAAGATAAAATAGCTCCCAAAAAAATAATTCTCAACAAAAATTAAATAACCCCCCATTAAAAAAAATACTCCTTATGAAACAAGTCCAACAAATATGAGGTAACTCCTAATTAACATATGTACTTAAAATATAAATAAGTTTCGTATTATTTAATAAAATTTATTCTTCAAACGAACAGTGTTGCAGAATAATAAACTTCAATGGTTTCGAACCGCCGGCTTCGCTATATTTTTCCCATATTCGAGCTTCGCTAAATTTAGGAAGTCCGTTGTATAAACCTTATGCCACCTAAGGTGTGATGCTCTTTCAAATAGGTACATACAATGAAGAGAGGACAACAAACAGATGAATGATAGCTACTTTCCAGCAAAACATTTGCTTACCTAGTAATCTAGCAACCAATATTTTGGATATGGGCAAAAACTAGTTACTTTTAGACCGTATAACTACTTTTTTATTTGAGTTGTTCTAAAATAAACTACCTCCGCTTACAAATGTGCTAACAAAAATTAATTTAACTTGTTACTAAGCATAAACTAAAAAAAATTAAATAAAATATAAATGAATTTAAAGCAAATATATTCAACAATATTTTTTTTATTAATATTTTTACAAATTTAATTACTTAAGCTTATACCAAAAGGTGTATTTAATATGATTTTCGTAACGATACTCATCATTTAGAACCAATTTAAAAATTAAAGCAATTTTATTAACTTTTTAAGGAGCTTCTTCGCATTTTATTTTAAAAAATCGGTCTGTCTTCAAATAATTGCTCAATTCACATGGTATCTGAAAAGTTCTATCGACTATTTAAATAGTCGCCTGGTTAGTGTACATGTGAATTGAAAATGTTTTTTTATGCTACTATTGTTGTATTTAAACATGACAAAATATATTGATAATTTTAAATATATTAAAAGCACAATTTTTTATAAAAATTACCAATAAAAAAATTGGTAGAATATTGTATTATAATTACGGTGACCATTCGTCCTTTTTTAAAAGGACAGTCCATTTTTTAACACCTTGTTCTTTAAAATTAAAAAAAAAATAAATCGCCTTTTATTTAAATGAATTGTTCTTTATTAAATAGATTTTTCCTATTTTTTTATTTTCAAAAATTATGATTTGTATTAGCACAAAATCGCTAAATTTTTAATTTCAGTACAATAGAAAATTGTAAACACCTAAACATCAACTATCTGGCAATACTGTGTCAAGTTGTTCAGCTGGATTAAATCGGTACTTCACAAGTTAATAAAATGTCCCTTATTTTATTTACTACTTTCATTAGAAATTTCATTCCTTGCTGTCCTAGACACTAATTTAAAATTTTTAAAATTATATTATCTTATGTGATATAAAATAAACTAAAAACCAAATTTTTTTTTGTTTTATTTTGAATGTCCTCTTTTTCTTTCAAAAATATGGTCACCGTAGTTATAATAGTGCGATAGACAGAGCATATGAGTTAAACAAATATTCTAACAATTTAATTATACTCTGGAAAATTTTTTAAAGAAGTTAAAGCAATATAATATCTACTTAACTCACCATCATTGTTATTTACTTTGTCTTTATGTTCACACATTTTATTTAAGTTTTGATTTTTTTTTTAATTTTTGTTAAAAAAATATATTAAATATTTTATAAAAGAAAAATATTAAATCACACGCTCCTTGTTTTGCACAGTTTATTTTTTTTCTATTCAATTCTTGTTGGTTAAAAATTTTATTCCACGGTTTCTCTCTTAATCTACTAACACCTCACATTTAATTCATCACATTTCACCAACTGATCTCTACAGTGGCAAACAATGCAATTTTATTGTAAAATAAACGTATAAAATTGTTTATATGTAAATATTTTTTATTTGATCTGTGAAAGAAAAAAAATAAACGAAAAACAAATACAACATAGTAAAAATATAAATTTATCACAAGGTGTAATAAAAATATAAAAATTGTAGATCTTTCTACAGTTACTACTTGTGTTCTCTACGTATGCCTTAGGAAACGTACACCCTTTTTATTAAGGTTGTCCGTCCAACACATTTTAACGGCCTAAAAGAATTTTAGGTGTGTTTTAAAATCTTAGTTGATTTAATAATTTAAATATATTCTGTATCTCTAAGAGATTTTACTTAGTTGTAATATGTAAGAGATAAAATAATTTCTATTTATTCGGCTTAAAGTTCATTATTAAAATTGTGATAGTTAAGAATTGAAATTTTTTATTAAAAATTGAGTAATTCCGATACTATCCGAGTGTAATGCATTTTCGAAATCAAAATTTAAATAAGGTTTGTTTGAATAGAACAAATTAACATTGAACTTAAAGTAGTGCCGAATAGTTAATATTTAATACAAATTTTACACTTTAAATAATGAACTTAAAGGCGAATAAATAGAAATGATTATCAGATAAAGGAAAGTTTAAATAAATAACTATAAAATGAATGTAAGAGATAAATTTAAAAAAAGTCAATAAAGCTCTAAGGGAAATTTTTTAAAAGCAATAAAAGTAACCTTGTTAGGGGTAAGCCTTGTTAGGGGTAATTCGTACTTATGTATGTGGTTAAGGGCTATCACGAAAGGGACATTGTGGTTGTAAAACACTTTTCTTTTTTTTTTTTACCTTATACCGATTTACACCCATCTATCCATGCACAGTGGGACAGAATCGAAATTTTTGGAAATAGTTCTGCTACTTCTAAACGGTTTGTCCATTGTCATTTAACATGAACATAGCAGAGGAGTATTCGCTTTCAAGCTTTGAGGAAGAGCATACCCCTTAACTTAGGTGAGGCGATATAAGATCGCAAAAAGGGGCACATCGGGCATAAGCAATTTTTTAACGCTTTTCATTTTTTGTTTTTCATCCGATTTTGTAAATTTTTTGCATACCTCTAAATTGTGAAACATTTTTTAACGTCTTAAACAAAAAACTCTAGACTTTTATACCAATTTGTGTACTGGAAAATTCCATTGGGACAGGTGTAATCATTTAACACTTTTTTTTCTAACTCAAACAATTAAAATTTTTAACTTGAAAACAGCCATGACTCCCAAGGGTAGTGTGTTTGTTTTTAAACGTTTAATCAAAGATAGACCCTGAAAGAACATTATTTTTGATTAAAATGACCAACAGAATACATTAACGATTGCGGCATTACAAATTAGAATTTTTATACACACCCCACACACGTGGTAGGGGTATTTTTTCATTTATTCAGATATTTGTAACGCCAAAAAATAATGGCCTGAGACCCACCTTCAAGCACACCGATCGACTCAGAATCCCAGTCAGTCGATTTAAGCGTGTCCGGCTGGGTATTTATGTATTGTTTTAATCAAAGTACAGGTCACAATTTTTAAGACATTTTGATGAAATTTGGCACAAGTAAGTATTTTGGCACACAAACAAAAGTGAAAAATATTTGAAATTCTATTTTATATTCCAAAAAGATTTTAGATTTTCCATGTCAAATAGCAAGGTAAATCGAAATAATTGACTTTTGTAACAAAAATATATAGTCGTTACTTGCACTAAGCACTTTTTCTAAAACTTTAAGTGCTAAAGCAGTTAAAAAAATGCTAGGATCTAGTATTAAGAGTGCTGAAGTGGCCAGATGTATTATGGTAATTTGTATGAATTTTAGGGTATATTATATTCGACACTGCCTAAAGCAGCTCTCTTATTTGTTTGATATTATAATATATTTCAATTTTAAGATGCTTCCTTGTACAAACACTAATACACATGGTTGTATGTACATATGAATGTACCTATCTTTTAAGGTTTTTATAGCTTATGATCTAAATACTTCCCAGCAAAACCTTTGCTTACCCCGTAAGTTAGCAAGTAGTATTGGAGATGAACAAGCACTAGTTACATTTTAACCTTTTTTTTTTGTTTGAGTTGTCCCGCAATTTTCGACCCTTGCATACAAATGTGCTTACAAAAATCAATCGAATAACTAGTTACCATGGTACAATTACCTAACAAGGTAGTATAGATTCAACAGCTGACTATTTCTTGCTCGAATTTTTATCACTCGTTAAATCTGTCAAACCGTACGTTTTTTGACATAAACGAGGTTGTTTTTACAACAACTTCATAAATTTCGTATCGAGTTGTTGCCGTAGCGATACTGCCTTTTAAGGTAATTGTACCATGCTACCAATGATTAACTAAACAAAATAAATAAAAACTTAAGGATTTGAACACAAAAGCATGATGCAAAGCCTGATTCCTAATCCCTTTTTGCATATATGTAGACCTACAAATGTAATTATTAACGCCCTTACTTAAAGGTAGTTTTTCTGGCGAAACGAACTCATTACCTTGTAACCTATGAAGTAATGACAGCTCATTACTGAAATTAAAAAAAAAAATTGCTGGGTTTTGTTTAGTATGAAGTATGTTTGCGCATAAAGGCAATTCTGTTGTGACGGATGTGGCGATTTGAGTCACACCTAATGTGAAGGGTGTTACTTTATAAATTTCAGCCTTAGACAATTTTTAATTCTGAAAAATATTCCAAAAGACACATTAAATTAATTGCTTCAAGTGAATTTAAATGTATTAAAGATTATTTTTTTACGAAAATACGTTTTTCCAAAGAAATTATTTTTGTTTAAATAGAGCGGGTATGACGGGTCACATCTTTGTTTAGTATGACAGTGGGTGGCATAAAATTAAATACATATGCAAGATTTTGTAAACATCGAGCAGTATTGGAGACAGTTATAGCACAAAGTGTTTCATCGGGAAGGATGCTGGCTATGTTAACAAATAAACCACCTATCACTACGAGCAGCAGGCTTGGTTTCTATGAAAAAAAACGTATTTACGTAAAATTTCATCAAAATACCTTTAAAAACGTGTACAGGTCACGTTCACAAATTTATTTAAGTTTTCAAAAGAGTTTAAGCAAAGCTGCTACTTTATTAAATTAATGTAATAATAAAGACTAGCTAAGTCTGCCATTGTTTGCTTAGTTTATGACGATTTTTCGTTGACTTCCATTGGTCCATGTGATCAACTAAAAGTAATCATTAATTTAAATCATTTTATTACACCTTATATAACAAGAACAATATTGATTTTGTATTAAAAAAAATTAATAAAAAAAATTAAGTTTTACTTTTTAATGCTCACAGTACTTTTTTGCATTATTTACATTGTTTCAAATTTTAAATCTTAAGGTTCATTTATACGTGACTTAACCATAACCAAAGAAAACAGCTGTTCGAACCTAATTTATGGGCAACACTGTATTTGATTAAAGGTGATCTATCCTTACGCAGTGTGGCCATATTAGCTTTTTTAGAGCTAAATTTAGCTTTATTTTTCTTCATTTAGTCCGAAATATTTACATTTAGCCTTTAGCATTTTTTTGGCTTTTTTCAAAATTGAATTTAGCTTTTTTTACTAATTTTTGGAGCTAGAAAAAGGTTAAAAATTTGTCGTATTATATTTTTTGGTATATATCTCAATTATACTGAAAGGTATCAAGCTCCAAATTTTCTTCGAATCTACAACATTACAGTTTCCAAACCATTGTTTTGTTTAATAATTTACTTCTTAGCGACATTTTAAAAACGTGAAACAGCACAAAACTTCAATAAAACAAAGATATAAAGAAGGTATGGTATTACAAAAAAAACGTAAGAATTTGTTTTTCCAAAACAAATACTTTCAAATGCGGCAATTTAAAAAAAATCCAAATGCGACACAAAAATTTTTTCCGTTTTTTGGTTATATTTTAATATATTGCTCAAAAATGTAAAAACACTTATGTCTTTCGTTGAAACAAATTATTATATTAATATTTTTATTTAATAAGAATTTTGAAGTATATTTTTGTCAAAAAATCAAATCAAACAGGAGCGAAATAATTTTTAAAGAAAAAAGCAGGCACCATTTTGATAGTATTAAACTATATTTGCTGAAAATCATGTTCTTTGTAAATTTTGTTTATTTAGCAGGATGGCCATTTTGTTAATTTGAATAAAAACGGATAATAACGATAATTATTATATTTTTTATTTTTTGATTTTAATTTTTTCATTTTTACAGTCACTGGTTTTAAATACTTATTCAGGCACACATGTACAAAAAAATACTTTTAAAAATGCTTTCTTACAATGTAACTTTTTACAATAAACATTACCTTTTTTTCTTTTCTTAAACGAAATTTACATCAAAGCATTTTTCATGATATATGTATGTACTTATGTAACTTGAATGAAAATTTTCGATTTTTAACGAACTGTGTAGAAAAGTAGTCTCTTTATACTCTGAACGAATTGTGTGTGAGTAATTTATATTTAAAACAAATTTTCGTTTTTTGTTTTTTTTTAATATACATATGTATGTATATCTTACAAATTAGTTTTTTTTTACCAAAACAGGCAGCAAATTAACCTGCTTCTAAAAATTTTTTAAAAACCTCTTGTATATGCATGTGTATATGAACACATATTGTTTTTCTTCTTACTTAAGGAATGGATCTACCAAGTTTTTGTAAATAAAATCAAAATTTTTAAAACAAATTTTCTTTTTAAATATTTTTAGCACACAAACGTTTCGATCATATTATGAGAAATATCTAAATAACGAAGAAATTTTTTAAAAAAGAATTAAAAAGTTTAGCTTTACTTTTTGGCTTTAAGTTTTTGTTTTTAGCTCTTTTTAGCTGTTTTTTAAACGTGATTTAGCTTAAACTTTGCATGAAAATCTGGTCACACTGTCCTTACGCCATAACCCATTGAGTTTTGGTTTTTATGGTAACGGTTATGGTTATGGCCTTATGGTAAGCCACATAAAATTAAACCTTTAGTTGATAATGCTGTCAACAAAACGTCAGCGTTGCCAGAAGGATGATTTTATCATATTTTTGATGATTTTTTGTCAAAAATATATGAGGATTTTTTTCTCAAATGATGATTTTTTATATTCAGAAAATATGATTTTTTTTATTGAGCTATTTTGAAAGTATGTGGAAATACATAATTTTGTTACAAATTTTATCCACAGTAAATTAAAAAAAACAATAAAAGTTTGTTCCAGCTAGTCATGTATTGCTTTTAACTTTACATATCGTTTGGTCAATATTTCAAGGCTGTATGTAATATTTTTTTCATGCTTAGTGTTAAAAAATGTTAGAGCTGTATATAAAGATGCGCGACTTTAAGTGTTGATCGAGAGGCTGTAGAGAGCCTCTGGCCCTTGCAAGCAACAGGGTTTCATAGTTGTATATCACATACTGTACAAGAGTTCAGCATCAAAGTTGTTTGATGTACAAACTTTGAACATCAGAACGTTTGAGCGTTATATATTCACGTGATGTTGGTGGTGGGAATATAATATGCTTGTTCTAACATTTCAAACAAGAGTTAAAAATCTACCTTAACTAACGCCAATCAAACGAAAGCCAACTGAAAAGTCGACATAACGAAGTTTGCCCGGCCATCCAGGTGGCTGGATGCTGATGTAATCTTTTTAATTCAACTTATAAAAACAATAAAAACATGTAGAAAAATTTAACAATTTTGTATGCAATTTACGTACCATGTGAAAGCACTTTAAGTCCTTACGTTTTAGAAAATCTTATAAAACCAGCATATGGTACTCGTATTATGATTTGGAAAATAAAGATTTTTTTACAAAACGAAGAAGTCTATCTATGAATGTTTGCTGAAAAAAGCCAGCTTGAAACTTACTGAATAGAATATTCAAAAATTTATATAAGTTAAGAAAACTTGGAAATCTTCGTTTGCTAACTGTAAGGATGATTTGACAGCTCTAGATAATCTCAGTTGTGAAGAATTTTGGTAAAAATCATAGAACTTTTTTGCGCTGAGCATTAAAGAAAAATTTGTTTTAATGCATATAACCTTAATCGTTATTATATTTTTTGCGTATGAAATAACATTTTTGAATAAAAAAATGTGATGATTTTTTTCCTTAAAATATGATTTTATTTTTACCAAATGATGATTTTCTTCTCAAAGCTTCTGGCAACGCTGCGTTGATTAAAAGTGATTAATTTTTTTTATAAAATCTTTGCCTAAAATCACTGTTGCCAACTTTTTTCGCAAAAATATAGCTAAATTATAGTAAAAAAACGCTAAAAAATAGCTAAAATTAAAAATTATTAAAAATTTTAGCTATAAATAGCCAAAAGGTCGTTTTTTACCTTTCTGGCCACACTATTGCAAATAGTTTTAACAACGGAAACAGTTTAAATCTTTTTTTAATATTAAAAAAACCAAAGTGGTGTGACATCTGAAAGAATTTTATTTATTAGAAAATAATAATTTTTAAGAAATTCAGGCCACGAAAGAAATAAAACAATAATGTATATAGGTATATGTACATATATAATTTATCCCACGTATTCAAAATTATTATTGAAGTTTTATTAAGGGCTTATTTGACATATTTCTATGGAATAATTGTCAAATAAGCCATAAAAAATCTATCACAATCATTATGAATACAGGCGTCAGTGTTTAAAACATTTGAAAAAAATTAAATTAAAAGACTCTAGTCCTTGGCAGGAAAAATTTAGTTAAATTTGTTAACTATCAGTAATATAATTCATAATAAAAAGGAAAAACAATGTTGGATATTATAGTTTGTTTGATTAAATATCTGAAGTCAATCTTCTACATCTGAATTTTCATAGGACAAATTGGTACCCACTTTAAGTAGTATTGATATTGGTACTTCGTAGAACCAGCAGTTATTAATTTTTACTTGTAAAATACACTTACACCACTTAAAACTGATATGCATATACATGTATAGATACATAATTAGTTATAAGAATACGTACATATGTAAGTGTATGTTTAAAAATACCGTTATTCGAGTTTTACTTTGCAAAATTTATTTCAAAGATGTACTTGTAATACCGCTTATTTGCTATGAAAACTTTTAGTATTCCTAGTGTCAAACTCAGCAGATCAAAAAAGCAAGACACAAAAACACTTTGTCTGTGAATTAACCTTTCTTTGGATAAAGCTATAACAATGTTGACAAGTAATAACATTTAAGTAAAATTGAAACTGACCTTTAAAAAATCGCTAGATTTTCCGCTAATAGCTAAATCAGATATTTTATAGCAATATGTATAGAAAAAACGCTAGATTTGACGAGAAAATAGCTAAATTGGCAACAGTGCCTAAAATAAGGTTTGATTCGTTTGAACCAACACACATACACATGATCATATATTTTCTTTTTCTTGGTAACTAGATCTGGATGTTTGTGTCAAAAATGTGCCTTTTTAATTCTTCAATTCCATACACGCTCTGATAGCGCAAGAAAACACTTCTACAACTAAAGAACACAGAGATAACAATTTAAACTTAAAATATTAAAAAATCAGTTAAGATGTTTTTAACAAACTTATAAGAATAGGTTACGTATCTAAATATATACATATGCACATTACATAAGACTTTGACTAAATTTCTCTGAGTTATTACTTCATGACTTTTTATCAAGGTTGGCAACCGAAACGAATAACGGTTTCGGTATCGGTATTTTGATTATATCGGTATCGGTAACGGTATTAATCCTTTAATATCGGTATAGATACTTACTTAATGGTATTTGCAAAAAATAAAAAAATCTTTATTCAATTTAAAAACATAGTTAAGTTTTTATTTATATGTTCTCTTTTTATTAGGCTAATAAAAAAATTGCTGACTTGTAGAAGTAGGTACATTGTTTAAAAACGTTTTTAAAAATTAATAGGAACATAAAATATAATAGGTGTGTTCATTTACAGAAAATTATCAATAATTTTCGATAATTATTACTAGTAAGTGTTCACGTACACAAAAAATTAGCAGTTAGAGAGCCAAAAAGGAGCGTAGTATGTTTAGAAACAAAAATGTTTCTGATAATTTCTGCTAGTAAAAATTTTACTATCAGAAATTATTCAAACAGTCTTTCTGTCATTATGCTTTGAAAAAAAATTTAAGGTTTAAATTTTTATAAGTTTACAATAACAAAATACATTTGCTTGCAAGTTTTGACTGTAAAAGTGTTCATTTACTTTTAAATATTTTTGATAGCAATTTTGATAATATTTCTTTTTACTCTCTCGTTGCTAATAATTACTGGAAAGTTATTGAACACAACTATTAATTAATTTTGTTTTAAATTTTAAATTTTTTTGACATTTACTTTTTCAAACACAAAAAGAAAATGCAGAGGTCGAATTTTTAAATTCACGTTGATACTACCTGTACCCTGGTAAATACCTTTTTTAAGGTAAAATGTTTAAAAAATATTGTATCAAAAAAAATTTTTCAGCTTCTAAATCAAAGTCAATTTTTTGAAATTAAAGTTTCTTTCAACATTAAATAAAAATGTAAATTTAAAGGCTATAGACCCATAAGAAGGCCAGAAACCAACTAAGTGGATAAGAAGTATTTTCTTACAATTTGTTACTTTTTTTACATTTTTTAAGATTTCGAATTAAGAAATATGAAATTAAAAACTATTGACCCAGGTGGAGATCCAAAGTCAACTAATTGGCATAAGATACCTTTTTTAAATTTTATTACACCTAATATAACAAGAACAATATTGATTTTGTATTAAGAATATATAAAAAAAAATTAAGTTTTACTCTTTAATTCTCACAGTACTTTTTTGCATTATTTACACTGTTTCAAATTATTTTAAACTGAGCTTACAAAGCACTAGCTTTGTTAGGATTTTTTCCTCATACTTAAAATGTACCAAAAAATCTGCCCAAGTCTGTTACTAAAATATCAAAATTGCTCGAGAAAGTGCTTAAAAAGAAGCTTACCTTGATCTTAAATGACAACAACTGCAATCAAAATTACTAATTTAGCTTTAGAAATTAATACAGTACCATCAAACAAACCCACAGGCTAGTACAGGTTAAAAGAAAGGCCTTTGAGGAAAAAAAGTACTACTCCGCGCTTTCCTTCGATTTCTCTCAAGTTTTCGATAACATATAGCATGAAGGCCTATTAAAGAAACTAAAGCTGAACTTTCCAGTAATGTACCATTACTGGCCGACAATTTATGGTCAAAAAAGGAAACCGCCTAAGTTGTTTTTAATCATTAGGGGCTGGTGCACCTTAAACAAGTATTTTGGGACTAATTCTGTACTTGCTTTACATAGCAAATATGCAAATAAACAGTCTTAAGACACGTAAACTTTTGCTGATGACACCGCCTTTCTCAGTACTGATAAAGGCCCTGAAAAAGCTTTAAACTAACTGCAACATTATCTTATCCAAGTAGAGAAATGGGCAAAGCTATGGGGATTTACCAATAATGCAAATGAAATTTTATTACGAGGCTTACAATCTGACAGCTCTATCGTAAAGTTTGACATTTTCTAGGTTATACGTACTCAAAACGTTTTGACATACGAGCGCTATTTGTGTTGTTTACAGTAACTTAAAAGATTCAACTCGACAAAAAAATTAAATTAAATCGTGAACGTTTTCGTGCGTTTATTTTTTACAACTTTCGACGTGTATTAACTCAGTAACAAGGCATGGATGAACTTAATTATTTTTTTTTTTGCGATGAAGCTCTATCACGGACTAGTGTTTATCGATTAAAGAGTGAATTCAATCGTGGTCGTAGTTGACTCCAAGTCGAATTTCGTAAAAGTCGTCCAAAATCAGTTGTTGTTCCGAAAACCATTGATGCTGTGCGTGAGCTAATATTGCAAGATCTTCATGTGACCTATAGTGAGATTTAGACAACCTTAGGCATTAGTAGGAACTGCATACGTTCAATATTGCATAAACATTTAACTGTCAAAAAAATTTGTTCGCGTTGGATCGCAAACAATTTGTCAATCGCTCAAAAAAAAGGCTCGTGTCGATTGGTCGAAAGAAATGCTCAGAAAGTACGACAGCAGTGCTACAAAACACGTCTATGATATCGTGACAGGTGATGAATTGTGGGTTTACGCGTATGAGCCCAAAAGTAAATAGCAGTCGACTGTATGTGTGTTTCAAGATGAGCCAAATCCAACAAAAAGTATTCGCACACGAAGCACTTCTAAGCAAATGGTCGCCAGTTTTTTTGGAAAAACTGGAGATGTCACAACCATACCACTATGTTAACACAGAACAGTCAATTTTGAGTGATACACAATCATTTGTTTGCCAGTTGCCTTCCAAGAAATCAGGAAAACTAACCGCCGAAGATGGATCACTCTTCACTACGACAATGCGAGCTCTCACACATCGGTTCAAACAACTGCATTTTTAAGCACCCAAAACATCGATTTGATGAGTCATCCGCCGTATAGTTCTGACTTGGCACCGAACGACTTCCTTTGATTCCCCTACGTAAAAAACAAACTTAGAGGTCAACGTTTTTTGACACCTGAAGAAGCTGTTGTTGTATTCAGAATGCATGTTTTGGAGATCCCTCAATCAGAGTGGCAAAAGTGCTTTAACCATTGGTTCGAACGCATGCAAAAGTGTATAGATCTTCATGGGAAATATTTTTTTAAAAAAAATAAAGTGATTTTTGATGATTAATATTTGTTTTTGTTCTCTAATCCCGAAATATAAAATGCAACCCTCGTATAATCAGCAAAGTTATCAATAAAAATTTACTAATTACATATTTCAATAAATTTTCATTGTCAGTAATCATTTACTAATTACTGCATTTTATTAATAATCAGTAAAAATTTACTGGTAATGCAAATCAAATTTCACTTTCATCAAAACTTTACTGATTTCATAAATTGTTTTTTTTAGTAACCAGTACAAATTTATTTTTACTGGAACTTACTTCTACTGTAATGTGCACATTTATGTTGCAAAGTAACACATATAAAACTTAAAAGTTTTCGGAATAAATATGTACAAGCATTGTGTTTGGTATCAACTATTTATTTTAGCTTCGAATCAATTAAACAACTACCTTATTTCCTTAAAATAAAACATTTTAGTCCAAAGCTATTAATTTCAAATATGATTTTCTCCATCTCTTTTATAATCTTATCAAAATTGGCATATTGGATTTGAAGACTCTTTTCCTGTTCTTTTAGATCTGAGAATTGTCGTTCGGTTAGTTTTATTTGCTTCCTGGCTATGGTGAGACTATTGTCCTTAATGATATTTTGTTTTTTTATCTTTGCTTCCTGTTTATCTAAAATAGCTTGGAGCTCTTCAAGTTTCTTCTGTTGATTTGTTAGAGTCATAGGCTTTTCAATCCATCCACCATCAGCAAGCGGATCATCAGCTGACGTATTGACAGCTAATGCCATAGTCAGTATACAGCCAAAAATAAAAAATACAAAAAATTTCATTGTGTTTCAAAAATTGTTTAACAACGAATGTGAAGTTATTTATTGTATACTTTAAAGTTATACTGTCCTTACTATCTAACAAACACAATACTTTAATAGTTTTTTTTAATTTACCACGTTCTTAAAATGCTCTTAATATAAGTTATTGTTCCATTTGTTTATAGAAAAACTATGTGTAATTTAATAAGTAAGTACATATGTATTTAAACTCATACAAAAGACAGACACGAGTTTAAAAGGTAGACAGACGTTTTATAAATTAAATTCTTTTGTAACACGAATTCTCAAGGTGAATAATTGTTAGTTGTTTAACCAAAAACCCCTTCCTATTTTAGTTGAGCAGCGAGCACTTTTTCTTAAATAGGTCAGGTTGTTTTTTTAATCATAGAACGATGCAACAAGCAAAATCATATATGATGATTTTTTTCATATTTTTATAATTAAATCTTCGCTAATGTGAACTAAATTTTGTAGGGCAACCCTCTTAGGTTATGGTGATAGGGGGCAAAAACGTTTTAGCAATATGTTTGGGAGAGAAAACTATTTGGGGTCTGCTATACATTTTATTCCTCTAGAGGCGACTCTGGGGAAGCTGTAACGTTTTTACCTTTTTTATTTAAATTTTGTATGGTAACCCCCTTAGAGCGTGGAGAAAGGGGTTAAGTATATTCTAGAAGTATGTTTGGAAGGAGAAGCTAAGGGGGGTTGTTCGTACACTTTATTGCTCTAAGGCCGACTCTGAGGGAGTTGTGTGCATTTTGAAATAATTTTTGTAAATTTTATATTCTAGGAAAATGTTTGGAAGGGAAACTAATAGGGGTCTGTGACACATTTTATTCCTCCAGGGGTGACTCCGGGAAAGTTGTAGAGATTTTAACACTATTTTTCAAATTTTGTATGGCAACCCTCTTAGAGCGTGGAGAAAGGGGTTAAGTATTTTCTAGAATTATGTTTGCGAGTAGAAACTAATGGAAGTCGGTCGTACACTTTATTTCTCTAAGACCGATTTTGGGAAAGTTGTGGGCGTTTTTACATAATTTTTGTAAATTTTGTATGGGAACCCCATTAGGTGATGGAGATAGAGGGTAAGTATACTTTAGGAATACGTTTGAGGGGAAAAACTAATGGGGATCTGTGATACATTTTATTCCTCCAGGGGTGACTCCGGGAAAGTTGTAGAGATTTAAAACTTTATTTTTTAAAATTTGTATGGCAACCCTCTTATGGCGTGGAGAAAGGGGTTAGGTATCTTTTAGGATTATGTTTGCGAGTAGGAACAATGGAGGCCGGGCGTACACTTTATTTCTCTATGGCCGATTTTGGGAAAGTTATTGGCGTTTTTACATAATTTTTGTAAATTATGTATGGCAACCCCCTAATTATACTTTAGCAACACGTTTGTCGGGAAAAACAAATGGGGGTCTGTGATACATTTTATTCCTCCGAAGAAGTTCAAGGGGTTTTCATCCAATTTTTTTCCAAACAAAATATTTGGGAGGACAAATTAAAGGGGGTCGGCCTTACATTTTAACTTTGAAGGAGAACCGTGGAAGCTGTGAGGGCGATTTAAAAAAATTAAAAAAAAATTAAACTTTGTATTGTAACCCTTCTAGGGGGCGGAGAAAGGGTGTAAGTATGTTCCAAAAAAATGTAAGTGGGAAAAAGTTATTGAGAAAGGGCGCAGAAGGTCGAAGCGCTTCGACATCAGTCTTACCTCGGGTAAAGACCTAACCAGGCTGTGGAAAGCTAGCCAAAAACAAGAAGAAGATTGGTTAACTACGGACAGAGATAAAGGCAAACTACTACGATTGTCCAGTTATCTTAGGACAAAATCCACACGTGAGGAGTCACAGAACAAAACGTGTTTTTTACAATTTTTTTTTGAAAATGTTTTCAATTGTATTATCATTAATATGACTAACTTATATTTAAAAAAAATCTTATGTGCTACCTCTTTCATAGAAAAGTTTAGTTAAAAAACAAAACCAGGGGCCAAATCGTCGCATTCGATTCGAATCGAAATTAAAAAATTCTTATTAGAATTCCTATACTCAAAGCATTGACAACTCGATCGATCGAATGAAATTTCGATTCGACGATTCGAATGCGACGATTTGGCCCCAGCCTTTATCATAACAATTTATTTAATTCTTTGTGCCTAGTTTCTTCGATCTCTCTTTGATATTCTTCTTGTTTTCTTCAAGCTATAGATCTTTTTGTTTTTTATATTTTATTTTATTTGGCCAATATTTCGCTACCTCAATGTGTAGCTTCTTCAGGGCTTATATATTTGTTTACAATTATTTGAAAAATTTTTTTTAAAAATATTGAAAAAATATTTAACAAATAAGGAAAAGGAAATGAAAAAAAAATTTCATTTCATTTTTTTTTTTTTTGTAAAAAAAATGTTCATTTCCTTTTCCTTATTTGTTAAATATTTTTTCAATATTTTTAAAAAAATTTTTTCAAATAATTGTAAACAAATATATAAGCCCTGAAGAAGCTACACATTGAGGTAGCGAAATATTGGCCAAATAAAATAAAATATAAAAAACAAAAAGATCTATAGTTTGAAGAAAACAAGAAGAATTTATTTAATTATTTTTTTTTCTCTTATTGGGGGCTTTCACACAAGACTAATTTTTAATCCGCACAACTTTTGTTCTTTCGCTTTCACACAAGACTAATTATGCTGGCATAAAATTGTGCACGTATACAAAGCTTTATGTGTGTTAGTAGTTTCTTCGTTTATTTTATGTTTGCCATTTGTGTATGTGTTAGTTTTGTTCTGCTTGTGCGGGGTTGAAGCTGGTTGAAAAAATTGTGCCAACCAATCCCACTCTCTTCACCGAAAAAGCAAACAAACTGCGATTTTATGCTAGCACAATTAGTCTTGTGTGAAAACCCCCATTGAAATTATAAGGACACAATATAATTTCAATAAGAGAATGTTTTCTTTTTTAAGGCTCCATGTATACAAAAAGAATGATAAATAAAATTTAACAAAGCCGAATACGAAGAAGACTTATATAATTTGAAATATGTGTGACTAAATGCCCATGAAATAAAAATGGAAAGTTTTTTCACTTAATTTTCTAAAAAAATTTAAAAAAATTCTTTAATTTTCGCCCATAAAATTTAGTTTTTTTTTTAAATTAGAAATCGTTAACAATCTAAGCAAAAAAAACAAAAAAGCTTGAAGATAATTTTATTGTTAATCTTCTGATGTTTTCCTAACAAAGTCAGGTAATCCCCTTCCAGGTTGTTTTACAATCGATGCAGCAACATTTTCAAAAATCTTAAAATTTAAGAAAAAAAAAATTTGTAAATAATACTTATCCATATATGTAACTTTAAATTTCATCTATTTTTGTACTATAAAAATATATAGTGGTCATCAAATGCGTTTTTGTTTGCTGCATAGTGGTAACTGTAGATACATATCACTATTCTATTGTAAAAGAATAAGATTTAATACAACCCCCCCCCCCCCCCCCCGTGTTCCCATACGTTTAACATAAGTAGGGCAATTAGCAATGATTTTCCGTTATTCAGTCGACGTTATTGCTTTATTGCTTATTTATTGCAAGTTTGGACGGTGTGAAATAGATACGTGCATACAAATACAAAACTTGAAAAACTTTAAGAGGTAAAATCGTTTTTATTTCCCCGTATTGACATTAAACTTGAGCGCCTTGGAGAATCGCTTACAATTTTGGTATTTTTGACTATTAAAAAGCCCATAAATCCAGCCACAATAAGGGAAATACCAGATGATAAAAAGGCTGCTTCGCAATGATTTGTTATTAAAGCACCTACAACATTGGCACCCACAAGACCGCCCAGACGTCCCATCATTAGGCATATGCAAACAGCCATGGCCCTTAAAATATCAATAAGTTAAATATTAGTTTGTCAAAAATGTAACGAAATTTAAGTTTCATTTCGCTACCTTAAATAAGTTGGATAAAGATCTACTGTAGCGGCACTTAAAACATGTGCTGCCAAGCCGCAAAGCAAAAGAATAACATACAAGTAAATGGCCAACATGGGTATGTCCACATAAATGGTGACAACGCCAGAAACGCCACATATAACCAAGCAAACAACTAAAATAAATATAAATATTTTAATAATTTTAAAAGACACGAAGCTATGTATACATATACAATTAATACTTACAAAGTATGATCTTTTTGCCGATTTTATTAATTATTACTCCGATGAATGCAAAGCCCACGGCATACAAAATTTCCAACACAAGCGAATGTATATAGGTGCTTATTTCCAATTTTTCATTACATTTTTGGCTTATATCTAATGAAGCGTTATTTTGATTTAATGCCAATTTCGTCATTACCTGTTGTTTGGTATAAACTACTTCACATATATAGGTTTTGTTGCCAGGATTCTCAGACACAAACTCAGCCACACTATTTAGAATATATGGGAACCAAATGTACATACCATTGGATGCTACAAAAATGATAAACTGTATAAAACATATAAGAAGAGTGTTTCGTAGATATTCAAAGCTTAAAAGGGGCTGTGTTTGAGACCACATTGATTTAAGTAGAACTGTAATTGCATTTTTATTGTCATTGTCTCCCATGGCTTGGGGTCTTGTGTTTATTTCAAAATCCTTAGAAACGCGGGTGACCTTAAAAAAGAAAAAAATTTTTATGTATAACGGCCCTTCTCACAAACCGCGATTTTAATTTAACAGGAAGTTTAACCGTAAGTTAGGCAAAATTGCATTTCACAAAGTACGGTTAGCATTTAACAGGCAGAAATTAATCAAAAAGTCTCAGATAAATTTAACTGAAAAAAATCTTCCGGTGAAATGCTTTTACTAAAATAAAAAAGAAAATGGAAATTGAATTTTTGTAATGTTTTTAATATTACAAGCTTTAAAACCAAAAAGAAAAAAGTTTTTACACGACGGGAACATTTTTCTTTACCTGACGAAGAAATTAGACAAAGATTTTTTTTATTTTCTACCATGAATACACTTATATGCATGCACATTTAACAATTTATACATACCAAGGAACTGTATGTAAACTATTTTAAGTAAGAAATTTATTTCAAATATTTATTTCTCTGGCATCAAAAAATTGCTAATAATTTTTGTATAACTTTTTTTGATTCTTTTCTTTCATTGCACGATTTTTTGTATATAATAAAAACCAGTATTACCATACTTTTTCTATAATGTTGGTGTTAACTAACGGAAAGATGGTAAAACGCAAAACACTAATCGTATGTTAAATATTTCCGGTTAACGATATCGGCGGTTTGTTAATGTTCCCGGTAAATTAAAATAATCACAGATTGTGAAAAGAGCCGTAAGTATATTAAACAAGTTATTTTAAAAGCTGTAGTACACGAAGTGTAAAATGCTACATGCGCATACAGCTGTGACGTACTTTTGATGTCATCATAAAGCCATTTCCCAATAAATGATCTTCATGTAAATGTAGCTTCCTACATTTCGTGTACTACGGGTTTAAGGACAACGTTAACAAAAGTATTTACGCATACACCATACATATATGTATGTATGTATGTATGTATGTATGTATGTATGTATATATGTATGTATGTATGTATGTATGTATGTATGTATGTATGTATGTATGTATGTATGTATGTATGTATGTATGTATGTATGTATGTATGTATGTATGTATGTATGTATGTATGTATGTATGTATGTATGTATGTATGTATGTATGTATGTATGTATGTATGTATGCATGTATGTATGTATGTATGTATGTATGTATGTATGTATGTATGTATGTATGTATGTATGTATGTATGTATGTATGTATGTATGTATGTATGTATGTATGTATGTATGTATGTATGTATGTATGTATGTATGTATGTATGTCAGTGATTGAAAATGAAGTTCGAATTTGAAAACATTTTTTTAAGAACTTTCTAATGCCAATAGTAGCAAAATATCTCTTCTTCCTGTTTTACTTTTATTCACGAAAAAAACAAATACAGAATAAACGTATATGCATTTAAAGTGTTTGTGCAATTAAATATTTTCCAAATTTGACTCTTCATTTGCAAACATTTTAATGAGTAGTGGTAAAATTCAAATGGTTTTACCAGGTTAAATATTTCAAAAAAAGTTTTTATTGTGTACCAACATTTTGTCCTAAGCTGCTAAAAAATTTTTATATAAGTCTTCTCCATTTATGATCTTCGCGAGGTTATCTTTCTACATTTCTATAAAATTTCATATTAAAAAAGTAGTGAAAAAAAGGTGTTCCTTTACTTTTGCCAGAAATATCCAGCAAAACTTTTGTTCAATTGAAAACTGGCAAGTTGGTAAGCAAACAGTAGTTATTTTTCGACCAGATAACTATTTTTAGACCCTTTACATAAGTGACACGGGAATATATCAGTTTGTTATTTCGTTTGTAACTTTTTTTTTGTCCATTTGCGATCCCATAAAGTATATATATATATATATATATATATATTTTGGATCCTGATAGATAAGGAAGTCGATATAGTTATGTTAATCTTTCCGTCTATTGAAATCAAGTTTCCGAAACCAAATAAAGTAATACAGTGTCAAACTATTAGAAACATCTTGCAGACAATCCCTATTTAAAATCAGCAAAATCGGTTAACTACCGACCGAGATATAAGCCAAACAGTGCGATTGCCTCAGTTTTTTTAGAACAAAATCACAAACTCCATACTAAATATGTAACAAATGAAAAATGGGAATGCTGTTAAGCATATGGGGGATTTCATGTCAAGTGACCCAACTTTTTTTTTCGATTCAAAAGAAATTTGGACCAAAGATAGTTCTTGCAGAGAGTAGTTTAGACACAAATTTTTAACACGATCGATCAAGAACTCTCTGAGCTAGAGGGGTTCAAAATTTGACGTGTTCGGCAAATAGGTGTTTTTTCTAATACATGTAGTTTATTACCTTTTGCTTTTATCAAAATTCGTCCCAAATACTTTCGATAGCTTTTTTTTCAATCTTCCAGAAAAAAATATTTTTAAAATTAAAAAAAAATTTTTTTTATTTTTTTTTATAAAATAATTAGAAAAAAAATTTTTTTTTCCAAATGTGCACTTTTTTTTTTTTTTTGCTCAAAAGAAAGTTTAGGTCTTTCCTTTGAAGAGCTTGGAAGTCGCTTAGTGGAATGCGAGTGGGATATCTATAAAAATTAATATTTTGTAACTCAATGTAGAGGTTTTCAAATTTTCGCGTATATTCTATTTTGATTTTTTTTTCTATTAATGTAAAATTATCTCTTAAGCAAAAAAAAAAAAAATATTTTATGCTAAGAAACAAAATAATTTAACCTTTCCGACGGTATGCAAGTACCAAATAAAGTCTCATACACTCGACTCTGTATTACCAACAAAATAGTACGCCTCTGGAATAAAATCACTTTTATATGGCAAGAACACGTTTTGTAAATATTTTCAATGAATACCGTCGGAAAGGTTAAATTATTTTGTTTTTTAGCATAAAATATTTGTTTTTTTTTTGATTAAGAGATAATTTTACATAAATAGCAAAAAAATCAAAATAGAATATACGCGAAAATTTGAAAACCTCTACCTTGAGTTACAAAACATTATATTTTATAGATATCCCACTCGCATCCCACTAAGCGACTTCCAAGCTCTTCAAAGGAAAGACCTAAGCTTTCTTTTGAGCAAAAAAAAAAAAAAATTGGCACATTTGGAAAAAAAATTTTTTTTCTAATTATTTTATAAAAAAAAATAAAAAAAAAATTTTTTTAATTTTAAAAATATTTTTTTCTGGAAGATTGAAAAAAAGCTATCGAAAGTATTTGGGACGAATTTTGTTAAAAGCAAAAGGTAATAAACTACATGTATTAGAAAAAACACCTATTTGCCGAAAACGTCAAATGTTGAACCCCTCTAGCTCAGAGAGTTCTTGACCGATCGTGTTAAAAAATTGTGCCTAAGCTACTCTCTGCAAGAACTTACTTTGGTCCAAATTTCTTTCCAATCGAAAGACATCGGTTTTAAAAGTTGGGTCACTTGACATGAAATCCCCCATATATATGGATATGAATGGGCATAAAAAAATAGGCAAAAAGTTTCTTTCATGCCTGGACGTATATATGGAGGTGAATATGTGTGTTTGTATGTAAATTTGTATGTATTTACATACATATGTATGTTATATTGTATGTATGTAAAAAGGTGCATACACAAAAAAAAATTATATTTTCAATAAATAGTTTATTGAAATCCATTCAGAAAATTAATTAAATTATGTTGTTTTTCAATTAAACGTCATTATTGTTTCAAAAATATTCTCTTTTCAGTGAAAAATTTATATTATTTTACAATTTTGATTATCAATTTTGCAAACAATCTTGATCACAGAAAATTTAAAAAAAAAGTATTTGGATACGAGGATTTTTGTTTTTGAAAATGAAAGGCATTTTTTTCTGTGTTGAGATTTTTCGAAATGAGCCTAAAGAAAAAAAGGACTGTTTCGTGCAAGAAGAGGAAGAAAAATTCTTTCTTAAAATCGCTCTCATTTATTTACCCAAGTTGTTTGTGCACGGAAACGCTGTTGAATACAATTGAGAACCCATTGTTCAGTACCGGAACACAACTTTTTTTGTTATCCCTAATATCTTTGAAATTAATTGGCATTTATATTACACATATATTTTTCTATTTTTTTTTTTTAATTATACATAATTAATTAAGTTTTTTTTAATCTTTTTTTATAATTTTTTTTACAAATTTTTCAAAATTTCGCCACTCTCTTTTGTGGGATTATCAGGAAGTTTTTATTTAGTATATTGAAAAATAAATATACAAAAATACCTAAATCTTAAAAAAATAAACTTGTTAATGTTAAGTTATATTTAGTAAAAAATTTAAGATTTTCATTATTTATCAAAATTTCCAACCATATAACAAACATGGATATACATACATACATACGTTTGCTGTTTACTTACTGGATACGAAACCCTTGGCTTTCCTGTATTCAAGTGGTAGATATCTTTTAAGATTTCTAAGCATTTCTCTTCTCGGCCTTTACTTAATAAATACTTGGGACTTTCAGGAAGTTTAAATAAACTCAAACCGCAAATAAGGCCAGGAACACCACAAACAATCATAAAAAGTCTCCAGGGCTTATAGGTGATACCCAAAAATGGTATGTCCAAACGCCATTCTTGATTTATAAACAACCAAGCAATTAAAGGCATTAACATGGCGCCAAAACTAAATATAAAAGAAGCACCCATTATGGCACGAGAACGTTTTTTTTGAGTATGAAACTCCCCCAAATAGGCATAGACTGTTCCAGAACCTCCACAAATGCTGTCAATTAATCAATTTCGAATAAATGTTTTAACTGAAACAAGAAACATTTAATTAAATTTTTCTTACCAAACACCATTGAGAAATCTTAAAATAACAAAAGACCAAAAGTCGTTGGAAAAGCTAGAGAGAACAGTTACAAAGAAGCCTGTTAGTAGAGTGGGTCTTATTATTTTTCTTCTGCCTGTAGTATCAGCCAAAAATCCCCACAAATGTGAACTTACAATAATGCCAGCAAAACCAATGGCACTTATAATGCCACGTTCTTGAATCGTAAGATTAATATCACACTGTGAAACGGGCAAAACAAAGCTAATGCCTAAGGTTTCCAGCCAGACATTGGCAAGTATAAGGCCGGAAATAAAAATAAGAAAGTAGTTGAATTTTCCAAAATCTGTTAAGAAAATATATTGATTAGAAGTACATATTGTTACCTTAATATAGAAAACCCCTAATTCGTTTATTTTATTTTAATTTGTCTGCTCATATATAACAATTTGCCATAAAAACAAATCACGATTTTGAGCCTTTCTTTACCAAGGTAACGATGTGTACGTTTGTAAGTATGTGTGTATCTTAATAAAGTAAAATTATTTTAACTTGATGTATTAATTTTTAATAAACTTGCCTGTTAATGTTAAAGCCTTTTCAAAAAACTCAGTGCCATTACTAAGTTCAGATTGAACTGCCGCGACATTTTGGCCTTCAACACTTGCCATTGTTTGTGTTTCTTTTCTCGCTGAAAAATAATAAATAAGGAATATGAAATATGTAATTTTTTTTATTTTTTCTTATAAGTTAAGGTGACATATACATACATACATAACTTTGCATATCTATTAACTAATGTGCTGTTTTTCGAATCCGAGTAGTGATCGTCTTGGGACGATTTATGTGTATTTTGTTTTTGTTTACAGAAAAAAATACATGTAAATCGTCCCAAGACAATCACTACTGGCCTTCGAACATACAGCCCATAAATTTTTTGCATATGTATCTACATGGTTTAAAATTTAATTATCAACTCAAATACTATGTTTTCTATAAAAAACTTTGAGAGCGAATAATGGGTTATTTTAGTGATTTTCGGGTATGTCTTGGTGCTTTTTTGCTAATGCCCGAAATTTAGTAAAACAACCGTTTTTGAAAAGGCGTTTCTTAAAATCTATAGCAACCTGTGGGCTTGTTCCACGGTACTATGTTGACTTCCAAAGCCAAATTGGTGATTAGGAATGCAGTTGTTTTTTATAAAGGATCGCCTTAATTTCGACATAGGTGGTAACAGACTTATAGTCCTGTAGGATTGCACTTTCGAATGTTTAAACCGTAACAGGAATCAAAAGAATTATAATGCTTTTAGCAACAGCAGGTGGTAACTCACTCACTTCAGTACATTTATTAGGAGTGATCACGTTCTTTGAATTACCTGCAAGCAGATAGTCATATCTTGGCTTTAGATTACGCAGTGGTGGTTTTTCGATAACGGGTCTTCCTAAACGTTTAGGTGGTCGCTAAAGAGATCAATTTTTCTGAGAAGTTGAGGAATCGACCTTCTAAGTTTTCCTTAAGTGGCACCATTCCCCGTATACATACCTTCAGCTATTTCCTTAAGTTTACCTTAACTTTAAGTTTGGACGTTATATGATTTTGTCATTCTCTTGGGGCTCTTTTTTTTAAACGGAGGTCTTTCACATTTTTTTAACACTACTAAAGTACTCATCGATATCTTCGAGAGTTTTTAGCGGTACGTTTTCCGAGCAGTAAATGCTGATATATTTTGTTTTAATTTTAAACAATTTACTCTTTTAGATAAGAAAAAAATCACGAGTTGCGATTTGGTAAGGATTATTGTTGGTTATTATAGTGGGTGAGTGGCCAGAAGATAAATCTAAGGAGGATTGAGCTGCAAAAAGTTCCGGAGATATACCTTTTGCTACGCCAAAATCGAAAACTTCTGGAATTTTATTGTGTTTCGTTTGCCAATAGGATGGTTGTCCAGTTCAAATAACGTTAAGTCGCATTTTAGACATGAAATCATACAAAACGCGAACTTTTAGCACTAATTAGGCGGAGCCCCAGTACGTATGTATGTTTAGCGCTATAATCTCCAGCAGCTATAAGGCGGGGACCTAAGGATTTGTAAAAACTATTGTACTGGGTGAACAATAAATAAGCCGACGAAATAACAAGGTTATGGAAAAATTCATCAATTTATAGTTGCCATTGATGTTAAAACCTGATTTGATATAGAAGAGTCAACACATGATCTATCCCTGGGATATTTTTTATAGTAAAAAGTATAGCTACTTATTTCAAAAATACCTTTAGAAGTCATATGACTGTATTAAAAAATATTCAGCATTCGGGGTCATATTCGTGGCATTTCACGCACTGTACAGACCCAGATCGCAAGTGTGACATTTCACATACAACTCTACAGTGCAAAAAATATTTAAGATCAAAAATATTAAAAAAAAAAACTAAACAATCCCAGGTATGGTCTCAATACAATTTTTCAAACCCATATGAAATTAATTTGTAAACATATGTTTTTACAGCACAATTTTATATAAAAATTTCTAAACTTGCTTATGTTTTTATTTTTAACAAATTTATCTATCGATGTTCTTATCAAAAACAAAATTTTTCGTGTAAAATTTTTTTAAAAATAAACCAAACATTTTTTTATAGTTTTTCTCAAAACCACTTTGATTTGAAGTAATGTGTGATGTTTCAAATGGCAGTTCACATGACGAAATATTTTTAAAAATAGTCTTTCAAATTTCACTAGCGCCATCACGTGTTTCAGTAATTTAAAAAAATACCCATAAAATATACATGCAGTTACTTATTTATGGTTGTACATTTGTAAGTATAAACTTAACAATTTTTTTTATATTTATTAAGTAAAAAGTTGAAGTTTTTCCGCTGGTGCTTAAACAAATTTTTAACAGTAATAATAATATTATTTATTTTATTTTCATTTATTTTAAAATCTTCCGTTTTTTTCTTTCTATTTAAATAAGCAATTTTTGTAAACTGAATGGTTTTTAGTGTAAGTTCTTTTATATTGCCTAATATTTACATATTTTTTTTTTATAATGAAACAGTTCACAGTGGCAGCCAAAAATTATGATATAAATGAATTTGTATAAACATAAATAAACGATGAACCTTTGGCTTTTTGAATAATTAAAATTGACCCATGGGAAGCTGTTTATTTAACACTTTTTTAACTTTTATGTTACTTGCTATGTACTGACTTTTCATTTAGTGTACTGAATAAAAATTTGCCTTCTGAAATGTACTGATTTTTTTAAAAATGTACTGATTGTCCTGATTTTTGAAATGGAAATTTTAATTTTTTTCCTCAAAAAATTTGTTAAATTATAGCAAAACTAGATAGTAAGTTATTTTTAAAGCTGCAAAAATAACAATAAAATTATTTTGAACCGGTTAATAGTTTTTTAAGAATTTATTTTCTGAATCAAATATTTTTCTTACAAGAATACATAAGCACCCAGACAGATGGAAAGTGTTTGACTGTTTGACTCATGAATTGATTTTAATTTAATCGTTTTATAAAGCCGTTTTTAAAGCATATTTTTAATTGGTTTTATTTAATTTAAAAAAATAACAAAAAATCCTTAAAGTTTTCATTGTCAGCCTTGGTTAGCTTTTTGTTTTTTTTTAATTATTTATTCTGAAGCGAAACACATTATTATTATCATCCGTTTCAGAACTTTTGCCAAATGTCAGCATCGATTTGTTAGAGCATACTTTGGCATATTTTTTTCTTTTAAAACATATTTTTTAATTACCGGTTTTTTAAATCATTTTTTGAATTTTTTAATTACCGGTTTTTAAATCATTTTTTGAATTCTTTTATATTAAATAAAAAAAAAAACGTAAAACAAATGTTTCAAGTCTTTATGTCACCTTTTGTTGGTTTTTTGCTTTTATATTTTGAAGCAAACCCCCTTCTGGTGTGTTTTAATTTGACAAAAACTTAATACCCGACTAGTTTTAGTCAAACATTATTTAACATCATTTTGGTTTTCCCTTCTTTTATTTTGACCGGAATTTTTTAGCAAAATGTTTTTGGTTTCCCTGGTGATAAATATGCCTTTTAATGTTAACTTTAAGGTTTAACATGATATTCTAATAATTTTTATAACTTTACTCACCACCCTTTTTATTTGTATTGCACATCTTGAAAATTTTTTTTAACAATTTTTAAATATTATTCAGGATTTTTTTATATAATTTTTTTTATGAAATATATATCATAATTTTTTTAAAATATAATGTTTTTATTACACAGTAAGTTTTTCACTCCTCGCACACTTTTTTATTGTTTTAATTTTTTTTTTTTGAATTATTAATTGTTTTTCTTTTAATCAATTCACACTACACACTTCCTTTTAATTCACCGACTGATCTCTACAGAAATAAGTAATGCAGTTTTTATAGTAAAAAAAGTTAAAATTATAGTTTTAATACTTGCATATAGTATATATATTTTCATAAAAAGTTTTAAATATTTTTACACTAACTACTTTCTTCTTTTCTCTGTGTATGCCTTGGAAAACGTACAACCTATTTACTGAGCCCATTCAAAGCATTTCAATGGCTTAAAAATAATTTCAGTTATGAATATTTAAGTAAATCTTATCATTTACACACAATCTTTGTATTAAAGATTTTATGTATATGTAAGAGATAAAGTTAGATATTTAGGGTCATTACTAGTTGCAACACCTTGTTAAGGGCAAAAACTATAACAACTACATATGGGCAATTCCACGCAAAACGCCCATAAGTAAAGATAATACTTTTTCTTCTTTAAAAAAAATTCAACAAACTTACGTTAAAAACAGATTGAAAATAATAAAAATATAAATGAATTGGTTCATATTTTCCTTTTATTTATTTGAATTAATACTTGTCTGTATTAAAACAAATTAAAAAATTATGAAAAAATAAACAAATTAAAAAATTTTTTTAAATTCTTTATTCGTGTATTTCTTAACTAACGCTAATAAAGTAGTAAAAACTAAAAATATTAATTTCTTCATTTGCAAATAAATGAGAATTTAGTATAGTATTGAGCTTGAGCCTGATTAAGAAAATAAAATTGTCTTTATTCGTGTATTTTTAAACATAGGTGGCTTATAAGAGGAACTGCTTATCAGCTGATACTCCTCTTATGCATTGTTACCAGATAATTTTGGAAAAAATTGTGAAAACGGCAAAACAAGTTTTCGAAATCGTTTAAAAATCGTCAACCCTGAAATTGATGCTTTAAGTTACTTATTTACTTAATAATAATAAAAAAAAACGGGGAAACAAATTTTAAGAGGTATTTTCCTTAAAGCTGCAAAAATTATAGGAACGGGAATTAAAAGGAGTAAATTCGTAATTGAGTTGGAATTACCTCTATATGCAGGTGGATTTGTAATTTTTGTGTGAGCTGCTTTTTAATTAGACATTTAGTACAATTTATACGGAAAAAGTAATATTTTAAACCTCTACCATTAACTTGATAAAAAATGCAATATAGGATATCTACGAGTTATTTCTTTTTTTTTTCTCCTTCTTATAATTGCACTTTTTTCTATTTTTTTAAACCAACTATTTTGTTAAAAATTTTTCCTAAAATATTTTTTTTCAAAGATATGCAATATTAAATTTATGAATTTCAAATTTGTACTCATTTCTGTTCCCCACTGTATGTAAGTATATGTATGTGTGTATGTATTTTTGTATTTACTACAGCCTTCAAACTAATTTTCAAGTTCATAATCTAATTTTGTTTAATTTTTAGAAGCAGAATGATCTTACAAAAATTTTCAAATAACTTATCGATAAGAGAAGCGCATACGAGTATAGCCATTTCCAGAGCAGAGAACGTCGCGTCATCAACGTCGTACGTCATGAAATTAAAAGTAAAGTGAGAGTTGTAACACGACCTAATTTTCCATTTTATTCTAATAACTATTACTTGAAGAATGTTTTTCATTAAAGTACATATCGTGCAGTCCAAACGCGTAAAGCTATAGACCTAAAATTTAAGCTTTGTGTACGATGTATTTAGCCATTTAAACCTGGTTTCGGAAAATTCGCACCATAAGGGTGGTATAAATGGTCAAATAGGTAAAAGTTGGTATGTTTATATACATGTCCCATACTGCAAACGACAAAAACAAAATTCAAAGCAACTTTTTTAACATAAAAAATTAATGGGTCCGTGTCTGGAAGTTTTTCTTTAGGCCTTTAATCCGAAATCTTTTCAACTTCTACGCGTATCTTTTTAAAAAAATTTTTGTGCCGTATTTGTCTAACCTCAGTTAATCATTGGTCTTAGCTTCCATAGTACTGATGGATTGAAGATAAAGGTGGGCACTGGTGCTGGTGTTTATATAATGGTTATGGGAGTAAGAAGTTTCGAATACCCTTTTTATAACATAGACTTTAAAAAATTTTTAATAACTTTTCAAAGAAGGAACTTTTCTATCTATAATTTTCAAAATTCAAGTCATGAAAGCTCTTTCAGAAAATTATCGTTAAAATTAAAGTTATGAGGATGTGTTTTGGAAAATTTTTTTGACGCGGTTTTTATACATAAATTCTTATCCGAATACGTTTGATGTTTTCTTACTTATAAAAACCCATTAAGCAAAGATTTTTTTTACGCTTTTTAAATACGAAAACATTGGTGCCTTTTTGTATGTATATGTAGGCCTTATATATAAATATATATCACCAGCCCTTAAATTTTATCACTTAAGCTCCAAGGATTCGTGTCCTGCCTATTTATCATAAAATGAAAATCGCCATAACACAGTGAACAGATATAATAGATTATTAAAACATTGTCCAGACACAAGGCTTGACATTGTCAATGTTCTGTTTATATTTCTTTCAATTCCAACCAAAAATCAAAAATCACCAAAAATGTCCTTTTTTTCTTAAAGTAAAAGAAGATCAAATAAAAGAAAAAGTGTTGCCATGAGAAAATAAAATGGCTGGCCGTAAATTTCATTCTAACCCAGGAATAAAAATTGTTAATGAATATATGTCAATACAGAAAATAGTTTTATGGTTTAATTTTAATTAAGTTTGGGTAAATTAAAAATATTTACTATCAACGTTCAGTACCGAGCAAATAGGGCTGATAAGGAGTTTTAGATGGCTCCGAAAATGAATTTCAGTCGGCTGGTGTCGGGATAAAATAATTCTTTAATTAAAATTTTATCAGAATAACATTGAATTCATAAGCCTGATAAATTATAAAGCTTATTTAAAATAGGTTCCATTCCTTTATGAGGATACAAGATGAGAGCGTTTAGTGACAAATTTTGTACTGAGTTTCTTAAAGTTTTAAGGAGACTTTTCTGCTGCAGAAATATTTTAGTAATTTTAGAGCTTTAGAAAATTTAGAATTCAAGAGCCTCGAATCCCGAGATTACAAAAACTAGTTCCGTTTGGCATTTCTAGTTGAGATTCATATTACAACAATAGGCTCATTCGCTTATACAAAATCCAGTACACGAGGACACAAGTTGGGAGCGTTAAGTAATAAATTTTTTTACTGAGATTTTTAACGTTTTTCTGCTGAAAGAAATTTTAGTAAAAAATATATATTTCTTATATATTTATATTTCTTATAGAATAAATAAACAAAAGTTGCAAGATCAATCTTTTTTGCCTAAAATTTTTAAAGTTTTTTGTAAAATATTAAATATAAATTATTTCTTTTGATTGAATTGAAATTTTTTAAAATGTCGTTGTTAAAGTTTATGAAAAGCTTACATACATTTTAAATTACTTTGGTAGAGTTTAACTTCTTAAATGCCTTGGCCTGTATTACCCTAATTCATGAATTACTATCAGATTATCAGATAAGATTAATTAGCTCTCCCAAATTTTTATTGCCTTTTTAGGGTTTTTTTTTATTTTTATATTAAACAAATGCAAAGATACATACATATGTATAATGCAAACTTATGATTATGAATTGTGATCAGGTAGTTGTGATGAAATCAGACTTTGCGATTAATTCTATAATAATTTACTTACTACTTTTTTAATACTAGTAATTTCTGTATAAAAAAATCAATATAAGTACAAGACTACATATCGTCGTTGTTAAGTTATTGTGTTCTATCGAACACACAAATCCTATACTTATAGAACACAATAACTTAACAACGACGATATATGCTATGGCAAAATTTGTATACTATATACACACATAAAACGTAAAGTACTTAAATAGGTAAAATCGCTTTTAGTTCCCCGTCATTGAGATAAGGCTTGTGCGTCTTGGAGAATCGCTTACAATATTGGAATTTTTGACTATCAAAAAACCCATAAGTCCAGCCACAATAAGTGAAGTGCCAGATGATAAGAAGGCTGCCTCGCAGTGATTTGTTATTAGGGCACCCACAACATTGGCACCTACAACACTACCCAGACGGCCCATCATGAGGGATATGCAAACAGCCATGGCTCTAAAAATTTCAATAAATCAAATATTAGTAGTCCAAAAGATAGCAAAATTTGAGTGAAATTTCTTACCTTAAACAAGTCGGATAAAGATCTACTGTAGCAGCACTTAAAACATTAATTGCCAAGCCGCAAAGCAAAAGAATAACATACAAATAAATGGCCAACATGGGTATATCAACATAGATGGTGGCAATGCCAGAAATGCCGCATATAACCAAGCAAACAACTGAAATATATATCAGTAATTAAATAATTTGAAAACAAACGAAAGTAAATACTTTGTTAAATATTACTTACAAAGTATGATCCTTTTGCCAATTTTATTTATTATTGCTCCAATAAAGGCAAACCCCACGGCATACAAAATTTCCAACACCAGCGAATGTTTATAGGTGCTTATTTCCAGTTTTTCATTACATTCTTGGCTTATATCTAAGGAAGCGTTATTTTGATTTAATGCCAATTTCGTCATTACCTGTTGTTTGGCATAAACTACATCACATATATAGGTTTTATTGCCAGGATTCTCAGACATAAACTCAGCCACACTATTTAGAATGTATGGAAACCACATGTACATGCCGTTGGAAGTTACAAAAATGCTAAACTGTATGAAACATATAAGAAGAGTGTTTCGCAGATATTCGCAGTTAAAAAGAGGTTGTGTTTGGGACCACATTGATTTAAGTAGAACTGTTATGGCATTTTTATTTTCATTGCCACCGATGACTCTGGGTTTCATGTTGACATCCAAATCCTCAACTACGCGGTTGACCTTTAAAGGAAATTAATATGTTGAATAAAATAGCTTAAGTGAAAGGTTAAAATAATTATATACATCCATATATAAAATGAATAAGCAAATTGAAAAAAAAAGAAAAAGGTTTAATTAATAAGCTTAATCAATCTGATTTTGTTATTTATTTGTTTTGTACAACGTTTCTATAACTTGTAAGAAGTTATTGCATCAAGAAAAAATTTAAGATTATTATAGTGTTCCAGTGGTTCATATAATTTTAAAATAATGTAATTAAATTGCAAACAAAACATATGTAAGTTTCTTTCCTTGATTCATTTGGTCTTTGACACGGCTATGCTGAAATAATACACAGCTAATTATTTTTGCTCCTTGTTATTTGTTTTTTTAATATGTCACACACAAACAACTTTCACCACTGTGTTGTGACAGAATGACTGTTTTTACAATGCATTGTTGTAGTTGTATTTTTAATGCGGTCACCTTGTGTGCTATTTTACCATGGACAACTACAAATTCCTCGACTAAAAACCCTTTTACAAACATTACAGAAATGAGACAATATACCCCGCACATAGGTTGTAAGGCGATATGTTCAAGAGCAGAAGTCAGCACCAACCTTCAATTATGGGGGGAGGGCTTTCCCAAAGTACACCGACACTTATACATTTATTTTTATTTACAAAATACCGTATGGTGTCGGGGGGTCCAATTTGTTATTATTGATTCTTTTTTTACAAGGAATAAGAGAACTTTTATATCTTCCAAATTGTCATAAAATTTCTTGCGTTTATTATTCACTTATTCACATGTTTATACCATTAGTGATACTGGTACAGATAAGTTTGTCATTTCACTTTTAACTTTATTAATACGCATTTGCGACCCCATAAAGTGCTTTTTTTCTTGATCCTTATAGATAGGAAAGTGGATATAGCGATGTCCGCCTGTCCGTTATTCTGTTAAAAACAAGTTTCTAAAGCCCCTTGACATTTCTCAGACGCGTTTGTGGCATCAAATACGCCCAATAACTGACAGATATATAAACCAGCAACTACGACCACCTCTGTTTATTTCTCTAAACTTTGCACGTAAAAACCTATACAACTGCCTCGGAGTTTCCATTAATTTTTTCCTTACGAACATTTTTGTGAAACATACTTCACTCTATATCCGCCCCTACCAGGGCAAAAGAATACTGTAATTGCGCCAAAATACATATGTTTACATAAATAATCAATTTAAATTTAAGTTTTTTTAATTTTTGAACAAACGTTGTCTTTCTTAAAAAAAAAGGACGCAAAGAGTTTAAACTATAATGAATTTGAACCGCGGGGTGTGCTGTAGCATTTGGCCAGCCACAAAGACAGAAATACTTTTACTTAACGGAGGTAGAATAAAAAAGCCACTAGAGACTTACATATGTCTCTAAGCCCAAAGGATACAGCAAGCTGGCACTTCAAATCCAACCTTTTTAAAAACCTTTGCATCCTTTCTTATTTATAACTAAATTCTTAGCACAACGCTTGTTCTTCTCAGACATTTTCAAATGGGTCTAACGTACCAAAGCGTCCCTGTTGTTAGTTTTATTGAGAAGTCTTTTTTTATTGGGGCCATTTTTAATTGTGCAGGAATTTCAAAAGTCAATCCATAACCCTTTAAACGATAAAACTTTTATGACACCGTTCCAAACTAAACTTTATTTACAAAACCTTTTTCCGCTTAAGTAAAAATTTAAAGCTGCTAATTTTAGAGCCATTTTTCATTTAGATTGTATTTAAAAACTATGTTTGGGTAATTATTCCAACCTTTTTTGTGGCCAGTTCCATTTTTGGGACAATTTTTTGTTTCTAAAACTGTTCTTTTCGTTTTTCAAATTGGGGTAATTTTTCATTTAGTGTTTTGGGGTAATTTTTCATTGGGTCATCTTTCATGTTAATATTTCTCACAGTAACCAAAAGGTTTAAAGTTGAAACCCCCCTTTTTTCAAAACAAAAAATGGCCTTAAAATTTCATGTTGCGACTTTCAATATAAAATTTTTTTTAGTAGTAAAAATTGTTATTTTTTTTTTGATTAGGCAAAACTTCCAAACATAAAACAAGAAATAATTACATCTTTTTTTACTTACTGGATACGAGTCCCTAGGCTTTCCTGTATTTAAGTGATAGATATCTTTTAAGATTTCTAACGATTTTTCTTCTCGTCCTTGACTTAATAAATACTTGGGACTTTCGGGAATCTTAAACAAACTCAAACCGCAAATAAGACCAGGAATACCACAGATAATCATAAAAAGTCTCCAGGGTTTGTAAGTGATACCCAAAAATGGTATGGGCAAACGCCATTCTTGATTTATAAACAACCAAGCAATGGCAGGCATTAACATGGCGCCCAAGCCAAATATAAAAGCAGCCCCCATTATGGCACGAGAGCGATTCTTTTGAGTATGAAATTCTCCCAAATAAGCATAAACTGTTGCAGAACCTCCAGAAACGCTGTAAATAAATAAATTTAAAAATAAAATTTTATTGAAAAAAAAATTGAAATAATTTTTTCTTACCAAACACCATTGAGAAATCTTAAAATAACAAAAGACCAAAAGTCGTTGGAAAAGCTAGAGAGAACAGTTACAAAGAAGCCTGTTAGTAGAGTGGGTCTTATTATTTTTCTTCTGCCTGTAGTATCAGCCAAAAATCCCCACAAATGTGAACTTACAATAATGCCAGCAAAACCAATGGCACTCATAATGCCACGTTCTTGAATCGTAAGATTAATATCACACTGTGAAACGGGCAATACAAAGCTAATGGCTAAGGTTTCCAGTAAAACATTGGCAAGTATAAGGCCGGAAATAAAAATGAGAATGTAGTTGAATTTTCCAAAAGCTGTAAGAAAAATATATAATTATCAGTATATATTTATGAGTGTATGTGTGTGTCTTAATCAAGTCAAAATATTTAAAAATTATATTTTAATCCTTTATAAACTTACTTGTTAATGCTAGTGCCTTTTCGAAAAACTCTGTGCCCTTACATAATTCACGTTGACCGGCCACGACATTTCCGCCTTCAATAGTTGCCACTGTTTGATTTCCTTTTCCCGCTAAAAACAGAAAATAAAAAAACGGATGTGAGATAAAATTATTTTTTTGTGACATATAACTTTGTAAATTTATTAACTAAATATTTATAAACATATTCATATGTTCGTATACATGTGTACATACACCATAATCTTAACGACTATTCTCTTTTTAAAAACTCATGATTCAATAAAAGTACATTATGAATGAACCAGAGAATGTATCTTTGGCTTTTTTCTAGCTGTCAACTTGTAAAAAACAGATAACGTATCTCAACGAATGCATGCAAATATTGTTTTTTTAATTTGTTATTGTAAGTTTATTTTTAATGAATTTAGTTAACAGTCAAACAAATAAGTTTTAAAACAGAATATTTACAGGTGTTAGAAATCAACTTTACAGCCGCGAAACAACAAGGCACAAAGTAAATACATATATCTATTTCAAGATCAGAATTTTACTGTAAGAAAACATCATGTTTGAATTGTTTTCAATTGCAAGAGAATTTTAACACTGATTAAATATTTTGTTTCAAATAACATTTCGAAATAAGCTTAATCGATAATAACTGTCTAATATATGGTTCTCACCTCACAAAACTTTGATTTCATTTTATTTTTTGTAGTCGCTGCCTATTTTTTGATGCTACTTTTAACTGCGTTGCTCGCGTTGCCCGTCTGTTATGGTCCAAGTCAATTTTTTGAAGCCCCCCGATGTAGTATAGACCCGTAAGTAGTATCCAACTATCAGTAATATCTGCGAAAAAAATTTCCGTTAAAATCCAGCAAAATCGCCCCATAACTAGCCGTGATATAAGCCAAAAAACAAAACCACCACTATTTTTTTCTCTAAAATTTGTACATAAAAACCTTTACAACTACCCCGGAGTTACCCCTACAGGGATGCAATGTTAGACAGACTCCCATTAGTTTTTTCTCACAAACATTTTTGTGGAACATACTCACTCATACCCTATCTCCACCCCGTAGGAGGGTTGCCGTACAAATTTTATATTTTAAAATTATTTTTAAATCGCTCCCACAGCTTCCAGGGTGCTCCTAAAAAGGTCAAATGTAAGACCGACCCCCATTGATTGTTCTTCCCAAACATTTTTGAGGAACATGCTTATCCCCTATATCCAGCCCCTAACAGGGTTGCCATACTAAATTTAAAAAAAGCTAGGGTAAAATCCATACGATTTCCCTGGAGTAACCCTTAGAGAAATAAAATGTATCACAGACCCCCATTAGTTTTCCCTCTTAAACATATTTTTACAGCATACCTCCTGTCTTCATCACCTAAGGGGGCTGCCATACAAAATTTACAAATACAAAAACGCCAATAAATTCCCCAGAGTCGGCCTTAGAGAAACAAAGTGTACAAACTACCCCAATAAGTTTCCCCTCACAAGCATATGCTTACAACATACTTACGCCTTATCTCCATCGCCTAAGGGGGCTTCCATACAAAGCTTGGAAAATTGTAATAAATTCCGTACAGCTTTCAGGGTGCCCGTGAATAGGTTAAATGTTGGACTGACCCCAACTCAATTTTCCTCGAACATACTTACTCCCTATCTCCACCCCCTAAGGCGGTTGACATACAAAATTTGAAAAAATTAGGGTAAAAACCCCTACAACTTCCCGTAGTCACCCTAAGAGGGTTAAAGTATGACACCGAGCCACGTTTAAAAATTAGAAATATTTCATAAATAAAACAAAATGGGTAAAAATAAAAAAGCTTGGGGTTTCGAAAGGCCAATGTATAAGGTTTATTAGATTCGGCTTAGCCGAATAAAGCGCTCTTACTTGTTTAATAAAAGTTTTGCTACCAATTTTTGTGCAATCGGTTCATAATTAAACCTTTCTGCCTTTTTCCGGAAATCATATCAATAATGGCAAATACCTTTTACATGAATCGAATTTATTAAGAGTTTTTGTAGTGTAATAAAAATATTTTCACAAACCATCGCAATAATCGGCTCATAATTTACCATGAGACCCGCATCAAAAATTTATCTTAATAGATAAACTACGGCTTGGGGTGTAACATGGTTACAGCTGTCCGGCGAAAACTTCCATATTCTAAGATCACAACTGAAACAAACTAAGAAATTTTTTTACCGAATATTGGTTATCGTAAATAAAACTCATTATTGCTTAAAATCAGCAAGATCTGTCAACTACGGACCTTAAAATATTAAATTTTTTACCACAAAGTCCATGCATATATCCCTATATAGCTCACTGTTGCCATAAAACTTGGTACGGATACTTTGAAGCTAGTACGATAGAAGCAAGCGGAGCATCTGCCCCAATACAGTCAAACCATTTTTATAAAATTTTTTAAACGCTGTATCTCAAAAGCTGTAATACTATCGATTTCAAATATATTACAGAGTATTGAACAATACCAACACTTTGAAAAAAATACTTATTAAATAGGAGTTAGGGGAACGGAAGGCCACATACAAACAAATCACAAAATTGTAGCTATCGACTTCAAATTAACTATAAAGTAATTGATTGTACTACCCTATCTACAATCTGAAAAACAAGCTTAAAACTAAAACAAAAGGTTTACAAAATATCGCGACTACTATTAAAGCTCTCGAAACTCAAAACTGCTACAATTCAGTTCTATTATGACTTCTTTGTTTTGAAGGAAATTGTAGCTGGATTGGAGCACGAGGAGTAGCATCCACCATAGAAATGGATACATTTTGTAAAGTTTCCTATTTCTAGGATTGCTATTCACAAAAATATTTTTATCATAATATTTTAGGTTTGAAGGCCGCTTGGCTGGTTCAGATTACTGGGTATACAGAATGGTACGTGTGAAGGTTAAAAAAAGGTTAGACACAATCGAGTATAGCGCTCTGACTTGTTTTAAAATAAATTTTTTATGATGAATATTCGATAGGCACAATTTGTCGTTTTTCCCAGTTGGGGTTTTTTTTTACTTGCTTTTCTCTCCAAACAGATTTACAAATATATTGTATTTAATATTAAACGACCTTTTCTTAATGTTCTTCTTTTACGATTTGTTAATAACGGGCTTTCAAGATTTACAAATATTTTTAAATACAATTATTTAATTGTTGTGTTACATTTAAAATTTCTTTTTAATGTGTTTTCTAGGGAAAAAAATTCTATATCTTATCTAGAATCGTAACCTTATATTATTATTTATAGATGTTTTTGAAAACTGAAATAAAAAAGCGTTTATATTGCTACTAAAAAACTTTTAAAATTAAAATTTATTTCCTTTTTTAATTAAAACTATTTTTTCATTTTTATTTTTGCATACATATATTGTACAATCGTATGTTATGGGTACATACATTTTTATCTATAAATCAATATTTTTGTTGTTCAATATGTGAAGACTAAAATAAAAAGTAAATATTAAGAAATGTTTTGTCTATTAACCTGCAACTAAATATGTACATATGTATGTATCTGTATATTAATTTTTGCACAATTATTATTTGACACGAGTATTTTAATTACAAATAGAACTTATTTGGATTTAAAACACCAATGCATACATACAAATTTAAATTGAAAGGCAAAATATCATATGTATGCAGCAAATAATATCTTTGTTGACTTTTCAGTTAAAAAAAACTATAGCAAATATTGTTCATATTATTATTTCTGGAAAAATATAGAAGCGACTTAGTCCGGGAGAACTTTGTAGTACATAGAACTTAAACTTGAATAAAAAGCTTTTTTTCGTTATATTGTTTTTGCTTTTTATTTTCTAGCTCAATGTAGGGACAATAAAATATTTATCACAATTAGATATAGTTTTTTTAACTCTCAAACAAAAAAATTTTGGAATTTTATTAAAACTGTTAGTGAAATTTTGTGTACAAACATATGTATGTGCATAATATATATCGTTGGCTCAACATAGAAAGGGCGTATCTTTATTTTTTTCAAAATAAAAGTTTTTTTTTGTTTAATTGAAAACAAAATTTGTTGCCTTTTTTTATCAAAGATTGTTTTTAAACTAAACTGCTGCATAAACAACTCCATACACAATTATGTTCATGTGCTGCCCGGCTGTTTAGCTGCATGCCTATTCGTCGTTATGGCTGGAGTTAATTTTTTCAGTGCTTTTTTAAGGTAAAGTCAAACTACTATCATGGGTTAACAACAACAAAATAAAATTTAACTTTGTTAGTATTTTTTTTCAAACTTTATCTTTTTCAAGAAAATTTATAAAAATAAAAAAAAAATGTATATGCTTTATATTCTTCGCCGTTTGTGTTGTTTGCAGACAATAATATTAATTAACTGCGTTCAACTTCCGTTTTCCATGTAAGTTAAGTCAAAAAGTACTAATGTTAGTAGCTGGTTTCGAATATGCATGCTACTTGGCTGGTGTTAGTAAGAAATACTGACTTTTTGAATAAATTTTTTTTAGTAAAAGAAATCATAATAAGTGCGTACATATGCTTGCTGATTTCGGCACACGCAAATTTATATGTAGTATGTTTGTATGTATGTACATATTAACATATAAACATACATACATGTGTACATACATACATACGTATGTAAAAACATACATATCTTCTTACATACATATGTACCTACATACATCCATATGACAATACATGCATACGTCCAAGCATACAAGAAACTTTTTTCGTATTTGTTAATGCCCATCCATAATACATGTTTAACAGCGTTGCCAGTTTTCATTTGTTACATATTTTGTATGGAGTTTGTGTGTTTGTTAAAAAAAATCTAAGGCAATCGCAGTATTTTGCATTTATCTAGGTATGGTAAACTTATTTTAAATAGCGATCATCTCAGGAGAGAACTTAAATTTTAGTCTGGTACTGACTGAACTAGTATTAATTACTAAGTTTTAAGATTTGAATACTTATTGTTAGTTCGCCTAAGCAAAGATTCAATAATAAAATATATGAGAAAAAAAAATCTCAGGAATATTTCCAAACGTTTGACACCAATATCTGGTCCGTAGTGCCTAAATTGACTCCGGAAACTTGATTTCAACAGACGTACAGAGTGACAGGCGGACATGGCTATATCGACTGCCCATCCATAAGGATACAGAATGAATCTGACAAACTGATATGTACCCTTATCACTTATGGGTGTGAGGGGTATAATAAAAAAAAGCCAAAATAATAAAACGAAAAATTTGTCAAAACTATCTCTTTACAAATTTCTTAAGTTTTGACATTAAAAAAAATTAAAAGTTCGTTAATTTAAAAATTAGCTGCAAGTAAATTTTTTGTGTTTAAATTTAAATAATTTTTTTTTTATTTAAGTCATGATACAAAGAACCAGGTAGTCTCGTTGGCCCAACTGATTAGTGCCAAAATGTCAAAATTATATTCTCCCTGTGAAAATAAAACAACAAAAATTATTACTCATCGTTTTTTTCTATGAGCTGTTGTTTGATACTTTGGTACTAATATGTAGTTGTTGCAGGGACGAGATTACCTGATTAGTTGTATCATGATTTAGGGCCATTATTACAAGTTGGCGACAAAGTTGGCGGTAGTAAATGGTAGCGTTAACAGAACAGGGCGATAAAGTGGCCGTTAGCAAATTTCCATTATTACAACTTGCCGGTAAAGTTAAATACATATTTCTTATTGTGTGGCAATACCGTTAGCAATTACCGACTACTTTTGAAGGAGTAATAAGATTGTAGTGGCAACGACGCACTTTTGTTTACATTTTGAAAAGCAAAAATTGTGTAACGGATAGTGCTACCATATTAAAATAAGAAAATATGGTAACTTAAACATAAATCCTCCTTGTAAAACTTACCGCCAAGACGAACTTGCCTTTAATTTATCGCTCATTTTTAGGTTAAAAGAAAGTTGTAATAATGAAAATGTTTTTATCCAACCGATAAAATCTCACTTTAAGCTAACGCCAAGTTGTAATAATGGCCCTTAGGGCCATTATTACAAGTTGGCGACAAAGTTGGCGGTAGTAAATGGTAGCGTTAACAGAACAGGGCGATAAAGTGGCCGTTAGCAAATTTCCATTATTACAACTTGCCGGTAAAGTTAAATACATATTTCTTATTGTGTGGCAATACCGTTAGCAATTACCGACTACTTTTGAAAGAGTAATAAGATTGTAGTGGCAACGACGCACATTTGTTTACATTTTGAAAAGCAAAAATTGTGTAACGGATAGTGCTACCATATTAAAATAAGAAAATATGGTAACTTAAACATAAATCCTCCTTGTAAAACTTACCGCCAAGACGAACTTGCCTTTAATTTATGGCTCATTTTTAGGTTAAAAGAAAGTTGTAATAATGAAAATGTTTTTATCCAACCGATAAAATCTCACTTTAAGCTAACGCCAAGTTGTAATAATGGCCCTTAAATGAATATCTTTCTTGTTGGTAGGTTTCTAAATTAATATTCATTTGTTTTAAATTACATTTCCAGTTGATTATGTTGAAATACATAATTCTTTGAATGCACTTTTCGAGTTATAGAATAGCGAAAACCTTATAAAATAGAAATATTTTTACGGGAACTTTTATTTCCCTTGCCGCTCGTACAACAAAAATTTTATAAGATTTTAATATTTTAACGGGGACTTTAAATCTCAATGCTCCTACCCAAGTTATATTGAACAAGGTAGGAGTAACTAATCAGCTGACTCTTATTACCGCCATATGTTTTTTAACTTAGCTTGGCAAATTGTTTATGTTATATAATGGTTGTGTATACTGTGTGTGTGTGATCGGAACATTTTTGACAACTAAGCTGGAGTTTAGCAACAACAAAGTGCATGCTAAACTTTTACGGGAAGTTGTTGTTGTAGGGACGAGGTCACCTTCTTATTTCGCCATGCTCCTACCCAACAAATTTTTTCCAAGAATATAGGCAATATCTTAAATCTTCCTTTTACAGGTTTGAATTCGATAGCTGTAATAGTTTTCAAAATGTGGCGTATTCAAAAATTTTAAAAATTTGCTTCGTTTATAAGTATGTATATTGACTACCGCTCTCCTTGCTCCTATACAATTAATGTTTTACAAAATGTACACATAAAACTAGAATTATTTTGTAGCAGGTTTACAGCCGATGGTTGTAATAGTTTCTAAATAATGGCGGGTTAAAAATTTTATAAAATTGTCCATTTACATGGGTGCTACCCTTGATCCTACCCAAATAATTTTTTTCCAAAATGTACACTTAATTACATTGTATCAAGTGTAAAGTCAATAGCTGTTACAGTTTTCGATACACATAGCATAGCGAAACTTTAATATAATAACGCTAGAACTACTTTGTAGCTTGTTTAAAATCGAAAGCTGTTACAGTTTTCGGGATATAGCGTAGCGAAAACTTTTTAAAATTTTTCATTTACCTTACTTTAGAAGTAGTTATTTAGTAGTTTCAAAATTGCGAAAATTTATCAAATAACCTGCACAATCAAAGCTGGGGAAATAAATGCAAAAACATAAAATATTCATTTGTATGTAATACGAGTTAGAAGTTTTTGCTAAAATGCAAACGAAATAATATGTGTAAGTATACCCAGAAGTGGTGAATGACCGATTGGCGCCCCCTAGGTGGATGTATTTTATTTTGTAAACATTAAAAATCACCGTTTTTTTTGTGCAATTATACTTAAATTAAATAACAACAAAAAATTTGACAGATAAGCCCCGGTAACAGGAAGGCACAAATGAGTAATGGGATAAAGAACCTACATGTTTTAAATGTAAATAATTTTATTTTGGCTTAAAGTTCATTTTCAGTTTGTGACAAAATAGAAACGTTATTTATATAATAGCAAGATTCCCCAAATTACTCAAGATGGTTTTTATTGTGCTTTTTAGATAAACTAATTTGATATATTTTTTTATTTGTTTGAACAGTTGTCGATATGTTTGTAAAAAAAGTGAATTTCAGCAGATTTTTTTTCAAAATATATATTGATATATCAATGCAAACTTTACATTTATCTGCATCTATTTTAAGAAAAGGAAACCAGGCAACTACTTTTAGGCCACCCGTTTGAAGTTTACATATTCGGTCATATAGGGTTTGTCCCGAAAGCAAATGCGGACTAAACAGAGACTATCTCGTGTCACAAGAAATTAGTTTTGATCCAAAAATTGGTCCTGGGCTGGTTAAGAGTAAGATCCCTTTGCTAAGTTAAACAAATTTTAAACTTTATCATGAAGTTCTTCAAATATACATATAAGAAAGTGCAATGATATTTGTATATTTATATTAAAAAAAATGTCACATTTTTACAGCTGCAGATTTTTATTGTTTTCGAAAAATAAAAGACATTCTTCTTAATTAACTCTCGATTTTATTGGTCGCCTTTTAAAGTTTTCGATATTTGTTTTTGTGCTTTTCCCGAGAGGGCCAATGTTCACCTTAGGGTCATGAAACGTTTAAGTTTTTTTGGAGACTCGTTTAAAAAAAAATATGTATATTGGGCCTGTTCGTAAAAGCATATTGAAATGCACTGATTTACATCCAAATATTTTTTTAATAAAAATGGATACAGGTGTAGCATTATTTGCCTTTTTTCTTGTTGTTGTGAAAGTTAGCGCTTGTGAGGCAGTGCAGTTATTCACTTACGAACAGGCCCATTATTTTAATTTATTTTGAGTTGTGACTGTTCATTATTTATTCGCGATAAGTACAAATGTATAGATAATATAACTAATATGAGCGCTTTGGTATAAGAGCTCAAACTTAGATTATCTAACTTTCCTAAGGGGGTGCAAATAACTGGGCCAGTGAAACTCACATTTCCTCCTACTTTCTCACTAACCCACTCAAAATTTTAGAATTTATGATAATAAATTAAAAAAACTATTAAAACGCTGTTATGTATAAAGGAAGGATTTCATATGTCGCCTTATGACTTTCTTATTTTTGCCGCATTTTATGTTAACTTATCTTAAGCAATTCATATGCATACTTACATATAACAAAAAAACAAAATTTTTGTTTTGCCTTACAAAACAATAAAAAAAATTATTATTTTTATTTATTATTTAAAATATAAATTTTACAATTTAAAAATGAAATCCAATAAAAAATTATTATTTTTATTTATTTAAATTTTTTTAGATGTTTTGGTTAATTACATATATGGGGGATTTCATGTCAAGTGACCCAACTTTTAAAACCGATGTCTTTCGATTGGAAAGAAATTTGGACCAAAGTAAGTTCTTGCAGAGAGTAGCTTAGACACAATTTTTTAGCCCGATCGGTCAAGAACTCTCTGAGCTAGAGGGGTTCAAAATTTGACGTTTTCGGCATATAGGTGTTTTTTTTCCCCATACATGTAGTTTATTACCTTTTGCTTTTAACAAAATTCGTCCAAAATACTTTCGATAGTTTTTTTTTCAATCTTTCAGAAAAAAATATTTTTAAAATTAAAAAAAATTTTTTTTTATTTTTTTTTTAAAAAATAATTAGAAAAAAATTTTTTTTTTCCAAAAGTGCCCATGTTTTTTTTTTTTTTTTGCTCAAAAGAAAGCTTAGGTCTTTTGCTTGAAGAACTTGGAGGTCGCTTAGTGGGATGCGAGTGGGATATCTATAAAAATTAATGTTTTGTAACTCAAGGTAGGAATTTTCCAATTTTCGCGTATATTCTATTTTGATTTTTATCCTATTTATGTAAAATTATCTCTTAAGCAAAAAAAAAAAAATATTTTATGCTTAGAAACAAAACAATTTAACCTTTCCGACGGTATGCATTGAAAATATTAACAAAATGTGTTCAGACATTGCCATATAAAAGTGATTTTATTCCAGAGGACTACCATTTTGTTAGTAATACAGAGTCGAGTGTATGAGACTTTATTTGGTACTTGCATACCAACGGAAAGGTTAAATTATTTTTTTTCTTAGCATAAATATTTTTTTTTTTTTGCTTAAGAGATAATTTTACATAAATAGGATAAAAATCAAAATAGAATATACGCGAAAATTGGAAAATCCCTACCTTGAGTTACAAAACATTAATTTTTATAGATATCCCACTCGCATCCCACTAAGCGACCTCCAAGTTCTTCAAGCAAAAGACCTAAGCTTTCTTTTGAGCAAAAAAAAAAAAAAAAATGGGCACTTTTGGAAAAAAAAATTTTTTTCTAATTATTTTTTAAAAAAAATAAAAAAAAGTTTTTTTTAATTTTAAAAATATTTTTTTCTGAAAGATTGAAAAAAAATCTATCGAAAGTATTTTGGACGAATTTTTTTAAAAGCAAAAGGTAATAAACTACATGTATGGGGAAAAAACACCTATATGCCGAAAACGTCAAATTTTGAACCCCTCTAGCTCAAAGAGTTCTTGACCGATCGTGCTAAAAAATTGTGTCTAAACTACTCTCTGCAAGAACTTACTTTGGTCCAAATTTCTTTCCAATCGAAAAAAAAAGTTGGGTCACTTGACATGAAATCACCCATATACATACATACTTAAAAATCTGATGAGACATCACTTTTTATCTGACAACTTCTAAATAATGCAGCCGATATGCAATAGTCATAGAAAAGTAAGCTGTTTTAAAATGATTTATTACTACTAAGTGTTTGCTGGGTAAATTCCAACTGCCAAAAAAGGGACAAAAATATAAACAAAAAAAGTTTAACAACAATTAAGAAGCCAACAAAGACAAAGGTAAACACGTTTGCTTTTTTTTTTTGCAAATAATTCAAAAATATTCTTAAAGAAATAAATGAGTTTAATTTTTGTGTTCAATGACCTGCAATTAGTTGTTTAAAAAAATCTGTAGGGTGGTTGGTTGGTGTTTGTGCCAGTTCACTGACCTCTTACTGTCAGGAAGAGTGTTAGTGACACCGTTTTGACATATGATTTAAGGTTATGGTTCGACTGTATATTTTGTTCGACTTTTCCTATTTTCCAATACCTATAGGAAGTTTAAGCATAAAAAAACTATCCTTCGGCTGTCAAATGTATGTATTATACCGTATGCTTTCAAAAACCATAACTGTACGTCTTGCCGAGAAAAATTCATGCCAGAGAAACCCAGTATATAAAAAGATCAGTATAATAATGCCGCATTTTTTTATTTAGAATTTGACATTTGTCTTGGACTGAAAATGTCTTGTCAAGACGTACAATTAGGCACTTAAACGCCTCTGTAACGCCTTTATATGCATATATTTAACAATTTATACCGTAGCTTTAACAATATGATAAGAATAAAAACAATCAGGGACAAATTACGGCATTCGGTTTGAATTGAAATATTACTCGATCGATCGAGTTGTCAATGCTTTTAATTTAGGATTTCTTAAAAGAATTGTTTTAGTTTCGGTTCAAATCGAATGCCGTTATTTACCCCCAGGGGCCAAATCGTTGCATTCGAATCGAATATCGAGTAGTCAATGCTTTTAATATAGGAATTCCAATAATAATTTTTCAGTTTCGATTCGAATCGAATGCGGCGATTTGACCCAAAGTATTTAATAAAATTCGATTTCAAAAAATCTTGACTTCAAATCGAAAAATAACGTACTTCATTCAATATTTTTGTTTGGGTCCTTTTGTCTTTTTACCCCTTTTAAAATGTATTTATATGTAGTCTAATTTTCATAAAAAAATAAAACCATACATGTGTATAAAAAAGGGAAATCTGTCATAAGCTCTAACTTGTACTGCAATAGTTTGAAATCTTAAAAATTTTGAACCTACATTTTTTTTGTTTTTTTTTACCAGAAATACATTGGTTTTTTAATTAAAGCAAAAATTTTTTTTTATAATTAATCTATATGTACATATATGTAAAAAACTTTCAAATTTTATTTATGCAAACGAGTAAAAATTAAAGAACTATTAATGAATTAATTAATGAATAACAATATATTCCGCAAAAATTTGGAAAAAATACTTCTTTTAAATTCTTTTTCCTTCTAGTAATTAGTTCCTAAAAAATACATAAAGAAACTGTCATAATTATGGCAAAAAAAATATCAAAATAATTATTTTGAATTTTTATAATTTTTGCGAAAAATAAATATTACTTTTTGATTTTTATTTTAATTAAATTTTTTTTTAAATAATTATTAATATTTTTGAAACAAGTTTTGATAACAATAATCGTTAATTTTTATTAATTTTTAATTTAAAATTAAACAAATACTTCCGACAAAAAAAGTTAAAATCCAAAAATAGTGTTTATTTCGTGACAAAAAAAAATAACAAAAAATAATAATTTTTTTTGAAAATTAATAATTAAAAATTTCAAAAGGCACTTAATTTTCAAAAAATCTAGTTTAACACCATTATGATTGTGTACTTTATTTGACACTCCGATGTTTTCTTGTACATGATTGGGAACTCGAAGATAATTGTTTTTTACAGTCCCTAGTTTTACGAAAAATTTTTTTACAAAAAACATATGACCAAAACCGTTGTTTCTTAAATGTTTTTATTTAGTTTCTAACTTACCAGTCACGGAATCTAGTTTATGTTTAAATTCGCACATTTTACACCAAAATAGTAAGTACTTATGTATCTTCTTGATATAAAAATTAATATTTAAATCAATCAATTTAAAAATAGTTATTTTTTGTTAAAAACTTTAAAGAAGTATTTATGAATATAACTAGCCTCTTTTAGTTATGTTTAAATTGTTTGCTAAAATGTTCACTTGCATATCCTATTTGGTTTTTTCTTTATTGTAAAATTTTTAAAAACAACGACTATTTTTTGGCACAAGTTAAAAATTTAAAAAAAAAAAATTTTGTTTATTTTCTTATATATTATTAAAGCTTCGCTTCTTGGTTCTTCACATCTAAACTAAGTGATCTCTGTTTGAATGATACAGTTTTATAGTCAAATCGTAGAAAGCAAAATTGTTGCTACTTGTTGTTCTTTTTCGCAAATAATATCAGAAGTACACACACACATCAGATAAAAATTTGAGACAAAAACGTCATCTACATACATAAATACAATCATACAAGTACATATAAGTATACAAGCTTAAAATACTTACTGGCTGGAAAAGTGAACAAAATTGTAAACAATTTATTTAAAATACATATAACCATAAAAATATTAACAAATATTAGATATAAATACATTTGTATTATTAAAAAGTAGATATGTATGGAACACTAGATTTTGAAATTATTTCTTCCCCTTTAGAGAGCGGTTAAATGCTGCGGCAATTTCCTAACTTGTAATCTAAAATAATACTCTTATATATCTATCAATTAACCCGCTTCTTCGTAAGCGAATGTTTTTATTATTTTTCAAAACACATTACTTAATGGTTTTATGCATTTTCCAGAATCTCTTATTTTCTATTTTTTTTTTAAGGAAATATTTTGAAAGTTTAAAAAAATCCGGATTTTTTTTCCTACGTTTTTATATACAGTTAAGACGTTTGTCTTAACTGGATTTGTCTCGTCAAGACGTATAATTATTGATTTCAGACCTCAATCAGGGTAAAAAGTTCCAAAGTTACATCGTCAAAATATGTCAAAAAACTAAAGAAAAATTACTACTTGTCCACTTAGTTAATTTACGGCCTCTGTAGTACTTAATTTCCAATTTCTAGGATCATAACCGTAAAACAGGCAAAAAAAATACTAAAATGAAAAATATTACTTTTTGTCTACTTAGTTGACTTTCGACCTGCAAACGGTTAATTGTCCTTAATTTTATATTTTAAGAGTTTAAACTTAAAAAAAGGCATCAAAACCATATTCACTTTTGTCGAGATTTGTTGAAAGCAAATTAGAATGTTTTTTATCTCTATTGATCTAAAAGTTACAAAAAGCACCTGAAGGTAGAAAATTTTAATATTTTCAAATTTGTTATCCCTTTGGGTCTACCATTTCAAAAAAGTACCAAAAGCGTGTTTATATATTCTTGGTTTGAAACAAATTGCAAAAAGTGCCGAAATAAGTTTTTTATCCAATACATTTTCATATTCTTTCGAGACCTGTCTATCAAACGCAAGTAAAGGTTACAAAAAATACCTAAAAGACTTCAAAGAAGTACCTGAAATATAATCACATTTTTCAAGACTTGTTGAAAACATTTTGAATTATTCATATATATTTTTTTTTGATTTAATACAATAGTTCCCAAACAGACGTCCAAAGCAACTATCTAAAGGGGTCTGCGTAAAGAGCCGAAAATAATGTTTTTCAAAATAATATACATTTTTATTTTCAGTTCTCGCTCTGAAACTTATTTCTTATGTTTAACGAGAAATTGCCTTACGTGACAGATAGTTCTGGCATGAAAAGTTACAGAAACAATCTGGTGAAAAAGTCAGCTGTTTGTGTCGACTTGTAGCGATTTTGTTTTATTTTGCATGTTTCAAGTGAAAAGTTTCTCGAGGCGAGAGTTACAGAACATGGGCACAGGACTGTTGTAAAATTGATATTTTTGTGCCAGTCAACAAAGAGCTAAATTAAAAAAATATAAACATCAAATCGACTGCGCTAAATAATAAGTGCAATAAAAAAGAAAATATGTACAAACAAAAAGCTATAAAGGAAACAAAAACTGGTTTTTAACTAGTATATAACTATGTATATAAAACTGAACTAGTTGGGCTCATATGACAACCTAATTGTCAAATTGATTGTTCGATGTATAAAAAAATGTCAGATATGCAACAAGTTTTAAGTTAAAAGCAACTGGTATATTTGTAACACATGCTAGTTATTTTATCTGTAGGGTATTTTTATAAGTATGTATGTATGTACCTACATAGATCCTAATAGTATCTGTATATACATGTACCTACTTATGTGTATATTTATTTTATCTTTGTTAATCAAATCAGATTGCTTAATCCTCAATTCTTGTACGAAAACCTTAAGATCTGCTCCAGATAGAAATTTTTCTTATGTATAGACTGTGTTCAAGCAATATAGGCCCATGCATGTGTACATACATACATATGTACATATGTATCTGTTCAAAAAACATAATTACACAAACGTTCACACACGTATACAGTATTGCTATAAACTAAAGCAGAAACCTGACATGAAATGAAGTGGAATCCTGAACCACACAGAGATTTCTTAGCATTCCATTGACCTTGCCAAAGTTTACATTGATATGCTTACTCCACGTTCGTTGAGGATTAAATATCACATCTAAATTAAAAAAAATAGTAGCATTGATACATATATTTATGTCGATATTTTGGGTAAAATTTCCCTTATGCACCTTATACACGTTTCAATTCAATTGGCAACTGAGCCGGTTGCTGTCCAAATCAAGGCGTGTGTGTCTTTGTCAATTTACTAGCTTGGCAGTTTTCGAACTGGTTGAAGAAAAATCAAAATATTTTGATTTCTTCAAGTTGGCTAGTAAGTCTTTCAATTCGACTGGGGTGTATGTGTTCCAGTCTCCTAATTAGCTTGCTTTAAAAATATCATTAAAAAAAATATAAGTTTGACAGTTGAAAAAAAATCATTAAATTTATTTTATGAAGTGCGTGGCCAAGAATCAATTGAATTGAAAGACCCAACTGACAATTGATTTGGGGTGCATTTGCAATCACTTATGCCTTCGACTATATTGCCACAATGTAGTGTATTTCAGGCCGAAATTTTTGCCATTCGGGAGGCTTGTAAGCTACTCCAGGACAGAAATATCTGCGTATTTTTGTCGACAGTTCGACGGCGCTTCTATCACTCAGATCATACACTACCACGTCACTATTGGTCAGTCAGTGTAGAATAGAATTGTAAAAGCTAAGGCAGCTGTCTGACATTACTCTGGTTTGGGTCTCTGCGCATAGGGGATACCATGGTAATGAACGGGCAGATGAGCTAGCTAAGAAAAGATCTGCTCTGAATATCTCCAATGTGAATACAGCCGCAATTCCGTTGCAGACTATTAAGAGCAGCATCTTAAGATTCTTTCTGCGCATTGCTGACGATAAATGGCGGGGGTTGGATACTTGTAGGGTCGCCAGGCAAACGTAGCCCTCTTTTGATGTCGGACGTACTACGCAACTTATGAACCGGAATCGCGTGGAAGTTTCGAAGTTGCTGGCGGTGCTAACGGGTCATTTGATGCTAGGAAGGCATGCAGAACGACTCGGCCTCACGTTCAACGATCACTGTCGCAGCTGCAAGAATAGAGAAAAGGAAGAATCAGTTTTCCATCTTCTCTGCAAATGCCCTGCTCTGGCTGTGAAGAGGCACAAATTCTTGTACTGGACAGCCTAGGGGATGCATCTGCGATTGGGTTGAACAACCTGTCGAGATACATCAACGCGACAGGGTGGGTGTAGCACTCCATTTTCCCTTGGACCATGGTTTAAGAGGACCTATTATCTATCGAGTGGTGTGGTCATATATTTACGTAAGCAAGATAATTTACAAAGAGTATAATGAACTGGATTAAAATCGCAAAGAGAAAGTTCTTAGTTAACGAGTTAAATAAATAATTTGTATCGGGTGTAATAAGAAATTTCGCGACACTCTTTTGAAATCACATGCCTTTAACAATAGTGCCTTAAAATTGGGGCACAGATATTTAAAAAGAAAACAAGGAAGTAGCTGTCGTTTATTTGAATTCAGCTGTTTTTCATTTGAATTTATATTGCTTTTCGAAAAAAAACTTTTGTTTCACGCGAAAAACTCTTCAGCGTGTTTATAATAAATCAAGGGTTAATCAAAACTAACCCCTGTACGCTTATAATTATTGAAGATTCATTAAACGCTTATTTCGCAATTATTCCATTGTATCTATCAAAATACCTCTAATAAACCTAAAACAATTGTTTAGAATGAATCTAATATTTTGCAAATGTAGATGAAGTACAGCGCTGCTATTATTCTTACCACAACTATATACCTTTTGTAAATGTTGTTAACTGTTAATTGTAAGATAATTTTTATGATTGTGATGTTATTTAATCCACTTAAATTGTTTTGCTCGGATATTTATTGCGGGTATATTTTTGTTAACGTTTTTAAGAGAATATAAAAATACATATAGATAAATTTCCTGCGTCTTTTTGTTCTTTCTCGTAAATGTCATCATCCATCTCTCGTATTTCTTAGCCATATCTTTAGGAGAGGATTGAAAGCATAAATCTTTTCACGAGTATTTCTAGAAATATAGATTTGTTTTTTCTTGTTAATTCATTTTAAAAACAAGTCATTAAACTATAGTAAACTAAATTCATAATAACTATGCAAAAAGTTAAAATTTTTTAAGTGAAAAGTAATACAAATGAGGTTAAAACGTTTATTATTAAAAATGTGTTTTTAAAGATTGATTTAACAGCATCTTTAAGACATACGTGGAAACAATTGGCAAAACGGCAAGAATCTTGGGGCGACTCGAATAAGATAAGCCTACGGAAATCCTAAAAAAATGACGAAATGAGTTTAAAAAGATGACAAGTGTGTAAATGAGTCACTTAATTCTATTTACACTTATTGGATGTAGATTGCGAATAGCAGCGATTGCAGGGTATGTAACACAAGCAACAGTCCAATGTTTTTTTCCAGATATCACTCACTTAAAGTTATTAAATGGGAAACATCGGGGAAATTCTATTGCATAACCGCATTTTTATAAAATTTACGAATTTTATAAAATATATTTTATATAATTCTTATTATTACGGGCATGTATTGCAGAAAATGGAACTATGGATTATTAGAACCAATGTATCCTGTTTGTAGCGTTTTCTAATGAAAAAAACAATGAAAATTTAATATGATATTTTTTTAAACTGGTTTTAAGACTTATTAAAAGCTTCAACTGCACGAAAATACTGGTTTTCAGTTAAAGCTAGTTTTGTCAGTTATTTTGTGGTAAAATTTAACTTTGCTAATGTTTTTTCTAAAACTTTGTTGTAAATGACAAAAAATCTAGTTAGGTTTAAAATTTTTTTGTAAGTTAATTTTTTAATGTCTAAATTTAAATGAAATATGTATAGTGTTAATTTTAATGAATATCTTGTTAAGGGGCTTTTAAATGAATATCCAGTTATTTTAAGTAGCATTTCCAGTTGATTTTCCATAAAAAATTTTTTGAGTGTAAATATATTTTAACCCCCTTATTTCCTAAAACGCAACGCCCTAAGGCAAAAACAAAATGTATGGAAAAGTTTTTTAAATATTAATTTTTTCCATACAATTGTTTACGTTACTATGCGTTGCCTAGTTGGACAAAACTGTTTTTTTAATATTTTTTGCTATATCATTTTAATAGTTAAATGTCAGCAAACGTTCCTGCGTGTTCGCCAACATTTTTCTGATTATAAGACCTAAGCCATTTAAAAACAGTATTTTTATCTGTAAAGCTGTCTTATTAAATCAGCTATCTCTTCCACGGTACATATTATATAATAATAAATCCAGGTATAATAGTAAAGAAAATAAAATTACGTTACTATGTATTACTATCTCAAAAATACTTTAAAAGAGCGAATGTCAAATTTAATAGATTCGGCAAATAAGAATCCTACATACCACCTACCAATTACACACATATATAGTTCACACTCGTATTAAGCAAATGTTTCTTGCATATATTATATCTACGGTGGCTATCCATCCTTTTTCAATATTATAATCGTTATTCGAAAAGCCAAAAGCTAATTTTAAAACCAAAATAACAAATTTAATATTTAACTGAAATAACCTCCTGATGATGCCACACAACGGAGTGGCGAAATATTGAAAAAATTTGCAAAAAAATAAACATAAAAATAGACCTAAAGCTTAAAAAAATAGACTTATTTAGTGATATAAAATATATTTAATAAATATTAATACCAAAAAATTTTAATTCATTTTGGATGTCCTTTTTTTTGTTGAAAAATATGGTTACCGTTAATATATATTTAAAAAGTGTAGCATCGATTACGAAATTAATACTACCAACATATATATTTTCTTTTTTTTATGGTTACTTTAATTGTCTTTTTCCTTCTTATTAATCGCACCCATTCTTTTCCTTTCAAAGGGTATGTAATGTGTATGTGCCTCTTTTTATCACCCTTCACAAACTAATCTTTCCTAAGCCCGAACCAAAACAAATTCTAGGTCAATTTATTATTGAATTTCGAATATTCGAACTAAGGTTAAAAATATCAAATAACCATATAAATTTTTTTGTTTTGTATTGTATTGGATAAAAAGCAGACAAATCGAATCAAGTAGATTAAATCAAAATAGCAGTGTGACCAGATTTTCAAGTAAAGTTCAAGCTAAATCACGTTTAAAAAACAGCTAAAAAGTGCTAAAAACAAAAACTTAAAGCCAAAAAATAAAGCTACATTTTTTTATTCGTTTTTTAAAAAATTTCTTCGTTATTTAGACATTTCTCATAATAGGAACGAAACGTTTTTGTGCTAAAAATATTTAAAAAGAAAATTTGTTTTTAAAATTTTAGTTTTATTTACGAAAATTTGGTAGACCAATAACTTCAGTAAGAAGAAAAATAATATGTATGTGTTCATATACATATGCATGTACAAGAGCTTTTTTAAAAAGTTTTTAGAAGCAGGTAATAATTTGCTGTCTGTTTTGGTAAAAAAACTAATTTGTAAGATATGTATTAAAAAAAAACAAAAAACGAAAATTTGTTTTAGATATAAATACTCTACACACTTTGTTCGTTCATTTTTTTACAAAAACACGTAAAATTAAGTAATTTATTTACAAACTTTTTTCATAACTACAAACACATGAAAACAATAAAAAAATCGAAACAAATTTACACGATGCAATTTTTTTAATATTCCTTCAATGAAATTTTTGTTTGTTGACAAAACGAGTATAAAGAGACTACTTTTCTACTTAGTTCGTTAAAAATCGAAAATTTTCATTCAAGTTACATAAGTACATATATATATACCTATATATCATGAAAAATGCCTTTATTCATGTAAATTTTGTTCAAGAAAAGAAAAAAATATGGTCTTTATTGTAAAAAAGTTGCATTGTAAGAAAGCATTTTTAAAAATATTTTTATTTGTACATGTGTGTCTAAATATGTATTTAAAACCAATGACTGTAAAAATGAAAAAATAAAAAATATTATTATTTTTTTAACCCTATCCATAAAAATAATAATTATCGTTATTAAACGTTTTTATTTAAATTAAAAAATTACCGTCCTGCTAAAAAAAACTAAATTTACAAAGAACATGATTTTCAACACATATAGTTTAATACCATCAAAATGATGAGCTTTACTTGACCCTACTATGTTTTATTGTGCCTGCTTTTTTCTTGAAAAATTATTTCGCAATACATGAAAACATTTTTTAATTTAACCAAAAGATGGAACAAATGTTGTGTCGCATTTGGATTTTTTCTTTTAAATTGCCGCATTTAAAAGTATTTGTTTTGGAAAACAAATTCTTACGTTTTTTTCTGTAATACCATACCTTCCTTATTTCTTTGTTTTATTGTAGTTTTGTGCTGTTTCACGTTTTTTAAATGTCGCTTAAAGTAAATTATTAAACAAAACAATGGTTCGGAAACTGTAATGTTGTAAATTCGAAGAAAATTAGGAGCTTGATACCTTTCAATATAATTGAGATAAATACCAAAAAATATAATACGACAAATTTTTGACCTTTTATCTAGCTTCAAAAACTACTAAAAAAGCTGAATCCAATTTTGAAAAAAGCTAAAAAAAAAGCTAAAGGCTAAATGTAAATATTTCGGACTAAATGAAGAAAAATAAAGCTAAATTTAGCTCCAAAAAAGCTAATATGGCCACACTGCAAAATAGATTAAATGATCTGCGACAATTTTTAAAATAACCAAAAGACCCCAAATGCATGTCGTTTTTCACTTTTAGATATAAGCCTTTAATATTTATATGAAACATTTCAAAAATAAAATAAACTCTAAAAGACAAAAAATAGATTAAATAAAAACTCAAAAACTTTTTTTTGCTTCAGAGATAGAACAGTAGTACAGACATCTGCTTTGATGATGCACCAGAATTATTCGGTAACTACAATACATTTATTTGCGTTTAAGGAATTTCAGTTTTGATAAATATATTAATAACAATAATCGCAGGTCGTGCTAGCGGTGGTTGTCTGTACGGGTATAGAACCAGCCTACAAAATAAGCTTTCACTTACTTAAGTTTTTAACTATATATCTGGCACTAACGATCAAACTTGACGGAAATTTAATTTACTTACTTGAACTGCACAAATTGTAACACCGATTTTTTTAAACAAATTTAGCCCTTCATATTTTTGTTTCTTTGGGGATTTAAATGCAAGAATTGAGCCATGCAGGTTATTTATTAACATTTTTTAACAGAATTTCAAACATTCGCGACCTTAGATTGTCAGAAGATACAAGAATTAATATGAAGGGTAGAAAACTGCTAGAATTGATTGTTCAATTTTGGTCATTGTACTAAATGGAAGATCAAAATCAGATTACCAGGGTGAATACAGCTTCGATGGGGCTATGGAAAACTTTGTTATTTACTATGTTATTTGCTCATACAGGTTTTTGCAGCATGTTGATGATTTTCGCATAGCTACTAAGCTATACTCAGACCATATCTCTTTTGTCTTAAAGTCAAAAGAAGTTTTTCGGAAACGTATCAAACCGAAAACACAGCCATCTAAAGACGGAGAGAAGAGTTAATCGACCAATATGTACTAAATATTGAGTCGCTTGCTCTAAATATTGATTTACGTTCTAACCAGTCAATCGATTAATTGATAACATCAATAGCTTATAAAATAAAAACAGCAGCCCAGAAATCTAGTACTAAAAAGTTTTTTAAACCACACAATCAATGGTTTGATGGCAAATGTGCCTAGCAAAATTTTTTTAAATTTGAGTAATGAGCTGTCATTACTTCATAGCTTACCAGGCAATGAGGTCGGTATGGCAGAAAAACTACCTTTTAGTAAGGGTGTAATAATTACATTTGTAGGTATACATAAAATAAATAGGGTTATGAAACATGCTAAACAGAATGATTTTGTTTTAAAACCTTAAATTTTTAATTTTCTTGTTCAGGTTATCATTGGTAACTAGTTACTTGATTGATTTTTGTAAGCACATTTGTATGCAGGGGTCGTGAATTTCGGGACAACTCAAACAAAAATAACTAGTTATTCGGCCAATAGGTAACTAGTGCTTGTTCATCTCCAATATAACTTGCTAACTTACCAAGTAAGCAAAGGATTTGCTGGGTGGTTGTTATCGATAATCAATAATGAAAAATTATATAAAATTCAAAAAAGTACCTGTGTTCTATCATCTTGTAACTTTCCTTCTCACTATAGATCTATGCTCAGCGTCGATAAAAACACACGTCAAATTAGCTGGGCAATGACTTATTTCATTGATCCCTTTCTGGGCTCACTTATTGAATTTGTTGAAATTTCTACTGTTATTAAAGATTTAAAACTAAAAAAAGCTCGCGATCTTGATGAAATTGTTTATGAATTTTATAAGTATAAGTACGCGCCCAATTGCTTCTTAAGAGAAATTTTATCTATTTTCAGTTAATTTTGATACCACATTTCAAAAGATATGACCCAAATCAACCTGTAAATTATCGCGTCTTATCATTGTTGGGTACAATTTGTAAAATTTTTAATAACATTATTCTCAATAAATTAACAAATTAGATTAAGTAAAACAACAAACTAAACTAGTACTAAGCAGGCTTTAGAAAAAAATATTCAACTAAATAAAAAAGCAACCGAAAACTTCGAAAAACAACAAACTTAAAATTTTTGAGTCTGCCGCCAAATATAAAATATTATACGCTGCACAAGTTTGGGGCTTTATGAAATATGACGAACCAGAAAATATCTTCAGATTTTTTATTAAGAAAATGTTATACCTACCAAATTTAACACCTAACTATCTAAAATTACACTTCTGCTACATTAAAAAAATGCTCAATATGAATCAAAGTCGCCTACCATATATCTTAGCAAGCGAAGTTATAACAAAAATGTCTTTTACTTTAAGTCAATATTAAACCTAATTGCTAGTTAATAACAAGTGAAAAACATTTATTCCAAACTTAATTATAATTTTGCACAACTTTCCATGCACTAACGTCACCATATGTACTGTATGCAACTTATATACAGACAAGAACACCTATCATGTCATTGGCGTTTGTCCAATCTATAACAGTTTTAGAATACAATACTTCGGGAAGGCTCAACTAAATTTAAGCGAACTACTAGACATTTTAAATGGTCACAACCTATGCAACATATACAGATATTTAAAATTGTGTCTAAATTCCAGAAAACTTAACAGAAATAAATTTAATTTCTGAATAATTATCTTGTTAAAGGAAAGAAGAAAAAAAGTTATCAAATTGTCAATCTGGCATACTTAGATATTATGTTCTCTAAAATTGTTTAAATTATTTACATATATACCCAAAAAGAACCCCCACTTTCTTAAATCAAGAATTTTATTCTTGAATTTGTTCAAAATCGTTTTTGAAATTTTTAAGTACAATCCGTACTTACATTTTCCTAAATCAAGCCTATTCGAATGGCTTCAACAAATCAAGCAGAAAAAAAATTGTTGTTTTAATATATTATTTTACATGTAAAAATAAAGGGCCTAATTACGTAAAACGCAACGCATTATAGCGCAAAAAATTGTATGGAAAAAATTTATATTTAAAAAACGTTCCATACATTTTGTTTTTGTTCTAGGGCGTTGCGTTTTAGGAAATAAGGGGGAAAGTGTCTCGGGCGCCTAGAGGTAGGTCGCTGGTGCTGCAGTCCGGAAAGTCCCTGGTTCGAATCTCAGTACGGTAAGTACAAAAAATTAAATTTTTAAATTATAAATATTAAAAATCTATGAAATAAAAATAAAATATAAAAAACTTCATTCTTTTATTAATAAAGCTCCATAAGTCAAAAAAATTACATTTCATTTTTGGATTAATTAACCCTGTTTACTCTTAAATCAATCTTTTTTTTTTTTTTTTTTTGCTTACATCAAGCACGGTTCCGAGCTTTAATCAATCCTTTCTTGGCTTAATTGTGGCTAAAAGTAAGAAATTCGTACTGGAAAAATCGTACTAGGGGTAAGAAATTTCGTACTTGGTTTAAGAAAAGCCGTACTTACTCACCATACTTTTGACACCGCTATGGCTTGATTTAAGTAAAAGTTTACCTAGTTTATTTTTTGTGTGTATCGTTTAAATAAAATTATAATAATAACAAACCAAAACTGTAATTGCGATCAAAAAGATGGTACTAAAAACATTTCGATTGGCAGCGATTTTAATAACCACAATGAAAGCCTTTTTTTCTGTGCGATGTGCAGGTTAAGCGGAGTTTCTGGTATTGGTGAAAGAAAATCTTTGCATTTGAATTTTGTTTCGGGTACCGATATGCATGATTTCCGGAACAACAAATCGCAATAAAATAAATAAAGAAATATTTAATTATAAGTAAAATTTGTTGATCTCTGCGGACAAAAATTATGTGCTTTGGTTGTACATGCAAGTCAGATGGACGGATAGACACATTTTTTTCGATTCAAAAATTTGGTGTTGGCATGTTGAGCTTAATGGGTCTCATGCATAAAAAGTGAGCTTGAGCTCGGACTTGATTTTTTGAGTAAAAGGTGCTTGTCGTATGCATAATAAAATTTGATGTATTTGCTTTTACTCACTGCTCACGTTTGATCTCGTCTTGCTGAGTTTGAAGTAAGTTAGATGAGCTTCTGCTCATTTTCATATGCATAAAAACAAGCTTTTGCTTTATTTTGTGAGCTCTTGCTCAAATTTTGTTGAGCATGCCTTTTAGTTGACTCGCGTACACTAAAAAGGAATCATGGATGAATATTTTGTGCCACAAAGAAATACAATACACTACCAACAGCGTAAAACAAATTTAGCAAGTGAGGATAAAAAATTATACAGGTTTGCATTTTTAATTATTAATTTTTTTTATATAATTAATAATTAAATGATAAATACATAGGTTTGTTGATAGTAGCATCTGCTGGTTGGCTAATTACTTTTTTGAGGAGTCAGAAGAAACACGTGGTGGTGCCCTCGGCCACATTGATAAAACTCGACTGTATTTAAGATTTTATGCAGATACTGGATTCCAAAATGGTATAGCCACAGATTTTGGTGTCCATCAATCAACTGTGTCTTGAACTATTGCGGAAGTTGCGAAACTTATATCTGCCAAAGCAAGCGAGTGGATAAAATTCCCGAAAGATGCAGATGAAATAAAAGATGCTCAAATGGAATTTTTTATGCGACATTTCATGTTAGCTATATTTTTTATTATATTTTTCTCCGTTAATTCAGTGGCAAATTTTTCCTTAATTTCTGTTACACATGTTTCTATTGTTTGTTTTTTTTTATTTTTAATGCTTGGTAATTGACCCTTTTCTAGTAAATATTTGTTTTGTTTAAGCTTTTCTACTAAAAATTTAGAAATGCCAGTTTCTATTTTATTATTATTATATGATTCTACTTCACTTTCACTTGACGGCATGCTTGCACTTCAATAACAGTTATACGTTTGATCTCCATTTGCTCAAGTAATTGCAATTGGTTTGAACTCATTTTTATGCATACGAAATTCAGCAAAAGCTGTTGCTGTTTGATTGAACTCGACTTACGAGCAATTGCTCACATGCCTCAACTCAGCGCTTTTACTCGTTTTTATGCATGAGACCCAATATCCCCACCACTTATAGGGGTATAATTACTGTTTATGTATTTCTTAAATGTTACCAGGCTAAAAACAATTAAATACTAAATAAATAAATAAAATTTCAAGTTTTTCCATAAATTTTTTTTATATAAATAACATTAATAGTAGCTTGTTTACTGTAGCCTTTAGTTAGTACTTAGAAAATCATAAACTTAAATAAATACTACAAAAAACATGTGTACTATATAAGCACTGACAATCTGTGAATTTTATTTATAGTATATAACAACAGGTCTATTTAGCTACTTACGATTACAGTATGAAATCTTTATTTTCTGTGTCAATGATTAAGCTTTGTACATCTATCTCTGCCTGAAACTGCTGTAGCGGTAGCAGGAGCAGGAAAACCCAGCATCAACATGGTCGTTATTTACAATATACACGCGCATATTTGGTAGGAAATTGTCATTGTGTTTGTTGTATGTGATCAAAAAAAAAAAAGATGCGAATTGTTATTTGCCCGCAACGAACGTTTCATTGATTAAGAATGTGGGCTTTATAATTTTATTTAGTAGTGCATTTATTTTATTAAGAAATAATAAATTTCGGGGTAATATAAATAGACTATTAAAACAGCTTTAAGTCAATGGCGTTGATGAAACACAGCCAAGACAACAACCTATAAGTAAAATCTCAAAAAAATATATGGTGGTTTTTTCAACTAAGCTTCATTAGTTGTAAATACATAGTTCATTTCAAATCTAATTTAACAAAAATTTAGGCTAATGTTACTAAGTGAATAAGGCATCGTCTTCGAAATTATTTAATAAAGTTTATTTACTTGATTGTCATTTGAAAAAATATTTAAGAAAATTGAGGTGCGTAAAATAACATTATCAAAACCGTATTCGGTTCTTCCATCTTAGAAACATCATTTGCCTTTTCTGTCAGGTATGTTCCAGAGGTTTATTTCGTTTCGACGATACACAAGGTGCATAATCCATTTAAAAGTAAAATGTGGTATTTGGCCAGGGTCAAATACCACCTAATATTTTTTTCTCTGCTAAGATATGTACATATACATATATTAGGTGTGTTCATTTACAGAAAATCATTAATAATTTTCGATAATTATTGCTAGTAAACTGTTTACGTTCACAAAAAATTAGCAGCTAGAGAGCCAAAAAAGAGCGTAATATGTTTAGAAGCAAAAATGTTTCTGATAATTTCTACTAGGAAAAATTTTATTATCAGAAACTATTCAAACAATAGTTGTGTTCAATAACTTTCCAGTAATTACTAGCAACGAGAGAGTAAAAAGAAATATTTTCAAAATTGCTCTCAAAAATATTTAAAAGTAAATGAACACTTTTACAGTCAAAACTTGCAGGCAAATGTATTTTGTTATTGTAAACTTATAAAAATTTAAAACTTTAATTTTTTTTCAAAGCATAATGACAGAAAGACTGTTTGAATAATTTCTGATAGTAAAATTTTTACTAGCAGAAATTATCAGAAACATTTTTGTTTCTAAACATATTACGCTCATTTTTGGCTCTCTAGCTGCTAATTTTTTGTGTACGTGAACACTTACTAGTAATAATTATCGAAAATAAGTGATAATTTTCTGTAAATGAACACACCTAATATTTCTGTCATTATGCTTTGAAAAAAATTTAAGTTTTAAATTTTTATAAGTTTACAATAACAAAATACATTTGCTTGCAAGTTTTGACTGCAAAAGTGTTCATTTACTTTCAAATATTTTTGAGAGCAATTTTTAAAACATTTCTTTTTACTCTCTCGTTGCTAGTAATTACTGGAAAGTTATTGAACACAACTATTATCATAAAACTAAAGACATGGCAACAATCGCCCTTATTTTGCATTTCGATTGCGATTCCGCATGCAAAAAACGCATAGTATATCAAAATAAATATTGAAAATATATTTTTCTAATTTTAATATTAGGAAGCACAAGACTTACGTGAGAAAAGACAATATATTCAAAATATTCTAAGTAAGAGTAATTTGTGGTCAAACTATAAACAGTAAAAAAGACCAACGGAAAAAAGTTTGATTTGAATCGAAGTGCAGAATAGGAGAGATTGATTATGGAACCAAATTGCCCTATTGAGCACACCTGTATTTAAAATTTTTGAATTTCTGACCTTTTTCTTTTTTATATGTACATATGTATATGAAGTTTGACAACACGATTCAAATAATCTCACCGCCGTCACAAAGTTGAATAATCTATGCCGCCGTATTGCCGAATCTTATATACCCTTCACCAAGGTATATTGAATAAGGTAGGAATAACTGATCAGCTGACTTCTATTTCCGCCATATGTTTTCCAACTTAGCTTGGTCAATTTTTTATGTTATACAATGGTGGTGTATACTGTGTGTATGTGTGTTTGCAACATTTTCGACAACCAAGATGGAATTAGCAACAACAAAATACATGCTGAAATTTTACAGGAAGTTCTTGTTTTAGGGACGTTTCCACCTTCTTATTCCACCATGCCCTTCACATTGATCTATAAAGTACCCAGCAGTGTGGCCATATTAGCTTTTTTAGAGCTAAATTTAGCTTTATTTTTCTTCATTTAGTCCGAAATATTTACATTTAGCCTTTGTAATGTTTGGACATGAACATCAGCATTGTTCAAACATTAGCAGGGCGACTACACTAGCCGACGGAATACAACCCTGGCAGTAGTGTAGTAGCGGCCCGTACTAACAGCAGCTAACTTAACTTAGAGTTTGGCTGTTTCCGTTTTCTTTCATTACAACGACGAAGCTGCCAACACCGAGCCGGATTCTAAACTGAAAACATCCAGAAAAAGCGTGGAGGAATCTTGCAAAGAACGCCTGGCCAAGGCAGCAGACAAGTGAGAGGACACACAGGAGCGGTGATAAGTGGGAAATATCACAGGTAACACCAATTTTGTTTAGGATTCGTCAACCGGGCGTCCACTAAAGTGAATTCAGCCGACCAAAGGGGGTAACACCAACGGACTGTCGGCGGGCGAGACACAAGCCCATGTTGGAGCACCATCACAGACGGCGCCCAACAAAAGTCCGTCAGATTACCAAGTGTCGGCAGAATTCACCAAGATTTAACGGCGTCCAACAGTCACTTCAGGCATACGGAAGCCAAAGTCTACGTATTCCGTAAGATTCACAAGTGTCCGTCAGTGATGGTCGTCATACTCACCTTAATCAACAAAAATCCGTATAAATTGCCAGCATCACACTAAAGTCACGTCCAACAAACTCACTAAAGTCAACCGTCCATAAGTCCAGTCCGGCACACTCGCACCAAAATCAACAGAAACAAGTCCGTGAGATTCCTCAGCATCCATCAGTCATGTCCGACAGACTCACCAAAGTCAACATGCATAAGTCCGTAATGTGATCCAGCGTCCGACAGTCATGGTCATCATACTCACCGTAGTCAACAAAGTCAGTAATAGTTTACAGCATCAGCTATAGTCACGTCCGTTATACTTACCGAAGTCCGAGGTAATCATCTATAGTCACGTCCGTCCACAAGAATCACAACACCAGCTACATACCGTAACCCCATTCTACAATCATACATCCAGCCACCATATTCATAATAGTCACCTATAGTTACATCAAGCTGCAACAGCCTTTACATCAGAAGCCAGTCTGCAATCAATATCCCACCCGTAGGCAATCCGGCACAGACCACAGATAAGTAACCTTTGTGTGATTTTTATCAGTAGTTAGTGAAGTATTCGGTGTCCGCGAATTCTAACAATTGTTGTCCGTCCGGTGATCCGTAGAGCTACCCTCCCCATACCGTGCTTCACCATCCACGCTACGGCGTGGCTTAAGTTTTCGGTCGGAGCCTTTGAGGGAGAAGGGGCTCTAAGTTGCGTGCTATCGCTGAATGTTTGGGTTAGCCCAAACATTCCCCCCCCCGAACTTATTTTTTTGGTTTTTTTATCTAAATTTCACAATTGTTGGACTTCGCGTCGGTTAGAAGAGCCCCAGTTTCTTTAATATTGCGTCACCTGCAGAGGTCAAACTTCCATCTTTTTTGTCGCCTGAAGAGGGAAGACTTAACTTTTTTTTTGACAATAGAGTCACCTGAAGAGGAAAAACTTGTAGTTCGTCATTGTTGCTCAATGAGCAAACAAATGACACAAATAAACTAATTTAACTCATTTTGTAGTTAATTTTTGTAATTTTTTTATTGCCTGAGAATAAAATAACCCACTTTTGGAAATACGACCACAACTGGAAACAAAATTTTTGAAAATTTATCGATAAATAAAATTTTGAAAAAAATATGCGTACCTGAAATAGATCAAAATTTTTGAAAATTTATCGATAAATCAGATTTTAAAAATATATCCTTACCTGAAATAAAATCGAGGTTTTGAAAATTGATCGATAAATAAAATTTTGAAAATATATACGTACCTGGAATAGAACCAAAATTTTGAAAATTTATCGATAAATAAAATTTTAAAAATATATGCTTACCTGAAATAAAACAGAAATTTTGAAAATTTATCGATACCTCAAATTTTAAACATACATACTTACCTAAAATTAAAACCGATTAGATCTAAATAAAAACTTATATATATCTACAATTTTGAAACATTTGAACATACCCTGAACCAAAACTTAAATTCCAGAAAACCTATATATACCTAAGAATTGAAAATGTATACCTACCTGACACAGGAACGTATATTTTAAAAATCTATATATGCCTACAATTCAAAATTCCTACTCATTCCTGAAAAGAAATCTAAATTTTAAAACCCTAGAAATCAGATAACGAAATTTTTGAAGCATATAAATTTACCTGTAATAGGAAAACTCAAATTTTGAACACATACTCACCTGAAATAAAATGCTTACCTTTGAGAAATAAAAACTTACCTGAAATAGAGATGCCTGTATCTAGAAACACGCATACGTAACTGGAAATAAATAACTTGAACTTTTGAAAATATAACTACCTGAAAACACAATATATAGATTTTTAAAAGCATACTGACCCTGCAAATGAAAATTATTAGTATAGCACCAAATTGTGAAATAGTTCTAAGAACCGTAACAAATAAGCAAATAAGTCATTTAGTAATAACAAAAGTTGTTTATAAATCTATATTTAATAAAATGAACTGTACATGAAATTTAATCGGTTTTATGCAACGATAATGTCTGGCCTATAAGAATTTGATCCGCAGGTAAGGTGTTGATTTGGTGACGTATGCATATAAGGGGTAGCCAACATCCGAACAGCTACCATGGTTTGGGATTCCTGTAGCCACAACAGCGAGTAGCTACAGATCGGCCTATGTTTGTCCAAGTTCACACTGGCACAACTATAGTAGTGTTTTTTTTTGGTTCCTCAGTAGCCTGGAGCGTACCACCGCCCAATGCCCGCGAGCTTTAGTCGTGCCCCGGCTCAAAAGTTGTCAGTGTGCCAGGCTAAGTGGAGGATCGCTTGCGTGCGAATGCGGTTTGTGAGCTATTGTCTATTGTTAAACAAAATAGTTGTTTTCTTGATTGCCATCGCTCGCTTTAAGTCATCGTGGTTGTTGTAAATGACGCAAGTAAAGTTGATGGAAAAAAGAAAGTTTATTCGGTTTATTTAACTATTTAAAAACAGTAAAAAGAAAAAAAAAAAGCACTACAAAAATGGCGCCCAACGTGGGGCCTTCCTTCGCACAATTCCAGCAAATGAGCTTACGGTTGGTAGTTACTGCGTCAATGCTTAACTCCTCTTCTAACTTCCCTTGTGTGCACTCTAGTTCATGCACGTGCCGCATTGGAGCTCTGCCGCTAAACTGCCTCTGGCTGTTAAGCAAATTTTCTGCTCGGCGACATTCCCTGACAAATTGTGATAATCCATTCGCTTGAACTGAGAATAGCAGTTGCGCCATTGGTGTTTTGAGGTTTCCTCTCATTATACTTACAAGGTCTCTTTCCCCTATTGGACTTCTAAGTTGATTACGTAGTTTGATGACGGCGTTGTAGAAGTCATCAAATGACTCCATGCTCTGTTGCCTTCGATCTAGTATCTTCCTTTGTATGTCGAAATCGCTGTCATATCGGTGAAATTGGGCAATCAAGGCCGCTTTTAAATCTCTCCAGTTTGAAATACTATTGAAGCGTCTGTAGTCCCAGAACCAATCGCGTGCTGGACCACTTAGCAAATGGTGGAATGCCCTTAAAACTTCTCTCCAATCGCAACCGAAATCGGCCTGTAGTGTCTCCACTCTAAAAGCGAAGTCTTCTACACTGGTCGTCTTACTGGTACCATCAAAAGTGATTCCCCACTTGTCGATTCGCAGACCTGCTCCTTGCGACTGTACGCTCCCTGTCCCATGGACTCGAAACGGATATTGCCTATCTGGTATTACTGGGTAGTCCATCTCTAGATTCTGGTTTCCCCAATGTAGATATTCATTAGCTGGACGGTGACCATTGTGACGCGGATTATCATCGGAACGATAGTTCGGGTTGTTATCCAGGTTCCCTTCACCATGGTTTCCGTTGTGGCTGTTGAACGCCTGGCGGACGGAGGCAAAACGAACCTGGGCATTAGTATATACTGGCGGTGGTGGTAGACTGGGTTCTGGAATGGGCCTTGGTGGCTGGCTGTCGTTGTTTGGTAACGCAGGTGGTGGTCTGGACATGTCTGGTAAAGAGCACAAGCTTAGCTGGCTTGCACCGAGATTTTGTCGTTGCTGTGTTGGCGCTGTGATACTCTCTCGCACTAGTCTGGGTATCAAACTCATTATTCTATCCTCCAAGTTGCGAAGATCTTCTCGAGTTAGTGTGCTCGTCTCAGGTGGGATAACGAGTGGTGCTACACGAGCTGGGGGTCTCAGTGGGACATTCGCCTGCCGAAAAGCTTCGACCACTCCCCGCGCGCTAATGCTGCTGTAGGGCGGCGTAATTATTGTGCTGTTCGCTGACGCGCTGTCTCCGCTCAAATCCAGCTCGACATTGGACTGATCCTCCCGCTCCTGTGTGTTGATCGGCAAGGCCTTAGGGATGGCTCCTGTACCTCCCGATACTGTTACTGTTGCAGTGGTGGCAGTGCGCGTGGCTGTCGTTGACGGATCCAACGGTTGCTCTGCTCTGCTCGACGAACGCGTGCCCACCATTTTGGCTCTTTATACTTCTCGCGCTTCTTGAACGACGAAACGAAAATTTATCTTCCCTTGCGATGCAAGATTCGACTAAGACCTAAGCTATTTCAAGACAAACTAAAAAGCGTATCTCGCTTCCCCACGCCCCGAACGCCCTGGTAGGATTACCAACGAATACAATCTAAACTTCAAACTTCCGACGTAAATGTTCCGTACGAAGTGCGTTACAGGCTGGTCGAATTCAAAACGAAAGGTGCAAACCCAGAAAATGAGAAAAAAATCGCGGATGTTGGCTCACTTAAGCCTTAATCGAAACTAGTTCTGACAAAATTCCTTTAAACGTACCTATAATTGCCTTAACCAACTTACCACTTGGCTCTGAAATTGTCTAGGGTTTAGAAAAATAATTTTTATAAAAAAAATAGGAAATATATAGGATTATTAAAGCTGTATCCAATTGAAATCCCCTACAACATATTAGGTCGAGGGTTAAATTTCAAAAATATCAAACCCCGACAAATTTTAAAAATATAATCCCGGTATCTGAATTTTTCAGATAATCAAAGTTTGAAAGATTTTTAAATGTAACAAAAGTTTAAAAAAATTTAACGATAGATTTTTGATCCGGTAAGGTACGGATCTGGTGACTGCATTATAACGGCCTACGTTTATCCACTTATCCCTTATTTAACGAAATATCAACAAAAGTTCCAACCCTAGGAGGCACCACAGATTCTCAATACTCGGGTCTATTATGGTAACAACCAGGCGCAAACAGGTCTTGTTTCTAAACAAGAATACCCGGACTTCCTGATGGCTCCATAACCTGCGAAGGACCTTGTCGCAATCACCGTATCGCCTCATGCGATCAGTGAGACTTACAACCTCCTCCACAGCTTGACTACCCGTTTACACGATTGTGGCAGACGGCCCAAAGGTTTCACCTCTGACCGTGACTCACTCACGTGCACTTCACGCTCCACTTACTTCAATTGAGAACCCCTAAAACCTCCTAGGTTTGTTTATGCTCAACGATTTTTGTCGGGCCCCACGTTGGGCGCCATTTTTGTAGTGCTTTTTTTTTTTCTTTTTACTGTTTTTAAATAGTTAAATAAACCGAATAAACTTTCTTTTTTCCATCAACTTTACTTGCGTCATTTACAACAACCACGATGACTTAAAGCGAGCGATGGCAATCAAGAAAACAACTATTTTGTTTAACAATAGACAATAGCTCACAAACCGCATTCGCACGCAAGCGATCCTCCACTTAGCCTGGCACACTGACAACTTTTGAGCCGGGGCACGACTAAAGCTCGCGGGCATTGGGCGGTGGTACGCTCCAGGCTACTGAGGAACCAAAAAAAAACACTACTATAGTTGTGCCAGTGTGAACTTGGACAAACATAGGCCGATCTGTAGCTACTCGCTGTTGTGGCTACAGGAATCCCAAACCATGGTAGCTGTTCGGATGTTGGCTACCCCTTATATGCATACGTCACCAAATCAACACCTTACCTGCGGATCAAATTCTTATAGGCCAGACATTATCGTTGCATAAAACCGATTAAATTTCATGTACAGTTCATTTTATTAAATATAGATTTATAAACAACTTTTGTTATTACTAAATGACTTATTTGCTTATTTGTTACGGTTCTTAGAACTATTTCACAATTTGGTGCTATACTAATAATTTTCATTTGCAGGGTCAGTATGCTTTTAAAAATCTATATATTGTGTTTTCAGGTAGTTATATTTTCAAAAGTTCAAGTTATTTATTTCCAGTTACGTATGCGTGTTTCTAGATACAGGCATCTCTATTTCAGGTAAGTTTTTATTTCTCAAAGGTAAGCATTTTATTTCAGGTGAGTATGTGTTCAAAATTTGAGTTTTCCTATTACAGGTAAATTTATATGCTTCAAAAATTTCGTTATCTGATTTCTAGGGTTTTAAAATTTAGATTTCTTTTCAGGAATGAGTAGGAATTTTGAATTGTAGGCATATATAGATTTTTAAAATATACGTTCCTGTGTCAGGTAGGTATACATTTTCAATTCTTAGGTATATATAGGTTTTCTGGAATTTAAGTTTTGGTTCAGGGTATGTTCAAATGTTTCAAAATTGTAGATATATATAAGTTTTTATTTAGATCTAATCGGTTTTAATTTTAGGTAAGTATGTATGTTTAAAATTTGAGGTATCGATAAATTTTCAAAATTTCTGTTTTATTTCAGGTAAGCATATATTTTTAAAATTTTATTTATCGATAAATTTTCAAAATTTTGGTTCTATTCCAGGTACGTATATATTTTCAAAATTTTATTTATCGATCAATTTTCAAAACCTCGATTTTATTTCAGGTAAGGATATATTTTTAAAATCTGATTTATCGATAAATTTTCAAAAATTTTGATCTATTTCAGGTACGCATATTTTTTTCAAAATTTTATTTATCGATAAATTTTCAAAAATTTTGTTTCCAGTTGTGGTCGTATTTCCAAAAGTGGGTTATTTTATTCTCAGGCAATAAAAAAATTACAAAAATTAACTACAAAATGAGTTAAATTAGTTTATTTGTGTCATTTGTTTGCTCATTGAGCAACAATGACGAACTACAAGTTTTTCCTCTTCAGGTGACTCTATTGTCAAAAAAAAAGTTAAGTCTTCCCTCTTCAGGCGACAAAAAAGATGGAAGTTTGACCTCTGCAGGTGACGCAATATTAAAGAAACTGGGGCTCTTCTAACCGACGCGAAGTCCAACAATTGTGAAATTTAGATAAAAAAACCAAAAAAATAAGTTCGGGGGGGGGAATGTTTGGGCTAACCCAAACATTCAGCGATAGCACGCAACTTAGAGCCCCTTCTCCCTCAAAGGCTCCGACCGAAAACTTAAGCCACGCCGTAGCGTGGATGGTGAAGCACGGTATGGGGAGGGTAGCTCTACGGATCACCGGACGGACAACAATTGTTAGAATTCGCGGACACCGAATACTTCACTAACTACTGATAAAAATCACACAAAGGTTACTTATCTGTGGTCTGTGCCGGATTGCCTACGGGTGGGATATTGATTGCAGACTGGCTTCTGATGTAAAGGCTGTTGCAGCTTGATGTAACTATAGGTGACTATTATGAATATGGTGGCTGGATGTATGATTGTAGAATGGGGTTACGGTATGTAGCTGGTGTTGTGATTCTTGTGGACGGACGTGACTATAGATGATTACCTCGGACTTCGGTAAGTATAACGGACGTGACTATAGCTGATGCTGTAAACTATTACTGACTTTGTTGACTACGGTGAGTATGATGACCATGACTGTCGGACGCTGGATCACATTACGGACTTATGCATGTTGACTTTGGTGAGTCTGTCGGACATGACTGATGGATGCTGAGGAATCTCACGGACTTGTTTCTGTTGATTTTGGTGCGAGTGTGCCGGACTGGACTTATGGACGGTTGACTTTAGTGAGTTTGTTGGACGTGACTTTAGTGTGATGCTGGCAATTTATACGGATTTTTGTTGATTAAGGTGAGTATGACGACCATCACTGACGGACACTTGTGAATCTTACGGAATACGTAGACTTTGGCTTCCGTATGCCTGAAGTGACTGTTGGACGCCGTTAAATCTTGGTGAATTCTGCCGACACTTGGTAATCTGACGGACTTTTGTTGGGCGCCGTCTGTGATGGTGCTCCAACATGGGCTTGTGTCTCGCCCGCCGACAGTCCGTTGGTGTTACCCCCTTTGGTCGGCTGAATTCACTTTAGTGGACGCCCGGTTGACGAATCCTAAACAAAATTGGTGTTACCTGTGATATTTCCCACTTATCACCGCTCCTGTGTGTCCTCTCACTTGTCTGCTGCCTTGGCCAGGCGTTCTTTGCAAGATTCCTCCACGCTTTTTCTGGATGTTTTCAGTTTAGAATCCGGCTCGGTGTTGGCAGCTTCGTCGTTGTAATGAAAGAAAACGGAAACAGCCAAACTCTAAGTTAAGTTAGCTGCTGTTAGTACGGGCCGCTACTACACTACTGCCAGGGTTGTATTCCGTCGGCTAGTGTAGTCGCCCTGCTAATGTTTGAACAATGCTGATGTTCATGTCCAAACATTACACCTTTAGCATTTTTTTTGGCTTTTTTCAAAATTTAATTTAGCTTTTTTTTACTAATTTTTGGAGCTAGATAAAAGGTTACAAATTTGTCGTATTATATTTTTTGGTATATATCTCAATTATACTGAAAGGTATCAAGCTCCAAATTTTTTCTTCGAATTTACAACATTACAGTTTCCGAACCACTGTTTTGTTTAATAATTTACTTCTTAGCGACATTTAAAAAACGTGAAACAGCACAAAACTTCAATAAAACAAAGATATAAAGAAGGTAATTACAAAAAAAAAAAAAAGCATTTGTTTTTCCAAAACAAATACTTTTAAATGCGACACAAACATTTTTTCCGTTTTTTTGTTACACGGAATTTAGACTATGTTACTTGTAACATGACTATTTTCTTATTTCGTTTTAAGGTAACTTCCAAAAACTTCAAGAATTTACATTATGTTACTAGAAACTTGTCTCTTTTTTTATATTTTGTTTTGGTTTCATTGTTTATTCTTCTTCTTGAACGTTCCGACCATGGTACAATTACCTTACAATTACCTTAATTGTAATGTACAATTACCTTAAAGGTAATTGTACCATGGCATATACGAAAGAGAATAAAGAAAAAACGAAAACGTCAAAAGAGAAACGTCAAAAAGAAACATTAAAAACAGAAATAGTGTTACTTTTGTAACTGCTCTGCCTTCTCTACCCAATTTGCCAACAAAAACATGTAGCATGTTACAGTAACGTGTTACAAGTAACATAGTCTAAATGCCGTGTTATATTAAAAATGTAAAAACACTTATGTCTTTCGTCAAACAAATTATAATATTATTATTTTTATTTAATAAGAATTTTAAAATATATTTTTGTCAAAAAATCAAATCAAACAGGACCGAAATAATTTTTAAAGAAAAAAGTAGGCACAATGAAACATCGTAGGGTCAAGTAAAGCTCACCATATTGATAGTATTAAACTATATTTGTTGAAAGTCATGTTCTATGTAAATTTTGTTTTTTTTTTAGCAGGACAGCAATTTTTTTAATTTAAATAAAAATGGTTAATAACGATAATAATTATTTTATAGATAGGTTTAAAAAAATTATAATATTTTTTATTTTAATTTTTTCATTTTTACAGTCATTGGTTTTAAATAATTATTGAGGCACACATGTACAAATAAAAATACTTTTAAAAATGCTTTCTTACAATGTAAATTTTTATATTAAAGATTATCTTTTTTCTTTTCTTTAACAAAATTTACATGGAGGCATTTTTCATGATATATGTATGTACTTATGTAACTTGAATAAAAATTTTCGATTTTTAACGAACTGTGTAGAAAAGTATTCTCTTTCGTTAATATGTGTATATCTTACAAATTAGTTTTTTTACCAAAACAGGCAGCAAATTAACCTGCTTCTAAAAATTTTTTTAAAAAGCTCTTGTACATGCATATGTATATGGACACATATTGTTTTTCTTCTTACTTAAGGTATGGATCTACCAAGTTTTTGTAAATTAAATCAAAATTTTTAAAACAAATTTTCTTTTTAAATATTTTTAGCACACAAACGTTTCGTTCATATTATAAGAAATATCTAAATAATGAAGAAATTTTTAAAAAACGAATTAAAAAATTTAGCTTTATTTTTTGGCTTTAAGTTTTTGCTTTTAGCTCTTTTTAGCTGTTTTTTAAACTTGATTTAGCTTTAACTTTACTTGAAAATCTGGTCACACTGGTACCCAGCCATATGATCTAGCCGACTGATTTCGTATTTCGAATATTGTAATAAAACTGCTCTGTGCATATCTAGTTTAGTTTAGTAAGTTTGTACACTGAAAAAAAAAAAGTTTTAAAATCAAGCAGAAACAGTCTTATTTTAAAAATGAAACCGTGACAAAATCGAACTAAGTTTGTTTTTTCTTATTTTAAAAAGGTTCGTTTTTGTTTTTAAAATGGAGGAATTGTAAAAAAACATTTTTAAATCAAAATGATTATCTTTTGTTTTAAAGTTTTTCATATTTGTTGCAAACTCTAAACAATCTTAAAACAAAGTTGACAATTTTTAAATTAAAAATAAAATGTTTTAATTAAAAAATGAGAATTTTTAAATTAATAATAGAAGTTTTTGTTTTGATAATGAAACGTTTTAAATATAAAATATAGCATTATTAAATTAAAAATTAAGCATTTTTAAATTAAAAATGCGTGTTTTTGTTTCGACACTGCATTATACTTACAATAAACCAAATAAAAATAAAACATTTATTTAACTTTTTACTATGTACATATATATATTTGCAAAAATGTAAATAAAATATTGTGTTGACAAAACTTACTTCGTCTTAAGTTAAAAGGAAATTACTTGAAAGAGGTCGCGAATCTTGCAAACAATTCTTCACTTTAAAGGGACCCAAACATTTGCGTCAACGACATTCAACTGGAAGTAATAATAATGTATCTACAGCTGCGGGGGCTTCTAAAATATACTTCAGCATCTGAATTTATAAAAAATAAAATAATCATCATATTAAAATTTGTTGCCACCGAACTGTTGAACAAAAAACTTACCTTTTAAAAATAGCATTACTCTTCCCAAATCGACCCAGTTAAACAAATCAACAGTGATGATATTGCTTCGTATAAACTTCTCTTTCCCCTAGCTCGAATTTTTCAAAAATGTAATTTCTTTCTTCCATTTTTTAAGAACTTTTGTTTATTAATTATATTTTCACAGCACTTTAATGTTATGTATTCGCTTGAACTTTTCAATCTACAAAATGGCGCTTGCTAAAAAATGACTAAAATATTATATTTTCAAATCAAAAGCTAAAGTGTTAACAATAAAAATTTTAAATCTTAAAACAAAAAGAAAACATTTTTATAATTAGCAAAAAGATATTCGTTAATAAAACAAAAACGAAAATTTTTGTTTTTAAATTGGTATAAAAGCATCATTTTGTAAATAACAATGTTAAATTTTCAAATAGTAATAAAAAATCCTTGTTTAAAAATTATTTTTTTAAAATACACTAGTTTTGAAACAAGAATGCAAAATTTTTGATTTAAAAATGCTTTTTTTTGTTCCATTGTAAAAATAAAAATTTTAAATCTTAATATAAGAAGAAAAAATGTTTATTCCTTAACATGTTCACAAAAAAATTTCGTTATTAAAACAAAAACTATTTTTGTTTTTTTAAAATGTTTTATTTTTTAAATAAGATTGTTTATTTTCAAAATAAAGAGAAAATCTTTCGTTTAAAAACGATTCCATAAAAATGCTGCAATTTAAAGACAAGAACGCCGAATTTTTGATTTAAAAATGCTTTTTTGGCTCAGTGTACGTAATTTTGAAAAATTTTTTGGGTAAGGTATATTCAATAAGGTAGGAATAACTGATCAGCTGACTTCTATTTCCGCCATATGATTTCTAGCTTAGCTTGGACACTTGTTTATGTTATACAAAGGTTGTGTATACTGTGTGTGTGTGTGTGCTACATTTTCAACAAGGTATATTCAACAAGGTAGGGACAACTGATCAGCTGACTTCTATTTCCGCCATATGTTATCTAGCTTAGCTTGGACACTTGCTTATGTTGTACAATGGTTGTGTATACTGTGGCTGTGTGTTCGCTACATTTTCGACAACCAAGCTGGAATTAGCAACAACAAAATACATGCTGAAATTTTACAGGAAGTTGTTGTTTTAGGGACGTTTCCACCTTCTTATTCCACCATGGGTTAAATTACCGAGGTTGTTGGCAAAAATTACTGTCCGGTAACAACATTGCAGTAAATAGTTACTTCACAGGAAATCCCAAAAATATTTGTTTTCATAACATAACAAAGTAACTATCTACATCGCAGTATCAGTTACTTCACAGTTAATGTCACTGTCGTTACCAGTGATTTTCAAGTCACAGGTATAAAATTACAGGTAAAGAAATATTGCTAATCTCTACCACATAATAAACAAAATCATAGTTGTACTACTAGATTTTGAGAAGATTTAGGTTAAATCTACAGCGAAAGTGAATTTTGCTTTGTATCGTCAATCTAGTTCAAATCAACTGGATTTGGCTCGAAATTTCGTAAGTGCTAGGTTTTTTGGCAATGTAAATGTACTATTGTTAGGAAAGTCCGGTGACTAATTGTGTGGCAGCCCAACCGAATCATAGGGTGTTGGCACAGTCGCGGCTGTTTCCTTAATGTGTGCATTGCTTTAACTATTCTTTAAGAGGAAATTCCATTTTCTCTTTTTATGCCCTTACATTCTTATTTGCGTATAAAAAACTCCAATAAAACATTTTTAAAATTGGAGACTTCATTTTATCAAAAATAACTGATTAAAATAAAAAAATTCAAGTATGTAGTAAGATATTTTCAATAAAAAACGTATAAAGTTAAACTTTTATATTCTTTTCAGACAAAATACACATGCTGGTTAAATCAAAAAACTTAGCCAGGCTAATATCAAAAAAGTGCCACCTAAAGGTGCCATGCGAGCAAATGGTGGCTTATTACCAGTAAAAGCACGGTAATAAAGAGTGCCACTAAAAAACATTGTTCCAAATGCCATAAGTAAACCAGACTGAAAAATTTCAACACATTAGTCAATAAGTGCCTATAGATAAATGCTTAAAACAAAGAAAGCACTCACCATTAATGGATATTTTGCTAAAGGAATACCCAACATTGCTACGGAATGATAGAAATGAAAACGGTTGGCAGTCTCGAACACGTTACGAATTTCAGCCTTATCTTGTATATTCGAATGATGGCTGCCAATAGCTCCTAGGACGACGGCAGAGGCTCCACAAAGACCGGCTAAGCGCAAAAAATTATGATTACGACCAGCTAATTGCCAGAGCGGTGGCATAGTACTTTTAACTGTCTCTTTGGAAATGGTTGATGCTTTTCTAGCAGCAGACTGTTAAATTATAACTTATAAAAACCCTTTCATATTAAATTATACATTTTTACATACTATAGCGGTTTTCCCTCTTGGTAAGTGCCTAGTTATGGTGTGATGTAAATTACTAAAACACATATGTAGAAAGTGTAAACTTTCATCTTTTATCATCAACACGTAACTTACTAGGCACTTTATCACCAAGAGTGGAAACCGGTTTTGTATTTACCTGAACTCCCGTTTTAGAAAGCAGTGATGCACCAGTACCAATTATAGTTTTGCTTACAGGATTTCCTACTGACAAATAATGCAGAGTATCATAGAGAGACATTTTTGGGTTTTTGAGCTTTACTCAATATTTATTATTTAAGACCTGCAAGAAAAAAATATTTTATTCTATTTTTGATTAAAAAAAATTAAGCAAGGAAAGAAATACCAATGCAAGGTTGAATTCACAGCAGTGATGTTATACACTTTTTTAAAAAGTCTTTGCACAGTCGGAAAAAATCCCTATTTTTCCCTACGCGGTCATAAATTTGTCACTACAAAAATCCCTACTTTTTAATGCAAACATAATTGTGCGTCTTGACGAGACAAATCATGCCTAGACAAATGTCAAAGTCCAAATATAAAAAAAATCCGGTATTTTTATACTGGGTTTTTTATATACTGAGTTTGACGTTTGTCTAGGCATGAATTTGCCTCGTCAAGACGTACAGCAAATCAACACAAATAAAAGGAGACATACGTATGTATTTAGGTTTTATACAAGTAAATGGTATTTAAAGTTTTTGTACGTACATTCTATATACGCATATAAATAAACACATAAACAAGGCTTCTTGATTTTGATCAAGTTACTTTGTCAAAGTGGTTTATTTTCGTGTCTAATAAATTTGGTTTATTTTTAATTGTGTTAAATTTTGTAAAAATTGTTTTAAACTGTTTAAATTTTAAAATTAAATTTATACTGAAGTGCAATTTATACATCTATACACATTTTCATAGCAATAAAATAGTTTTTTTGCAAGCGTGTGTTTTATATTGTGCGAATTTGCTTTGGGTTTTGACAATGTAACTAGGCATTTTTTCTTTTACCTTGTATGAATTTGTATTGTACATAAATCAGTCTTTTCATATAATTAAAATAAAATAACGAAAAATAATAATAAACATAAAAGCAAAGGATTTAAATTCATGAGTCACAAATCGTTAATTAAACGAAACATAAGTTTGTACTTTTGGGTTGTGTTTTCTTATAAAAAAAATAACGCTTTCTTTGAACGATTGTTTCCTCATAACTGTACAGTTGTAAAGCCATTTATTTTAAATGCAATTCGTTACTCTAGAAAGTGTAACAACTTTTAGATTCATCTTGTAAAAAGATCGGACAATGCATATTGAAGTTAAAGTTTTGTTTCCTTAAAGCAAGCCGAGGGAGGAGTCTGAAGAAGATGATAAATCCGTTTTACAGAAACATAATGTATATTAATTCGATATCACTGCTCAAATAGCGGGAAATACTAAAAAGAAATGACAATATGCAATGTTGCCGTTACAACAATTTTACGCGTTGCTTGCAGAAATTGAAAAAGAGTGCCAGATTAATATATTTCTGCAAAATCCCTACATTTTGACGATTTTAAAAAATCCGTCTTTTTTCCCCCACGCTCGATTTTTTTAGACGAAAATCCCTACGAATAGGGATTTTTCCCTACTTATAACATCACTGATTCACAGGGAAGGAGCAACTGCTCAGCTGACTTTTATTCTCGCCATATGTTTTCTAACATGGCGCAAAAATGGATCAGTAGTGCGATTCAGTAACTTTTAACGATACGACAATCGTCATATTTATCAAAAGAAATTATTGTTTGCTGCTACGGTTAAGTGATTCACTAAGACGTTTTTAACGATAGTGGACAAGTTGATTTTTGTTTGTATTTTATTAGTTGTAAAATAAATTTTAAGAAGGCGAAAATCATAAATATAGTAAAAATAATATATAATATACAAAATAACCTGTTGTCGATACAACTAACAACACAAAAATTATTGCCGTTAAATTATCAAGTATAACGATTGTAAAAATTGCTAAAAAGTTTTGCTGTTTACTTAACAATAACAGCTGACTTTAACGGAAGTGAATATCGTTAAAAACTTTACTGAATCGCAATTTATTGTTAACTTATTTTAACGATACGAATATCGTAAAAATAAGTTACTGAATCGCACTACAGGTGGTGGTGATTCTACAACAAAATTTAGTGAATAAAATTTTCGTTTTTGTTGTAGTTTTCGTTGGCTAAGTTGTCAAAAAAAGATATGTAAAAGTAAACAACTTGGACAACCCAGCCTCGATTTATGCATGAAAAAGTAGATCAGCTGTACTTGTAACACCATCTGGTTAAATAATTTCACCATGTTTTCTAGCTACCAAGGCACATGGTGAAATTGTGTACTAGGTGGGAAATCATGTAGCAAATTACTTAATTTGAGGAAATTAAATGATTTGGCGCAAATCACGTAGATGGAAACGCACTATTACGAGCAGAGCGGATCTAATTTTTTCATGCATAAATTGAGGCTGGGTTGTCAAAGTTGCTTACTTTTAGAAGTAGAAGTAACTGTATTAATTTAATTATTGCTCGAAAAATTTTGACTCCCAAAACGGTTAATAAGCAGACAATGTTTCATACAAATCAGTCATGTAGAAGTACCTGTATTGAGATTTTAGTTTCTGTGGGCGTGGCCCCGTCTACTCAGCAGCTTTCAAATTAGTTGAGTCGGAGGCTTTACATATTCATACAAAGTCTTCCAGAAACTTATTCAGTAAAAGTACCAGCAAGGAATTACACTTGGATTTCAGGTATTATGGCCGGCACCGTCCCATTTGGTAAATTGTATATCCACCGCAAATTTTATGCTTAGTAGCATTTACGTTCCTAATTTCAAGAAAATTTGTGGATTAGTTAAGAAGGTGTAGAGTGGGAGCACTTTTACCATTCATTGCCTATTAAACGCTTTCTAGCTATATAAAATTCACATTCCTACCTATTCTCATACTACATACTACATACTACATATACATATACATATTCAAATTCAAAATATCGGTTAAGCCGTTTCGAGGAGTTTAATTACAAAGACCGTGACACGAGAATTTTTTATTTATATAAGATAAAAGATGACAATTTTTCTTAGCTAATTTCCTTTAAACCTTTTTATTAAATAGACTACTATTTTTATTAAAAAAATACAAAATCTCTGCATTAAAAATCAGATAATCCTTAAAGATGTTTACTGTCTCAAAACTTCCGGTGAACTAAGCTAATTTAATCCGAACCGCGCAATAATTTGTGATCAGTCATAAAAATATCAAATTGGTTTTGATTTAACTCCAGCATTTAGTTTGATCGCACACAAGCCCAACAAACTGTCATTATTAATTGTACGTCTTGACGAGACAAATTCATGCCCAGACAAATGTCAAAATCCAAATAAAAAAAATCCGGTATTTTTATACTGGGTTTTTTATATATTGAGTTTGACGTTTGTCTAGGCATGAATTTGTCTCGTCAAGACGTACAGTAAAATTCAATCACATGATTGTGCCTTAAAACTTACCTCTTTTATGCCCCCTTAAGTGTACGTCTTAACGAGCAAATTCATGCCTAGACAAATGTCAAAATCCAAATAAAAAATCCGGTATTTTTATACTAGGTTCAGGTTCCACTAATGCAGGTAGTGTGAAGAGCCCAGCTGGTTATGAATTCACTTGAAATTTTGTGAAAGTGGTTGTCAGATTTATTAATTTTGATTGATATATAAAATTTTTTGACATAAAGTGTATTAAACACAAAAAAGAATTGCCCTGGGCAGAGTTTTTGAATTCCCTTGATACTACCTGTATTAGTGTACCCTGACTAGGTTTATATACTAAGTTTGACGTTTTTCTAGGCATGAATTTATCTCGTCAAGCCATACAGTTAAATAAGCTTGCATTATATATATATATATTTATTTAATACTGATACGTTTGTGGAGGGGTGTTTTTACCGCAAAATTGTTTTTTTTATGTTTTTTACAATAATTAGTGTGAACAATGGTACAATTACCTTACAAGGTATTATCGCTACGGCAACAACTACAACAAAATCGTTACCAAATTTATAAAGTTGTCGTAAAAGCATACTTCTTTATTTCAAAAAACGTACTATTTGATAAATATCAGGGTACACGTATATCAGGTAGCCTCAGATAAACAGCTGAGTAACGGTATTTTGTTATATTAATGTCAAATTTTGTTTATGTTTATGTATTTTCTTCCTTTTATACAAACAACAACTGTAGTATTGTAAGAAAAGCTCAAAAGGAAGAAGGGAAATTTTGTGAGTTTTTGTTATGTGGCTTTGACATTCGTATGACGGTTTTAGTTGTTTTCGCAGAATCGCTCCTACCTGATATACGTGAATCTTGATAGATATAACTCCCAATTTGCACTATGCATGAAAATAAGTTAAACTGATTAAGTTGTTGACAACGGTGAGGGGAAATTGAATCAGTACAGACCAGCTGCTTAAATTTGATGAACAGAAGAAAATGTAAAAAAACACTGCAGTGTGTGTGTGTATTCATGAAAAAATCAAAACAAATTAAGCAATAGGACTTGAACCGTGCGAACGCCAATGAGAGTTCAAAGAAGAAAAAGAAAATAAGCAGTCTTATTTTCTTGCAAAGTACGAATTGGAAGTAATGAGTGGAAAAATTTGAGCAAAATATAGTCAGCTGTTGAATGGATACTACCTTGTTAGGTAATTGTACCATGGTGTGAATAGTGTCCATGAAATAACTAATAAAGTACAACTCTGGTATGTAACAACGAGTAGCCAATTTAACAACGAGTTAAATATTGTAGCGAACGCACGTGTAAAAGGCTCTTTCATTTAGGTTTTTACCTTCACCGTTTTAGCTCCTATAATTTGTACTACAGGTAAGTTCTAAAATTAATTATTAAAAAACAGTTACAAGGTAATAAAAATGTAAGAGTAAATATGTGTTAACATCTTGCACAAATTACAAGTGTGAAACCTATTTTTAATCAACATCACAAAAAAATTACAAGTCCAGCCACGTTTAATTTTAAAAATGGCGTCATGGTATTGATATAAATTTGCTTTTATTACGATTTTTAAATGATGAAGTTCAATAACTTCCTTTTGCGGTTTCCACCAGAAGGTCAATTTGCAATCTTGTTATATTTGACTTGAAGATGGTTTAAGGAGTCTGATTTTTGAAAATTCTAACCTCAATTTACTCACATGTTAAATGTGCAAACAATAAACGCTTGTTAAATTTTATTTTAGAATGGCGGACGCAGCTCCAGCCCGTGGTGGTTTTCGTGGAGGATTTGGTTCTCGTGGTGGTCGAGGTGGCAGAGGTCGAGGACGTGGCCGTGGACGCGGCGGGCGTGGCCGAGGTGGCAAAGATGATGCTAAGGAGTGGGTTCCTGTAACAAAGTTGGGCCGATTGGTTAGAGATGGCAAAATCAACTCTTTAGAAGAAATCTATTTGTATTCTTTGCCTATTAAAGAGTTCGAAATCATTGATTTCTTCTTGGGTTCCGCACTTCGTGATGAAGTTTTGAAAATTATGCCTGTCCAGAAACAAACCCGTGCCGGCCAACGTACACGGTTTAAGGCTTTTGTTGCTATTGGTGATAACAACGGACATATTGGTTTGGGTGTCAAATGCAGCAAAGAAGTTGCCACCGCTATCCGTGGTGCCATTATTTTGGCTAAGCTGTCAGTTGTTCCGGTACGTCGTGGATACTGGGGTAACAAAATTGGCAAACCGCATACCGTACCCTGCAAAGTTACTGGCAAGTGTGGGTCCGTATCTGTACGCTTGATTCCTGCTCCTCGCGGAACCGGCATTGTATCTGCACCCGTACCAAAAAAATTGTTAACTATGGCTGGTATTCAAGATTGTTATACATCTGCAAGGGGATCCACAGGTACCTTAGGTAACTTCGCTAAAGCTACTTATGCTGCTATCGCTAAAACTTACGCATATTTGACTCCCGACTTGTGGAAGGAAATGCCTTTAGGTGCAACCCCCTATCAACAGTTTGCAGATTTCTTAGCTGAAAAACCAGGGTCACGTCATATTGATGCCTAAAATAATGGCCGTATAATTAACAGAACCTTAATAAACTGATAACTCTTTAAAGAGAAGAATATATGTAATGTCTAATTTAATTCTGTAGACTTTAATTTTAAAATTTAACATTGAAATTCGAAAATTTATCTTGAAATAACAAGGTACCTCTATAGACGCCTCTAGGGAATGGTAGGCAAAGCCAAAAATCGATTTTTGGTTTTACGATCAACTATGTTAAAGTCAATTAATTATAGTCGATATTTGGTTTTAAAATATCTAAGGTTATTAAATTGCTGGAAAAGGTGTACCTTAGAGGTGGCGCGTTGTACTCGCCACTAACGTTCGTAGATTCGAATGTCTTAATTTGCCCCCAGGTTTAAACTTTACACCGAGCAAAGGCTTTGTTATACTGTAAGTTAGCAAGTGCTATTGAAGATGGTGACTTTTTAGCCGAAAAATTTGCTATTTTTGTTTAAATTTACCCAAAATTCACAAACCCCCCTTGCAAATGAGCGTATAAAAAAACTATAAAACATTTAGTTACCAAGAATTTACTAAAAATTTAAAAAAGTACAAAGTCCATTTCTTGATCCAATATTTGAATGTATCCAAAAAAATTTAATTGCTTAGGTCTTTACCAAAAAGGTAACTTTCCTGTTGTAACGACCCTTTAATTTGTAGTCGAAACAATTCCCCTTATTGTGGTTGGTGTTAGCGTACGCCAATGTTAAATGGATAAATAGCACTCTTGTCGTTTTTGTGTCGAATTCAACACGACAACGCCAAACACAATAAGGCTGAATTAGAGCCCATTACGGGTACTTATTGTACCGACCTTTAGTCGTAGAATTCATTTTAGTTCTTTTAATTTTATTGATTACAAGAACAGACACGGAAGTGTTAACTAGTTAATCTTTCACACAGCAGTGTGCCATTCGCACAAAGCGCTCATGGAAACAAAAATGTTAAGGGGCGTTTTAGGCAAGGTACCTTACTATGAACAGGTTTCATCTCCCTGTTCGTAAACGCATCCTGCACTGCATCATGACTTTTAGGGCTATTTACGAACACGCCCAAATTCCCAACTTAAAACTTGTTTTTGCAATTTCTTGTCGCACTCTAGAACAAAGAAAGTTTTGAATGCAAATTAATTCTTAAAATCAATTTTCATCACATAGGTACCTACTGGGAGCGAGTATCAGTTGTCGATATTCACCTTTATTGTGGTAGGCGTAGTCATGTTTAGTTTTTTGGTACCGTCTAACAAATACGCCAATGTTAAATGAATAGCGCCCTTGTCGTTTTTGTGTCGAATTCGACAACATTCGACACGACAACGCCAAACACAATTAGGCTGATTAATTGTGCAATGACAGCCTGTTTTTGTAAAAATAAGACCTGTTCGTAAATGCACGACTAAGCGCATAGCTTTTAGAATTGCAAAAAGCACGTTTAAATGCACTGATTTACCTCAAAAATTTTTTTTATAAAAAAAAGATACAACTGTAGCATTATTCACCTTTTAAAAAAGGGGTTTTTTTAGTTTTTGTAAAGGTTGGCGCTCGTGATTCATTTACCAACATACACGTGAAACGAATTTATAATACTCTCCCAAACTTGTCCACTTCTTTTACAAAAACAAGTAGTTCGATCAGCCCAATTGTAAATTAGAATTCACTGAGTTTTTTCCCTATTCTACAGTTCTTTTTACGAAACTTTTCCCACAGAGAACACAGCTTATCGCGAAAATTTCGAAATCAATTCTCCCGCCATTCTGTTCTCCACCACTGTTAAAATAAGGGCGATTCATTTCCGGGAAAATGTATATATAGGCTGAAATTTTTTTTAATATTTACTTAAGTTCGCCCTTGAAATGCAATTTTTTTTAATTAAAACTCGAAATTTGCTTTTTTAACTTTTTATTGTTTAAATCTAAAAAAAGGAACATTGCTTTTAAAATCATGCAGGCTAGGCGATGGCACTTGATTCTGGCAAGAGCATTCATTACCTCATAACATCTCATATTTACAGGTGGATGCCATTGAAACCCCAAAATACGGATCTTAAACATCTGAAATTAAAGTAGGTATTCGTAATTTAAATTTAAAGCCAAAACCATGTGGTTTTCAAGTTAATAAAAATTTTTATCAGACAATCCATAGGCCGTCATTAGTAAAACTTCCGGTGGAAACCGCAAAAGGAATGTTTAAGTTTATCATCATTTAAAGTAACCATTTTAAAGAAATAAAATTAATACTAACCTTTTGCTTTGGGAAACGTAATACAGGTAGCCGCAGCACCAGACCTTTTCTTCTTAACTGAATTCATCAGAAATGTTTTCCTGTAGGTATGTATAAATAAAATGTGGTGAGATTTGCTTGAATATTTCTTTAATAAATTTACAATCATTTTCAGTCAATATTTTGTTGTCTTTCATTATTATAAGAACAGGTCTGTGGTTTTATCATCACTAGGTATAAATTTTTTCATAATGTTAAAATATTTACCTTTTTGACCATTTTAAAGGAATCAAGAAGCATTGGTCTCCGTTTTAAACTAGAAGAAAAAAAGTATTTAATATAAAAAAAAATTTATAAACATTCACATGCATATTAAAAATGTAGACAATTTCAATAAATTCAGCCTGCCGTAACATCTTCGATTTTATACTTTCATAATCAGCCTTCTCACATTTGAAGTGGTCTTTATCGTTTTTTTTAATAAAAAAAATTGACAAAGGTACTATTACTATAAAATTAAGCTGACTGTGAATATCTATGAAAAATACATAGAATTCTACGAACGAAATTATAAACTCAGTCTCGTCATCCTTTTATCATCATTATAAAAATTCTCTTTGAAAAATAATATGTATTTCAATTTCTATGAATATGTGAATTACCATTTTCTTTAACTCACGTCCATCCCCTTTGAAAGATTTTTTGTAAAGGAGGAAATACGAAAATTTCCGGTTAATATGGCTTTATGAGAACTCGTTAATTACTTTTTAGCGTGTTACTATGGCTGCCAAGTTAAAATAAGTCGAGTTAACCCAAGGCTGTTTCGCTAGGGGTAATACTGCTTGTCTACACCAGACTGAAGTTGGGAAATTTTTTATGATCACAATTGTAGAAATCTGCCCCCCTGTTCGGTAACTTGTGAGAAGTTTTCGCAGCGAGAAAATTTTATTTATTTTCATAGTCTTCCGATTATTAACAGTGTGACTTAGATAATACATAAACTCTCATTATACAGCGTTAAAAGTTAAAATAATTAGGTTTATCGTGTTCATCCTGTCTTTTACAAGGCGACTATAAGTTTCTCGATTCGAGAAGTTCTCACTAAAGTTACAAAACACAGGCACTGTTGATAACAGTAAAAATTAACGTGTGCACCGCAAATTTTAGTGTTTAAACATAAATTTGTATAAAAGTTTTGCACGTTAAGCGATTGCTAAAGCAGTCATTGCACAGTGGATTGCTATATATGACAATTTGTGGTCTACATGTAGCAATTTAAAGTTAAGCAAACAAATTTAATAAGTAATGCAACAAACATTGCTACGTGAAGAACGCGTATCAAATATATCAAAAAATGTTCATATATTTTGGTTGCAGATTTAGGTTGCAAAGTGTGTATGATATTTAGTGTTATTAGCCTTTTTTGTATATTTTACACCTAAATTTAAAATCTGTTCAGTTCAATTTTTCGTTTTTTTATTAATATTTCCTTATTTACACAATTTTCTAGTCTTCATTAGCAATAAATATGTCAACATATATTGCAGCAAATGTCAAAATTATGTTATCTCTAATATGGACTGCTCTATTGCGTACATATTTATTGCCAACATTTTATTGAGCAATAATTGTCAACCATTTTTCGAAAGCAATTATTGCGGACATAAAAAGTCAAACTCAATTGTAATTTTTAACTGACATTTAAAAAGGACGCCAAGTGATACAAAGCGATAAAAAATTAATAACTTCTGCCAATTTTCCTTAAAAAGCGATGATTTTCTGATTTGTTTTGTTTTTTATAATGAATTAAGATAAATACGTGTTCCCATACCCTTAACATAGGCGAGGCAATAAGCAATAATTTCCCGTTATTCTTCCGACGTTATTTGCCTTATTGCTAAGATATTTATTGCTAATTTGGACGCGGCGTTAAAGCAACAACAACGTAATTTTTTGTGTTAGCAATATATTTTGACAATTGAGAACATAAAAAATTTCTTGTGTAGACACTAAATAAAGTAATAATTTTAGCAGGTGGAGGTGTGACTTTACGGAATGTTGTTGCGATTTGTCTTACGCTGCGCCCACTCATTCAAGTTTTTGCTTTTTGGTCAGAAGGTAGAGAGTGTCGTACCCGACTCTCTGTACTGGACATTTTTAGTTTTTTTTTTCTTATTATTTTTCGTGTTCTCATCATCTTGCTACACATTATTTTTCTCAAGTCATCGTCATTATATTTTGTTGGCTCTGTAATTTAAATCACAAGCGAAATGTGTAAATTAGAATTAAAAATTTCTGTTTGTCTATTGATTTTCCAAGTATTAAAGTTTAACGCTACGTCTTAACTAGCCAAAAATTTTCCAAGACAAAAACATGACGTCGGCAGAATAACTGTAAAAAGTTTGTTTACGTTGGTGTATAACTGTACGTCTTGACGAGACAAACTCATGCTTAGCAAATGTCAAAATCCATATTTAAAAAATACGGTATTTTTATACTGGGTTTTTTATATACTGAGTTTGACGTTTGTCTAGGGATGAATTTGTCTCGTCAAGACGTACAATAAGATCACTGGTTAGCCTTTAAAAGTGCTTTTAGACGTATGTATTTTACACATGACTTGTCAAATTTTGCAGTGCGTAATTGATATCTGAAATACATATGTAAAAGTCATATGGCAAATTTGTAATTAGAGCGTGCTCTATTGTCATCTGACAAAGCATGTGTCATCAGCTGTTTTTAGAATAACAACAAGGAAAAGTAAGTTATTTATTTTGGCTTGGAGGTTATGTCAGATGTAATCACATATGTACGTGTGAAAGCAATAAATATAAACCGTCTGTAAAATGACAATTTTGACAGACATGCAAATACATGTGGATTGCAAAAGTGACTAGTCATGTGTAAAATACATATCGTCTGAAACCACTTTAAGTCAGAACGTTAGTATACTAGCAACAATAGGTGTGTTCATTTGCAGAAAATTATAACTAATTTTCTATAATTATTACTAGTAATGGTTCACGTACACATTAATTAGCAACAAGAGAGCCAAAAAAGAGCGTAATATGTTTAGAAACAAAAATGTTTCTGATAATTTCTACTAGTAAAAATTTTACTATCAGAAAATAGTTGTGTTCAATAACTTTCCAGTAATTACTAGCAACGAGAGAGTAAAAAGAAATATTTTCAAATTGCTCTCAAAAATATTTATATATTAAAAATATTTAAGCAACGAAAGAGTAAAAAGAAATATTTTCAAAATTGCTCTCAAAATTATTTAATAGTTAGTGAACACTTTTACAGTCAAAACTTGCAAGCAAATGTATTTTGTTATTGTAAAATTATAAAAATTTAAAATTAAAATTTTTTTTCAAAGCATAATGACAGAAAGACTGTTTAAATAATTTCTGATAGTAAAATTTTTACTAGTAGAAATTATCAGAAACATTTTTGTTTCTAAACATATTACGCTCTTTTTTGGCTCTTTAGCTGCTAGTTTTTTGTGTACGTGAACACTTTACTAGCAATAATTATCGAAAATTATTAATAATTTTCTGTAAATGAACACACCTATTATTCAAACAGTCTTTCTGTCATTATATTTAAGTTTTAAATTTTTATAAGTTTACAATAACAAAATATATTTGCTTGCTAGTTTTGACTGTAAAAGTGTTCACTAACTTTTAAATAATTTTGAGAGCAATTTTGAAAATATTTCTTTTTACTCTTTCGTTGCTAGTAATTACTGGAAAGTTATTGAGCACAACTAATGTCTTATAATAATATGTATAATCATAATACATAAAATTGTATTGTAAATATGTAAACATCGGTACAATATTTTAATAAAAATAGGGTTGCGTTTTTTAAAATAAAAAATATATATACAATATTTGCCTTAGTAAAAGGGGTTTCGCACGATATGTAATTTACACATGACTTGTCACTTTTGCAATCCACATGTATTTGCGTATGTCTGTCAAAATTGTTATTTTACAGGCGGTTTATAATTTTTGCTTTCACACGTACATATGTAATTACATCTGACATAACCTCCAAACCAAAATAAACAACTACTTTTCCTTGTTGTTATTCTAAAAACAGCTGATGACACATGCTTTGTCAGATGAAAATAGAGCACGCTCTAATTACAAATTTGTCATATGACATTTACATATGTGTTTAACACATGCAATGTTTAAACGCGTTCAGACGGCAGATATCAATTTCGCACTGCAAAATTTGACAAGTTATGTGTAAAATACATATCGTGCGAAAGCACCTTAACTCAGAAAGTTTTACACACACAAATCGCCTGTTGGCCATGCGCCTGTTGTTTACGTTGTTTATTGTACCATGAACGCTACCTTGTAAAGAACACTTTAGTATATTTTTCATAATATTTACATTTTCTTTATTAAAAACAATCTTGTGTACATATTTGTACCATAAAAATAATTCCATAAATCATAGTAATAATATATGCATTTAATAACATGAATAGAGTCAAATAAATAAGTTAAAAAGTTCAGGAAAATGGTAAATAAACACGAATCAGTTTTGTCTTCTATAACTTTCTTTGCAAAAAGTCATCCTAGTGAAGTATGTGGCAGCAATGGTTTGCCCTTAACCCCAAATTCAATATCCATTCTTGGTAGATCTCAGAAGTTAAAGGAGATTAGGCATCCAAATCTATGTCAATACTTAGATGTCGTCCGAGGAAAACATGGTGAGTGTATTATGTATGTATGTAGATTCCAATAACTTTAAAAAATGAATGACTTTCTACAGTTTAAGTTTTTAAACAACTTTGCTTACTTACCTTAAAATAAAAACTTATTTCTGAATTTAGAACGAATTATTGTTGTCTCTGAATATAGAGGATCTACTCTGCAAGATAGAAGTAAAATTTCTTTAAATTTGGCCGTTATACTTCGCATATTTTATCAAATTGCATCGTCCTTAAGCGAATTACACTCCCACAAAATTTTGGCTCATAATTTAGAACCAAAGCACATACTTTTAGATCAACATGATAACGTAAAGTTATTTAATTATGGCCTATATCATATGACAAAAGGTGGCGAATACATTCCCTTTCCTATTGGAAATATAAAATATATGCCACCTGAATGTTTGTTGGGAGCTAAAAATAGTATTAAAAGTGATATTTGGTCATTGGCCATGATTGTAGCTGAGCTTTTATTACAATCATCGTTTTGGTCAAATTTAAAGTTATCTGCAATATCACGGAAAATACTCACGTTTTGCCAATCAAAAAGTGTTTTCGAAAAAATAGCTCGGGAACATGATAAACTTGACGTATATCAGCAATTAGATATCGAAGTAATTTCTTTAATAGAACAATGTTTAACAGTAAAGCCCAGCAAGAGACCACTGCCAGAGGAACTCTTAAGAAGTCCATTATTCACTAAGAATATAAATTTATATCAAAATACGCCCACGGAGAAATCGTCTATTTTGTTATTACGCATGCCATTAGAACAAATCTATTATTGGTGGCAGTTGGCTGGGGGCGATGTCCAATCGGAACTTAAAAAAGAAGGATTAATACGTAGTGAAGCACCAATTTTATCGATACCACAAGTTGTTTGCCTTAACGGTTCTATAATTGGACCAAAACGCAGTCAATCCTATTTAATGGATGATCGAGTGGTTATTTTAAAATTACAAAATATTTTAGATCGGTTACAAAAAATACCGGCAATGGCTTATTATCCGCTTATTCATTCACCAAAATTTTCTTACAATTTTGGGTTAGGTATGGATCAATTGCCGCTGGTAATACGTGAAAAAGATATTGAATATCAATTCTATAGAGTAAGGTTGTTTTCGAGGTTATTAAAGGTTTGTAGCTTTCTTAATAACTGCAAACAAATTGTATATATTAACAATATTATTTTAAGGGTTACCCTTATACGTCAGATCTTATACGCAAAGAGGCTTGCATTGATATACCGCCCTTGTTAAGAGGTCCAGTATGGGCATGCCTGTTAGATGTTATACCAAATGGAAGCTATGAAAAAATCGATAAATTTACACCCACCTCAACAGATCGTCAGGTGATTCCAATCCTAAAATTCCAATTTTTAAATTAAAATTCCTTTCTTATCATTGTTTAAATTTCTTTTCACTTTAAATTTTTTTGATTTCTGTTTACAATAAGAGGTTCATTCGTAAATTTAGTAACTGACTTAATACTGAGTAATAAAAAAACTGCTCCCAGAAAATATGTTTAAAGCTAAAAGTACGCGTATGAAAAAATTCGTAAAAATTTTTAACTTTCTTAAAACAACTGATAGATTACAGCCCATTGTGCTTTTAAAGTCACAATTTATTGACTTATTAAACGTTTTTTTTTTTTTTATATTTTAAACAAATTTTTAAAAAATTAAAGTCGTTTAAATTTGATTTTGCTTCTTTTGTTTTTATTGTTAACATTATAAAACATATTTTTCTTTACTTGATTTTTTACTAGCAGAAAAATATCCAGTAAAATCTTTAACATACTCAGTCAGTAAAACAATTTTTTCAATTTGTGTAATAATTTACTGGGTTTTGTGTAAACAAACGCAATTCAGTAGGAACAATTAAAAAAAAATTTAAAAAACTTTGAGTAGATGAATGAATGAACTTAATATAGGTACTTTGAATAAAAAAAATCGGTGGCTTAAAAAAGGAAGGGCGTTCCTCGATTTCTTAAAAATAGCGTTTTTTGTTATTCTAACAAACAAGATCATCGTATATTTTTTATGTGTTTTATTCTTGTTAAGTAAAAAAATAATCTAGTTACGCCTTTTATATTAAACCACTAAAGTTCTCAATTCAATATAACTACTAGAGATGTTAATGTCTACAGTTTGCTTTCAGATTGAAGTTGACATACCACGATGCCATCAGTACGATGAACTCCTTTCATCTCCCGAAGGCCATCTTAAACTAAAAAGACTTTTAAAGGCATGGGTAACCGCACATCCTCACTATGTCTATTGGCAAGGACTGGATTCTCTTACAGCACCGTTTCTTTATTTAAATTTTAATAATGAAGAGTTAGCATTTCACAGTGTTTACAAATTTATACCAAAATATTTGCATTGGTTTTTCCTTAAGGACAATTCAGCCATTATAAAGGAGTATCTAAGTAAATTTTCCCAGCTAACGGCATTTCATGAACCCATATTGGCAAAACATTTAGCAAATATTAATTTTATACCCGAATTATTTGCCATACCCTGGTTTTTAACCATGTTTTCACGTAAGATCGTATTAAGATTTAATGTACATAATAAATATGTAAATATAACACAAAAATCTTGCAGATGTTTTTCCTTTGCATAAAATCTTACATTTGTGGGATAAGCTAATGCAGGGCGATAGCTCATATCCTCTCTACATTGGCATTTCAATTTTAAAACAATTGAAATCAACGTTGCTTGCTTCTGGTTTTAATGAATGCATTTTACTGTTTTCTGATTTGCCGGATATTGTGATGGATAATTGTGTTGTCGAATCTCAAAAGATGTATGAATATACACCCAAGAGCATATCCCATAGATTTCATATTTTAAGGGATAAGAAAATGGGACCATTTGTAAGCATTTTTTTTTAGAGAAAATGATTAAAAATCATCAATGTTTATTTTAATTTTTTAAAGGACATTACCACAGATGTAACTTTAGCTCATTTACAAAAGGAAATGTGCCCACGTATTAGCGCTAACGATTTGACAGCTCTCTTAAAGCAGAATTCCGATATGTTATTGTGTTTAGATATACGCACAACTGCAGATTTTAATCGTGTTCGTTTACCAAATAGCATTAACATACCATACAATAACTTAAGTATGGAAGAAAAATCATTGGACTGTTTAAATGTGCCGCAACTCGAAGAAAAAATGCAAAACCGTATTGTAATCTGCATTAGCAATATACATGATGATGCTGTAGAAGTAAGTACAACTTTTGTTACTTGAGTTAAAATTTTTTAATATGTATTTTCGTCTTAGTTTTCCAAGTTTTTGGTAGAATGTGGGGTTGCACACGTTTGTATACTACATCAAGGTTTTAATATTTTACATTCTATAGAGCCTAATATCTTAGAATCTAATTGATTAAAAAATGTAGTTGGTTTATTATGCACTTCTTTAAAATTAAAACCAAAACAAATTAAATTAAACGTTCTGTTTAATTCTTTTTCTATGTTTTTTACTTACATACACATATTTAATTACAATTGCATGCGGTGCTTAGCTTTTCGAGTGGTTTAAAAAAACTTCGTGTTGAAAAAGATTGCATCGGCCGGGAATCGAACCCGGGCCGCCCGCGTGGCAGGCGAGCATTCTACCACTGAACCACCGATGCTTATATCTATTATAAAGTTATTGCAATATTTGATTAGTATTTTTTTTTTGTATATTATTTTCATATTTTTTGTACATAAGTTTTTCTTTATAACTTGAAAATTTTCAGCTTTCGCCTTGATTAAGGTACCTTTACACGGTAATACATATATTACGATATGTCAAAAAATGTTGTGGGATAATACAAAATCTCATCATGTAAAAGCATAATGTATTGGGTAGGAGAGAATACGGATGCAAAATTTGACAAGTGTTCGGTAAATGTTTATTTTCTAAACCGTTTTAGAAACTTGTGTATTCTCATCACATCAGAGGTGTGAAAGATTGGCAGCACTTACAGCATCTAATGAAGGTGGCTACACTTAATGAAACAATACACAAACAATCAAAATAAAAGCAGATTTTTTTCATGTTGTTTTTGTTAATATTGTTGAACCTTAACCATATGGCGTTACCCCAAAAGAAAGTGGCAAAAAACAACCGATTTTGATTTTACCAACCTCATCCGTGTAAACATGAAAAATAGTTAGAACAGATTTTTATTCTCTTTTTTTAAACACGGAGAGAATTTCATAATATTTTGATTCTACAAAATATAATTACTTTGTATTACCGTGTAAAGGTACCTTTAGTATGATGTGTTGTACACAAGAACAGTAAAATTCATAGTTACCAGACGTGAACATTTTTAGTAAAAACAAATGGGGTTAAAAATTATTGTCAACCATAGTTGCCAGACAAATTTGGTATAATAACGTCAAATCTTTGGAAAAAATCGTCAAAAAATGTTTTGCAAATCGTCAGAGAATATAACACTTAAGGCCTAATTACGTAAAACGCAACGCATAATAACAAAAATAATTGTGTGAATAAAATTAAAATTAAAAAAACTTTTCCACACATTTTGTTTTTGTTTTAAGGCGTTGCGTTTTAGGAAATACGGGGGTAAAATTTATGCTTTTGATTACTTTTTTACTTAATAATAATACAGAAAAAACGGGGGAAAAAGTACTTACAGGTAGTTTTGTCAAAAGTGGTAACAAAAAAGGCAAAATTTAGTTCAAAGCAAAACAAACTGAAAATGAAAAACTCAAATACCTAAGAATATTTTTACAGATTTCCAAGTTTAGTCCTAAAAAATTATATTTATTTTAAAAAGAATTTTATTTGAAACGAATAATTTTTCTCCCTAAATTATTTTGCAGGTATCCAATTTCTAATCCTTGTTATAATATACAGTATTCTAACTTAAAACATTTTTAATATTTTTAAATAAACACGCAATGTCTAAAATGGAATAACTAAAAAGGGGGTTTCAAAGCGAAAGAAACTTATTTTTGCTTTTAAGCCGAACACATTAGATATATGTACAGTGAACTCGCGGAAACGTGAATATCCAGAATCGTGAACATCCAGACACGTGAACACTTTTTATTTAACATTAACTACTCTAAAACGTGAACAAACATTAAAAGCTTTAAAACGTGAACAGTTTTTTCTGAGTTTTTTTTTTATTTACATTAATTTTATTAGTTTTGGGAGTCCGCGAAATATGCAATAAAAGGATCTATAAGTGATATACATAGTTTTATTTGCAAAAGGTTGATTTTTGTGTTCAGATTAATAAGACAATTATGTATTACCCAAAAAACTTAGGTTTTAAAATTTTTAAATTGTACTTTTCGGGTTAAAGCGTTGTTAAGTTTTGACTAGATTTGGATGTTTTTGAACTAGTAACAATAAATTGATAAAAAAATTAAATTCGTTAGAAAATAAATAAAAAATATCCAATCAGAAACGTGAACAAAATCGAAAACATGAACACCCTTGGTAAAAATTAGTTCACGTTTCCGCGAGTTCACTGTATATACATATGTATGTATATAGTGTACATAAATATAAATAGTATATTTAAGGTGTGTTGTACTGTAGAGTATATTAAGGCTGAAGGGCCTTGAAAAACCTTTCATTTGGTACCAATGTTTTGAGGTTCAAATATGTAGCTACTTGTAATTAAAGTAGCAAAAGATTGACAGAAAATTCACAACCATTTTCTCTAGAAACACTTATTCATGATATAACAAACAATTTCAAAGTCATACTTATGTAAAACGAAATTTTTAAGTTCTGGCTAAAGTCGAAAACCTTTATAAAATTCGTCAAATTTAGGGCTAAAAACGTCAAAAATTATGATAAATCGTTATATTTGGCATCTATGCAGGCAGCATTTAAAAAACCATACAACGTTATGCACATTCATGTAAAGGTATACCTGGAAATAATTACATTAAGGATTTCTAAAATACTTACAACTGATTGGTACAAAATATTTTTTTACATACAAAAAAACTCCTGTGCGTAGGCCGGGAATCGAACCCGGATCAACTGCTTGGAAGGCAACTATGCTGACCATTACACCACCAACGCCCTCTTATCAGCTTCACACATTAACATATAAATCTAGCCCTTATGGCGCAAAGCTTTTTTAAGTTTATTTTAATAATTAAGCTTTAAACATTTTCTATGGTTTGAATAATACAAAAATTTGTCAAGCAAATATACAAGCATCGGTGGTTCAGTGGTAGAATGCTCGCCTGCCACGCGGGCGGCCCGGGTTCGATTCCCGGCCGATGCAATCAATTTTTTTTATTTTTTTTTTCATTAAAATTTTAAGGTTTAAACCTGGAAACAATACGAAAAAAGGCACTGATCTTTCTTTTCTTTAAAGGTGTGTGTGTATGTACTTCATATACGTATGTATATTTAAATTGTAAGAAGACAACTTAATATGCATTTGTAATTATGTATTATACAAATGCAATATTAAACAAAAGTTTATAAATTTTAAATAATGGGAAAAATTACGTTGTTCGAAATTAATTGAAATTTTACTCGATCCAGCTTTCTATGCTTTTGTTAAAGATTCACATTAGTAATAAGGATATACTTATATATAAGTTTGTCATTGCGTTTGTAATTTATTTAATATCAATTTGTGATCTCATAATGCAAGTGTACATTTTCTTGATTTTTATAGATAGGAAAGTTAATTTAGCAATGTCCGTCTGTCCGTTAATCTGCTGAAATCAAGTTTCTAAAGCCCCTTGATGTTTTTTGGACCTGTTTGTAGTATCAAAACATCAGGTATACTTGCGAGAATTCTGCTGATAACTAATCGAGATATAGGCCAGCAAGCACGACTGTCTCTAATTATTTCTCTAGAATTTATACATAAAAACCTCTACAACGGCTCCGGAGTTGATCCTACGCAGATCAAATGTAAGACCGACCCCAATTAATTTTTTCTCGCAAACATTTTTGTGGAACGTACTTACCCCCTATCCCCAGCACATAACAGGGTTGCCATACAAAAATTTTGAAAAAATAGGGTAAAAACCCCTGAAACCTTCTCGGAGTCACTTTTAGAGGAGTAAAATTTATTACAGACCCTCATTAGTTTTCCCTCCGAAACATATTCCTAGAACATTCTTACCCCTATCTCCTCCACTTAAGGGGGTTGCTATACACAATTTGAAAAAATTAGGACAAAAACCACTACACGTTGTAAAGGGCATATAAGATTCGAAAAAGCCGAATATACCACTCTTACTTGTTTTAATTTCAATAGCTATTGATTTTTTAAAATGTCCCCAGTTATAGCAGAAAAATCTTACAGTATCTATGTATGTACATACACGCCTAAAAAATTACTTACCACATAATTATAGAATTCCTTTATAAAAAATAATGGCAACTCGATCGTTTGAGTAAAATTTCGATTCGAATTGAATGCCGCGTTTTGTCTCTCGAATTTGTTTAGCCTTAAAACCGTTTTTAGAATTTTTCGTTAATAAATAAACATTTCGCATATTTTTGGTGGTTGGAAGTCGAAAGCAAGTACTATAGGCGTTAAACGTATCTCAAATGGTATCAGTGTCTCTTCACACTACCTGTATTAGTGTACCTTGTCCATGAATGAACAAACCTACTCAGAAATAATAAGAAAAATATTATTTATGTATTTTTAATTGTGTGATGTTTTTATTAAAGTTTTATATAAAATTTTTTATATGCTCACAATTATAATGTTTACAATATTTTTTTTTACATTTTTTTCATTATTGGACATAAAATAAAACACAGAAATAGTTCAGTTTTAAATAAAACAATTAGATTTAAAAAAAAATTAAACAGAAACAATTAAAATATCAAATTGTAAATGTTTGTGTACTACTTATAAATGGGAGATAAAACAAATACATAAAATGTATTTATAACTAGCATATTCAAGTAAATAATTTATTAACAAATTAATAGGTATAATTATTTTTAAATATTGATATTGCAGTTTCTTTTTTATTTAATAATTTTATTACTAACTCAATTATATGTATATTTTTTAAAGACAATAAACTTAAAAAAAAAGTATATTTGTTTTTTTTTTACTAATAAAAATAATTGTCGATTCCTTCCTATACAGACATGGTGCTGTATACGCGGAAAAAATTTGTATGTAAAAAAGTTTTGCCAGCAAAGCTATATTTACACCATCTGAGTTGAGTGTCAAAAAATATATTTTAGTTTTTATGAGTGTCAAAAAACAATTTGATTTGTCTTATTTTTATTAATACATTACGTCTTAGGAATTAGTTTTAGTCCGCTTATTGTAAAACAAATAAAAACAGACATGTTATTACACTTAAAGAAATTAGTCTTACTTGTGAAGCTCAGATGATAACTAAGGTAGTGTAAATATAGCTTTATAAATACAGAGCTACAAAGAACTAAAATATATTTGCAAATTAGTTTTGATTTTTTTTTTAAATTCTGCTGCTTTAAAATAACACTTTTTTTCCATAAAATTAAAATTGCTGATTAATATTATTGTGCAAAATGAATTTATAAAAAAAATAAAAAAATAAATGGCTATTTTCGTTTTAAAGATTTTTTAATGCAAGTAAAATACACAATAATGTTAATGCATAAAAACATAATTCACTTAAAAATGTTAAATGGATTTAAAAACTGCTTGTTTTTGTTTAATTATATAAAATTATAAAAAACTTTTTTTTCAAATAAATAAATTGTGTGCAAAAAAACACAAAAAAATCAAATCTTTTTTAACTGAATACATGTTTGTGCAATTAAACTAATTTTTTAGAAAGCTCCGATTAAATTTAAATAAAATAACAATAAATATTTAAAATTATGTATGTAAAGGTATGCATTGTTTGTTTAACTTTTGCATTATAAAATTGAAAAATTAATTTTTGAAATACATATTTGTTAATGGTTTTCAGTTGAAATATTTATGCATATTTTGTTTACATACAGACTTACATACTTACATGTGTAGATAATTTTGTTTTTGTATACATTTCATGTAAAATAGTTTAAATACGTGTTTTACTTAAATTCTTTTATCTAAAATACATTCATTACATATGTATGTAGTTTGTTTAATTATATGTTTTATTATTTTAATTTGTTCCATATTGGCGAGATTCCTTAAAAATTTTAATTTTTTTTATATTTATTCGAGACAAGTTTGGGATTATAAATATTTGTTTTTGAATATCATTACAAATAAACCCAGCAAAATTTATTGTATTTAAACATTTTTCTTTTCTTTTTAATTACAAAAGTCTTTACAGATTTCCCAAATTTTTTAAAATTGCATATGACACAGGTTTCATATCTATTAAATTAAATTTTTTTTTCTTAATTAAGAATTTTCAAATTTTTTTGCGCGTTTTGCATACCTTGTGCATATTTTTAAAAATAATTTTTTTTTGTTTGGAGTTTTTCGCTGGGTTCGGTTTCTTCTTCGAAATGATGGAGCATGGCAACTCTTGTTGCCAGTTTATTTTAAAAAAAAAGTTGTTAACACAGCAGTTTATTTTTTCAGCATTAATCGAGTTTTAACCAAATGCAAAATTATTAATATCATGGGGGGGCGAAAGAGCAAAAGCGTTTCTTTTCAGAAGGTATCCTTAGAAGCAGTAACTTACATGCCTGATTCCGCTATACCTTCATCATCTGAAAGAAAAAAAGTTTTTATTAGTTTTTGTTAACAATAGATTTGTAAAACTTTATAAAATAAACAGGCAGATAACAAAAACAAGAAACTGCATACATGTAAGAAAATATTTAATCTAATAAAAACTAAATAATAATAAAAAAAGAAAAGCATAAAAAAGCAAGTAAAAGTGCTATATTCCGCTGTTAATTTGCTTTATTACCCAAAACAAATAAAAAAAGTAAGAGCGTTATATTTGGCTGTGCCGAGACTTTTTTACCCTTATTATTGGTATCATGGAACACCATGATCTGGCCATGTTGTTTTCGAACTAAAAATATTATAATAAAATTATTTTGTGGCGGCTTCGTAGTGGATAGCCATCCTTGTAGCCAAATTAAAACAAATACATTAAAAAATGGAAAAAGCACGTTTTGTTCTGCAACTTATTATGTATAGATTTTGTCCTAAAAAAAAACTGGGCAATCGTTGCCTGTATCTCGGTCCGTAGTTAACCGATATTGCTGAATTCAAACAGCAATCACCTCAAAAATATTTCTGATGGTTTGGCATCAAAAACTGGTTCGTAGTACTTTAGTTGACTTCGGAAACTTGATTTCAACAGACACAAAGACGGACATACGAATATAGCTAAATCGACTTCCCTATTACGACCTAGAATATATATACTTAATGGTGTCGCAAATGCATATTAAGGAAATTACAAAAGGAATGACAAACTAACATATAGTGTTATAACTATGTGCAGGGCATAACAAAAAAAGTTACCAGATTTTTACAGACTGTTGTGTTTTGGTCTTTGCCAAGATACTCAGCTTTGCAGTTACTACAAAAAACTCATACCCGAAGCACTATAATTTATTTTTTGGCCCTTGTTCTGTCAGTCCTTTTTCTTAACCCTGGAATACCCACCATGACATCATTAGATATTTCATGCCTCTCTCGTTACTTACTTCAACACTAACTACCGTCGGAGATGTAAACGTTCTCTGAAATATTGGGAAGACCCAGAAAAAATACTTTTCCATGCCTTAATTTCTGTAGTTTTTGTTAGCAATCGTACTGCTGTTACTGTGTTAAAATAGACACGTAGCTTTGAAAGAAATAAAAACCGATAATGCTGCAAGTTCAAAATCCCCAGCAAACAATTCCATTTTTGAGATGTGCTATAGGGTGCTTTAGGAACTAATTTCAATCGGATAGCATCGCCACTTAAAAGGATTCCGACTGTTTAACGTTGTCTTTTTAAATCACCCATTCAAAAAAAATTTTTTCATTAAGACGTGCTGTTAAGCGATTTATCTGAACATAATAAAATGTCAATAAATATAACCACCCTCTCACAGCTGTCAAAATTTTTTTTTATTTAAGGTGCAGTATGTGTAACAAATTGCAATGAAAATTTTTATAAAAATGTAACAGCAATTACACCAAGATCACACTGCAAGGATGAGTTCTCTCCCTGCTACTGTGGCTTCTGTTTAGCAATGAAATTTTGAAGACCTTCGAGAATGAAGGGAGGAAAGTGGTGGCTTAGCGTCCGATGTGGTCGTACTGATCGGCCACGAATTTTTGTTTGCCTTTACTGATTTTATGCAGGGGGCGCTAGAAAAACTTACAATGGACAAGTTCCAATTTAATCAAGAACATTGGGAAAAGACCAAGCTAGTACTATTTGCGGCGAAATACTTCAGTATTATACAGGATTGAAAGCTTAACTGAAAAGGAAACATTTAATAGAGGCTCAAGAAGGGACTTTATGCTCTATGTTTGTCGGGAAAAAGCAAAGGGCTAAGGCTTGGTGCTGTTTATTGGATACGCACGCCGGTAGTCCACACTATTTCCACATATTGGTGTTTGATTTGTTTTAAAAGATTCCTATCGTAGAGAGTTGAATAAATTTTGGAAAAGTGCTTTTCGGTTTATATAATCCGCTACTTGTACAGGAAATCTACCTGGGGGGAGATCACAAAGACAAGTTTTGCGACCATATAATCAGTCAAAACTGACTGCCGTAGGAGTCGACCCTCAGCAAAATTCTGGCGTGTTCAACTGATCCCGCCTTAAGCGTACTTGATTCATCAGGCCTTACCAAGCTCTTTGCCTCCATTTCCTGACCCCTGCAAAGCCTAGAATAGCACATTTCTTGATTTTTGACAAGAGCTTCCTTATGTTGTCCCCTTCTGAAGCCTTTCACCACACAAGACTATTATACGTAAGAATTTGTCTTACAACGGATGTTTTATTTCAGTTCAACATATCCGGCTGTAATCCCCAGTTCTTACCTATGGAGTTCTTACAGGTATAATAGGCGTTTAGAGCCTTTCTAACCATCTCTTCCGCATTTGTACGGCAAGATAACTAAGCTTAACCACGTCAATCAACAACAGTTAAAAGTTGGCCATTTTGTAATTTTTAGTGAAGAGAACCACCTCCATCTTCTCTAGGTTGACTCACAGTCTCTTGTCCTTGGACGAAGCAGACAGATTTAAAAATGCATTGTGGTGGAAAAATATTTCCCGTCACCAGTGCCACGAGGTAGTCAAACCGCCCCAGTATCTCGCTAACCAATAAGATCTACAGTAGTGGAAACAAGACCCCTCCGTTTAGTCTCTATGACTGCACTTCTCCTCAGGTGTTCATTCCCCAAACCAGAGTTGATTATTTTGTTACCAAGAATAGAATAAAATCCTAAAATTAAAATGCCCTGAACTTATTACTTCCCTAAGAACGCAGCAGAAGTGAACTTTTTTCCTGCACAAACCCCGCTCTACAAATCCCACCACATCATAAATCGCACTCTCAACCGATTTTCCCCTCAGCTAAGCATGTTCAGCATTACAAATGATGTGCGTATCCAACGTGCTTCTCAGATAAAGACCAATCAGTCGTTCCAACGTCTTTAGCAAAAAAGTTTATAAGCTGGTCAGTCTGAAATCCACTAGTTTCGAGTGGGACACATTCTTTAGGAGTAGCAATTATTGAGATTCTGCATTCAAAACTGGTAAATACTGTACGGACGCGGTGACCTTTAAGGCTGAAAGGTATTAATTGCGCATTTTACTCTATCAAACGTTACCAGGTTTCCTACCAATTTTTGTTTTATCACCTAGCCCACCAGGACCTGCAAAAACATCCCTGGTTAGCTTCCCAACAACTAGTTCCCTGCATTCCGGGAACTGGGCACCCATTATAAGTTTAAGGGTCTTCACAGTGCATCCAACTTTTCGTCAGAACCCTGTGAAGATGCTCTAGGTCCTGTGTGGCCTGTGAATAATTGTGTTTTGTATTTTGTTGGGGCAAAATATAGCACTTTTAACTATTTTTTTTAAACGAACTAAAGTAGTTACTACCTCAAAACCCTTTTTTAAAATTATAAGTTTAACAAAATACAAAATAAAAGAAAATTAAAAAATATAATAAATGATCACATAAAGTTTTGTAAGTGTTTTTAAAAATAAAAATAGTTAAAATGTACAAACCCATAAATGGATTGGCATAAATGATGCCACCATTTTCACCACTACAATTAACCACACCATATGAACCACTACCGTTTAGTGTCGATTTCAAAGCATGTTTCGAAAGTTTTGTATAATTTTCACCATCCCCCACAATGGTGGCAATTTCGTCATCATCGTTGCGCGTATTACAACTGCTGCCTAACAACTGATCATAACAACTAACATCGGTGCTTATTACATCGATATCAATGTCATCATCATCCTTTTCCAAACTATTACGGTTACTACCAAGAGAGCTATGTAGAGCATGGGAATCTTCATAACTGCCACCACCACTATCATCATTGGCATTATTTGATTTGGTTTCGATATGTGTACCGTATTCTTCGTTGTATATTGCCTCTTGGGCTTCCTCGTCCACCTCTAGTGAATGGCGACGGAAAACATCATCGTCTAGATCATTGTTATTGGGTGCGCCTACAGATTCACTACCACTACCACTGCCGCTACCAGAACCAGAAAGAGAGCCATTATGTTGTTGACGCAGTTGTTGCTGGTTATGATGCTGTTGTGTTTGTTGACCATTTTGTTGTATAATCATTATATCTTCTTCGGCAAAACTTAAACGTCCATTGAAATTAATTTGACTATTACTACCAATACTTCCCACTATACTTCTTCTGGGTCCATTTAGGCTGCTTTTGTTAATGCAACCATTTGCATTGGCATTCGAATTGCTATAGCCCGTTACTATTTCCTGACTAAGATTATTTTTAATATCACAGGACGATGCACTAAATGTTATTAATTGTGATTTACGTCTATGTTGTAGAGTATTATGACCATTTGTTACAGCTGTTGCTAATGTACCACCATGATGCATTTGCTGCGAGCTGGCATTATTGCTATTTGTGTTGCTAACACCATTGCTATTACCCATGCTTATTACATCTATGGAACCTTCCTTGCAGATCATTGAACTGGGCTTATTATCAACCAGAACGATAACCACAGAATTGTTGTTATCGCTCTGATTGGCCGTATGTCATCTATCCATCGAGTCACTGCTATAAACCTGAGCAACATTACCAAACGAACTAATTGATGCGCTGTGTACAGCTGCTCCCCCAAAACCAGTAAGGGGTTGCTGGTCATCGTGAATAATAGCAGCATTTTCATTATCTATAGCTTCAGCTTCTTCTGGCAAAATATCATGATGCATTTCATTGTGGCCTTCAACTGTAGCAATAATTTCACCATTTTCATCGTATTGTGGTTGTTGACCTGAATGTTATTTAATAGAACGCAGAGTTCGGGGGGAGGCGTTTTTTTTTTTAATTATGTGCAAATGATGAATTATTTGGTGATATTTTAGTTATAGTTATTAAATGGAAGCAAGTTTCGTTTTTTTTTTTTTTTTTGTAAAATGGAAGAAAAGAAAAATATTTGTTTGCGTTTTGTTAGTTACAAGTTTAAATCCAACACCAGCTAAATATAATCAATTTTTGTTTTATATAAAAAGAAAAGGTTTAAAATTTTGTCGAACTTACTACTCTTGCACCGCTTATTATACATTCTTTTACATACATGATATCGAAATACATTTAAGTCTTATCATATAAACATTTTAGTTATTCTTTTATGGCTTAATTTAGTGGAACGAATTTTTTAAACCAGTTACGATTTCATGGTCAGCACGCTTCAATTGGTATCATGATGGTGAAAATTTTCAATTTCAAAAAAAAGTTTAAAAACTCAAAAAATAAGGAAATAGAATGTATGAGTTTTGTCATTTAGTATGTAGTTATTGGGATCTGCTGCTATAAACATATGCATGCAAAATCGACTCTGAAATACTCTGACAGTTCTGGGAAATCATGATGGACAAATTGGCAACGCTAACGATTTCGTGTAGTTTATAGACGACTTCGTTACTTTTATAGCGAATATAATCATCTAAGCCATACCTTAAACTGTGGATAGTTATCATACGTTAAACGATTGTACATATGCACAAGAAATTGGGAATCTGTCCGTTCAGTATAAGGAACGTTTTTTGGCGAAGATGTACGTATGAGATCCAGTTGGTGCATTGTTTTTTGGCTGTTGGGATCTAGAGCAGTTGGAAACTGACTCATTGTTTTGTCACAAAATTGTATTTAGTGATGGGGCTAATTTTTACCTCAACAGGCTTTGCAACGCACTAAAGACCCATGAAAATAGATTGTCCCACACGGCTTCCCTTATTTAAGTTTAGAGGTTCTCAAGCTATTTGTTGAGTTTTTCTCTTGCAAATTAATTCGACTTTGCGGCGTGCCCTTTTTATGCACACGATTCCAGTTTAAAACAAGTAAGAGGGTAATAGCCGGTCAAGCCTGACTATATTATACCCTACAACACATTTGTATGGGGCTTTTTATAAGAAAAGACTGATAATAATTGTATTCAGTATAAGAGTTTGAGGCATAAACATAAACATGTGTGCAAAGTTTTGAGAAGGTAAGGTAGTACTCGAGCAATTTTCTTAAAGGCCAAAATGCTTATTCGGGGAAGACATTCGTATGGGGGCTACATCGCGTATCGAAATACAGCATTTAGGTTGGCTCGGTCATGTTATCAGAATGAATAAAGATGATCTAGTTAGGAAGTCATTTAAATGCGCACCTGGTAACGGATCAAGCAGAAAGGGAATACCGAGACTCTGATGGAAGGATCAATTAAAGAAAGACAGCTCAAAACTTGGTGTCAGAAGTTGAAAAGAAGTGCAGAATAGGACGCTTGGAAATCTATTCTACGTTCGGCTCTGAGCGAAATGGGGGTTCGGGAGGTGGTGCGTAACGCGGGCTAACTATGTTTGTGTTATTCGTACATACAGCAGGCAATGCTCGAAAAACGTGCCAAATTTCAGAATTTCGGAATGCCCATTTGTTACCCGCGGTGTTATACGAAATCTCTTCATATGTTAATGTCATTTACTAATAGTTTAAAAAGGAAGATTTTATTAATTAGAACGAAGGATTTTGCATTGCTTTCCACAATTTCAAGATACATGAGGGTTAAAAAATACCCATTTTTTTAAATTAAAGTAGATGCTATTTTTTCCGTGCACTCGAAACTTATTTATTTAATGCTAGTTCCGAAACATTTGATATTAACTTGCAAATGAAATGGGGTTTATATCCTCAAAAATGTCAATAACATGTAGGCAAACACAGATACCTCTGAATTAATACAGATATTGGCCGAACTAAACCAACTACAGGTAGAAATTGGCGATAACGTCGGCTACGACGACTAAAGACTAAGTTCAAGGCTGTAATTAGAATACTGTGTTTAAAATCTAAAATAACTTTAATTGAAAAATAGCTGTAGAATTCGTAAAATTACAGTCATCAACCGAATAGTATTGACAAGTTTCGACAAAAAAATTTAAAACCTTAATTTTATGTATTCTTGCGCTTTTTTTACAATAAATCCTCAATAACCAATTTAAGCCCCATATTTTTTAAACAGTACAAAACAAAATTACTAAAAATACCTTCATAACCTTCATTGTCGTGAATTTCCCGTGGCGGGCCCACAATGTTTTCTTTGCCCTCTAGCACAGCCAACAGGCATTGATGAATGCATATATACTGTTGTTCCGTTTGGACCATCCAAACACGTTCTGAAAAGTAAATAAAAGATTTTTAAATTAATATTTAAAAACATTTAACATTTTTCTTTAAGCAACGGCAAGTTTTATAATATTGATTTACACAGTGAATGACATACCTTTTCTCATGGCATACACGATACCAAAAATGTCCACAAAATCGGAGGTATTAATTTGTTGTAGAATACGATCCAATGTTATAAATGTACCTGAACGTCCCACACCAGCACTACAATGCACAACAATTGGCCGTTGTTCGGTACCGATGCGATCGCGAAAGGCTCTTACAAAACGAACCAGGGTTTGGGGAGGATTGGGTACCCCGAAATCTGGCCACGTGGTAAAATGAAAATGTCGCATAATTCTTTGTTCACTACCCTATAACAGTAAAAACCAACAAATTATTTACGACTTATATGATAAGGAAGAACAAGTAGCTACGAAAGTAAAGAAAAATAAGGTACAACCCACTTGGGATCGCTAATTCAGTCCCTTTGTAAATTAAAAATATATGCTGAACATTTTTTTTACTCACCCTGCACACCATGAATTCTGTCATTATCCAATCTGGATAATGACTATCATTTAATATTTGAACTTTTATGTCACCATAAAATACTGGTACGGTATCATTTGGCCAATATTGATCACATTTTTCCCGACCTTTTTCAAAACATCTGGTCAGCATAACAATGGCCCTCGAATTACTTTCCCAGCACATACGCCAAAAATCATCTCGTGTAGAGTGCAAGGGACCTTGTGTCACTATAAATTCTCGAGGACTATTATGACCTGGCACATAATTGGCATTTATATAATCGGATCCCTCATCATCATCAACTGGCTGAAGTTTGAAGCGTGAATGATCGTATGGTAAAATATTGGTGAAACGATTTTTCGGCCGATTGCATGGTAGATCAGCAAAAGTGCATGGCTGATCGCGACCTACATGTTTCAGTTCATCGAACTCTTCAGAAAATCTAAAATCTGAGTCGGCCGACATCATGCGATAATGCTCGGAGAAGTTTTTTATTAATATCGGCCGATTCTGTTCGATTACACTGTCTGGTAGTGACATGTTATCGTTGGCTCGAGAATCTTTAGTTGCTTTACGGCAATTATTGCGTCGTCTCTTATAGAAGACAAGTGTGACTAGCAGTATCAAAATTATGGTCAAGGGCACGGTAACAGCTACAATCAGTGAAGTATTATCTTGATCTGGCGAAATAATAAGATTTTAAATTTTGTTAGTATGTAAATATTTTTATTGTGTCTTTCAGTTTGAATAAAAAACGTGTGGAATTTGTACTGAAACTTACCGGGTGATGTTAGTAAACCTTTTGTTGTTTTTATGTAAGACATAAAATAATTTTACAAAAAAAAAGTTATATTTTGTAAGGACTTTTAAAATTAGTCAGCTAATGCTTAAAAATTATTTAACCGGAAGTAAAAAGGAATTTTTTTATTCTTAATAAAATTTGCTTGAGAATTTTAAATACTTTGGAAATTTTTTTGCATTTTAAGACAATTTTTGAAAGTTTTCTTTGCTGCAAAAAATACTGAAGGTTTCTTCATTCTTAATAACTTACCTGTCTGTATGGGAAAACTGTAAGCAGTATCAGTGAACTTATCGGGAGCTGTGAAAGCACGAACTTTAACACGATATGTAGTACCAGATTTTAAGGGACCATTGCAATAGCCGCTCTTGCGATTTTCACAATTCTCTGTACCAATAGTAAAATCTTCGACAGAACGATTTTCAAAGGGATAATAAGGTTCAACAGCTTGATAGGGCAACCATACGCTATAGGATTGTACATCATGCCAACTGGGCATTTCCAAGCCAGAAGCATTTTTGGTATCATCTTCGGCTACAATAATTGTATACATGCGCACCTTCAAAAAAAAAAAAAAAAAAAATAGTTTTATGCTTAATTTTTAATAGATAATACGAAAAAACACTAACCGGCCCATTTTGATCTGAAAAATAATTTTTCCTAAATCTTATTTGTATTGTCGCTGAGCTGCGATACACTTCTGTGGGCACCACCTGAGTGGCTGGTCTTGGTGGCGCCAATATAGGCATTGTCTGTTTATATTCTCTTTCAGGTCCATAGCCTATTGAAGTTTTAGCTTGTATTTTAAATACATAAGTCTCGCCAGGCTTTAAGTTTTTAATGGAACCCGTTGATTCGAAAGAATCAAAGTCTAAGGTTTTTCTCTCCGTAACATTATTAATATTTATGTAGGTTATTGAGAATTGTCTGATAACTCCATTGGCCTCACTTTGCGGCAATAACCATTCAAAGAGTACTTCACTCGGTTCCACATTTATGGGATGGAATCTTTCTACTTTACCGGGCACCGCTTCATTTGTGCTAAAACTAGCCGACAAAGGAGAACTGCTGCGTAAAACTGACGATTCAGTGCCCGACCTTACTACCACAGTAAATGTATAGTTACGATGGGGTCTCAAGTCATTTATGGTGATTTCATTTCTGGTGGTAATATTTTGAGCCAATATATTGTCGGCCGTTAGATATTGCACATCAAAATCATTAAATTCTCCCTTTGGTATGTCCCATCTCAAAGAGATCTCAGTGTCAGTGATGTTGGTTGCATGTAATTGTGTTATGGGTTCGGGGAATAATCTATCTTGTCGCTGAATGGGCAAACTGGAAACACCTCCACTTACCGTCCAAACCGTAATATTATAAAGTCGTCCAGGCACTAAACCTGTAAATGTTACTTTGCGATCTGTGTCATTGGCCAGTTTTTCTTTGTCCTTAATATCCTGGTCGCCCAATGAAAAACGATAAATATCAAATTTGGATGATGATTGTGGCGTTGGTGTATAGGCCAACGTTATTGTGTCACGTTCGTCCTCTTGTTTATCATTCACAACAACAACTTCGGACTGTATAAGGGGCATTGTGCGTGTAGAAAGATGGGTAGTACCAGAGTAAATGCCATATGAAGTTGTTTGTATATCAAATTTATACTGTACACCTGGCATTAGATCACCAATAAGAACGCGTACAGTGGAAATATCGTCGGCTGTTAAATAAAAGCATTTACAAGAGTTTCAAGATTATATTGTTAAATAAAAAAAATCAAAAATGCAATTTTTAAGTTTGTAAAATCAATTAAGACGCTATTTTCGGCTGTGCCAAATCCTATCTATTCTTCTCTATTACTTTTTTTGTATCCGCAATGAACCGATTGGCAAAAGTTCTTTTCAAATTGTAAATACAATCATTTAAAACGAAATTTACGGTCTGCCATTTTATTTGCTCATGGCAACACTTTTTATTCTTCTTATCACCATATTATATTAGAATTCCTCTGTTGCAGGTCTGAAGCCGGTAGCTGTAATAGTTTTCAAGATACAGCGCATAAAAAATTTCCAAAAATTGTGTAGGGGCTTAATGCCATTAGTTTTTCCTTGAAGGGATGCACAATGTACCCAGGAGTTCTCAAGTGTTGATGTATGAGGAAGTGTTCCCCTTTTCATAAGCCTTCGTAACCTAACTTAACCATGGGGGCAACCATTTTCCTTGCTCCTATTCAACAAATTTGTTTCCAAAATATTTAAATCACTGAAGAATAACTTTATTAAAGGTTTGAAGTTGGTAGCGGTAAAAGTTTTTAAGATACTGCGTATACACAATTTCGTAAAAGTATTTGTTTGTTAGGGGGCTACCATCTCCTTTGCTCCAAAGAAACCAGGTTTTTTTTTTCAAAAATATAAGGTTCAACCTAGACCTACTCTGCAGCAGGTTGAAAGTCTATAGCTTTAATAGTTTTTAAACTACAATAAAAATTTTATAAAGTAATTAGAATTGTAGGGGACTGCCACTTCCTCTCCTTCTATCCCAAAAAAGCCCCAATATTGGTGCCAAGTTTTTAGCAACTGTGGCTGATTTTGTAAAAAATGCGTAGCTTCTGATTGGCTGTTATATTTGGGATCGTAGATCTTGCTAATTTTAAATTTTGATCTCCTTAGGTAAGTTACTAATAGTTTGACAGCAAACCGTGGTTCGTAGGATTTGACTTGGCTTCGAAAGCTTGATTTCAACTGACGGACTGACGGACATGGCTAAATTGGCTTCTTTTTCTATAAGGTTCCAGAATATATACTTACTGGGGTTTTCAACTAAATATTGACAAACTGATATATTCCCCTATGACTATGTAAAGAGTATAAAAACAACCGACTACACATAAACGTTATTCTGTACTTACCCGACTTATTTTCGGACACATTCTTAGTTTGAGTTTTCGACGGATAATCGGTGGGCCACCAATTTAATATATAAGATTCAACCCTACCCTCTGGTTTGGGCCATTCTAATGTAATATTGCGTGAATCAACCAAGGGAATAATATTTGATACCGGATTTGGAGGAACAGTGGTGTTTACTTCTTGAGGCGTAGGACTTTCCACGGTAAAACTAACACTATTTACTTGTATCGTATACTTTTCTCCTTTAGTCATATCAGTTATTTCAGCTTCAGTAGAGCGTACACTGGGCAAGCGTACCCATTGTTGTTCAGATTCAGTACGATATCGTATGGTATATTCGCTAAAATCACTACTTTCAGGTGGAGACCAGTGAGCTAGCACTGAATTACTGCGCACAGTTTCAATTGTAAGATTACGTGGAGGATTGGGATCTAAAGAATTTTAAAATTGGATTAAAATAGCTTTCAATATTTTAAGCAAATATATAAAGGAATACTTACACACAGCTTGGAAATATGCATGAGGTTCACTTCTTAAATTATGACTAACAGCAAACACTTTTACTTCATAACCAGCACCAGGATATAGATTTTTAATAACCAAACGTGATTCTTTGGTATAGACAGTACGCACTTCGGAGGTGCCATTTCGGGAGTACAGAACTTCATATTGTTCTTGTTTTGAATTAACATCACTCTTCCAGCTAATATTCAAACCCATTTTTATAGATTTCAAATCTTCTATAATAGGTGACGAGGGCCTGGTTACCACAAAAATGGCAGTTTCATTGGATTCCATTTTTTTTGAAAGAGCCTGAACCGAAACGGAATAGTTACGTCCTGGCAAAAGAGATTCTAAGCTAAATCTAGTCCTATCGGTGGAGAGAGTACTGGTATCTCCATTAAAAGTCTCCAATTCGTGATAAACTATACGATATTCATCTTGTGTAGAGGCTGGATCAGGGTCCCAGGTTATTATCATATTATTACTGTTATCATCGAAAAACGAGCGCAAGTTTTTAACGGGCAGAGGTCGTAAAGTGACATCACCCGTAGCCGGCCAAGAAGTTACTTTACCCGAAACAGTTTTGACAATGACACTAAATGTTTTACCCGGCTCCGGTATATCCCGAAAGTCGAAATACGCTATTGGATCATCTGATCTGGTAACTGTAGGCTGTCGCCTAGAGGCAGCATACGATACTTGATATTTATCGAATTCCGAAACGCCTTTTGGAGCCTCCCACAGCACTCGAAACGAGTTTGATGTTATATAATTCTTATCAAATGTTACATTTAACGGTCGTAATGGCACTGTACGATATTGAGCTGTGGTGGGCAATGATATCTCATCTTCAGACATAGTCTGTACTGATATATTATAGGCCCGACCGGGCACCAATCCCTTAAAAGCCGCCTGAGCTGGACCTGGAGGCTCACCCTCCTTCTCAACATATAAAACACTTTCTAGCGCATCTGGCGGCTCTATTGATACTTTATAATGTGTATAAATGCCAGCAGGATATGGTGGCTGCCAAAGGACAAGCAATGTGGTTTCATTACGAAACCAGACGATAAATTTACCCGGTGTATTTGGTTCTATTGTTGTTGCGTAGGTGGCGAGTGTTTTAATTTTTTTATTACATGTGTATGCATGATGACAGCGACAATGATGATTTCAATGTTCATTATTATGATGACGGTGTTGGTGGGATAGTACATGCCACATGGTACAGTGGTACAATAGACATAGGAGGATGTTTCAGCAAACAAAGAACATATACACGAACAAGCATAATTTAAATGTTTCCAAATGATAAGTTTGTAAGTTTAATGTTGCATTTGGATAAAGGACATACACACAAAATAAGGAAACATTTTATAAAGTTGTGGCGATAATTTTCAATGGATTTACATGAAAATAAAAGAAGAATAAAGAAACGGAAAAAACAAAATTCATTACATGAGTTTTAAATTATGGCGTTATTAAGGATTTTTATACTTTTTTACATACAGCAAGCAATAAATAAGTTCAAACTCTACACATGATGGATTCTCCACATTTTGACATTTAAAAATATTTAAATTTGGTGGATTTATAATCATTTTATATTCTCATCATTTCTTTCTTATTAATTCGTTTTTAAAAATGTTTCTTGTCTATTACTGTACGTCTTGGCGAGACAAATTTATGCCTAGACAAACGTCAAACTTAGTATATAAAAAACCGAGTATACAAAAACCGAATTTTTTTTATTTGGATTTTGACATTTGTCTAGGCATGATACAACTTATCAGGTAATCTTGTCCCTGCAACAACTACAAATTAGTACCAAAGTGTCAAACAACAGATCACAGAAAAAAAACGATGAGTAATAATTTGTGTTGTTTTATTTTTACAGGGAGAACATAATTTTGACATTTTGGCACTAATTAGCTGGGCCGACGAGACTACCTGGTTCTTTGTATCATGTGCCTAGGCATTAATTTGTCTTGTCAAGACGTACAATTAGAAAATTATGACAACTTCAAAATAGGTTACAAAAATTTGTCTTATAAATCCACTAAATTGATTGAAAAAAGTATTTTACTGAAATTGTTTTTTTCAAGAAATATTTGCCTTTTAATTTCTTAAAACAAAAAAAAATTAGAATATGTATTTCAAATATAAAGTTTATATAACATATAATAAAGATGATCCAAGGCGCAAGCAATTAAATCATTTTTACAGTCATGCATGCGTAACCGTTACATTTACATATATTCGTGAGTAGTGCTGGCAAATTCTACTACTTTCTATTAGTCGATGCTACACTGAAAAAAAGCAATGCAACAATAGACAAAGAAAAACTTTTGTAGTTTGTTTTTCCCTACAATATACGAAATTTTCTTTCATATTACAAAAAAAGTAAGGCTTTAATTTAAACATTTTACAAAAGTAATGAAAACCTTATGCAATTTTTATTTTCGTAATAAATTCAAAATTTTTTGTAGTTATAACAAAAAAGTTTTGCAAAAAATTTTGTCAATTTACCAAAAGTAACTAAAATTTTAAGTAAGTTAAGTTTTTTTTAATTGTTAAATTAAACGAAAGTTTTGTTTAAATTACAAAGCCAATGTTTATACCAGTAATTTGAATATTTTTGGTAATTTTTATGTTTATAAAATTCTTTCGTAATGTATTAAACTTATTTAGTTAAATATACAAAAGAATTTCGTAAATTTGGTATACTCTACGCAAGAATTTCGTTGTATGAAATAACAAAAAATTTCGTACAATTTACGAACGAATTCGTTCATGTAATACATGCATTTTTTTGAGTGTAATCAATACATTTTATTTGGTCACTCGAAACTACTTAATACTTTAAACATATTACTGGCAACTATCTTTTCTTTTTTGTGCAATTTCATTATTTAATTAAATATGTTTATATTAATCTTTCTTTTCTTTTTTATTATTGCATTGAATATATTTTTTTAGGTTTTAATTAACAACTGTTTCATTGGCCATAAATATTGCCTTCGAACACAGGCTTTTTTTGCACAGTCATATATTTTAAGGCCATTAAATTTTTTTAGTTAGGCTTAAAAGACAATTCCTAAGGCATCGAGTAACTGCTTTTGAGAATATACTATTTAATACGTTGTCAGCACTATTGGTTAGTATTTTATAAATCTATGTAGCAAGTTAATGTATTTTTTTTAAACTAAAATAAAATACTAAAGTTAAGTGGCGATTCAAAACTATAAATTTCTAATACATTTATTTGTACATAAGAAAAAAATTAAAACGATAAAAAGAAAGTTATAATCGGCCAAGCCCGACCACATTATACCCTACACCATTATTTAATTTATATTGTGTGCATGTGTTAATATATTTTAATAAGATTATTTATTCCCAGCTTATGAAGTTTAGTTAGACCTATGGGTTCAATACCCATGATACATTATGGATTGTTCATTACAGGAATCTATTTCAAATTTGGTGGTACAAGTTAAAAAATATGTATATTGCTAAATCCCTAATTTTATGTTTTTTTTATAAAGAAACAGTATTTATTTATTTATGATTTAAAAGATTTTTAAATGTTTTGGAACGTATCAGTCGTGTAATTTGAGAAATAAAACTACAAAATTTTAATGAAATTTCTTCACAATATTCTTTTATTAAACTGTTAGGTCCATTATTAATAGCAACCTTTTTGGGTTGCCAAAATTATTACACTTTGGCTAGTGGTTTCGAGGAAACGTCTGACAAGGTTTTTTATTTGAATTTACCATTTTTTTAATATCAAATGTATTTTGCATCAATAACCTAGGAAATCCGATATTTGTTATTGTTCTAAATAAATATGTCTGGAGTAACAAGTAATTACTTTTTTGGATGTTACAATTATACATACTTTGAATAAAGGTTTATTTACTTAAAGTTGCCGTATTTATTTTTATACACTTCACATAAGTGATAAGGGTATATATAGGTTTGTCATTCGGTTTGCCATTTTTTATTATCCATCTGCGACCCCATTATGTATAATTTTCTTGGTTCTTAGAAAGCAAAGTCGATTTACCGATTTCCGTCTGCCCGTCTGTCCGTTTTAGAAATTTACTTTTTAAAGCCCCCCGAGTCACATACACCCAAAGGTGATATTAAGCTGTCCGAAAAAAATATCTGCGAGCAATTCGCTGTTGAAATCCATGAATATCGCCCGATAACTGACCGAGATATAAGGGAAAGACCAAGATTACCTATGTTAATTTTCCTAACATTTTTACATAGGAACCTCTGCAACTGGTGCAATGGAAGACCGACTCCTATTAGTTTTTTTTACAAACATTTTTGTGGAACATACTAATATTTTATCTCCGTCCCGTAAAAGGGTTGCCATAGAGTTTAGTTTTTTTTAATATTTTTAAATCGCTCCCACAGTTCCTAGGGTGCTCCTAAAAAGGTCAAATATAAGACCGACTCCGAATAATTTTTACTTATAAACATTTAAGTGGAACATACTTACTCCCTACCTTTAGCCCCTAATCCTGTTCCCAAACAAAATTTGCAAAAATTATGTAAAAACGCCCATAACTTCCCCAAAGTAGGCCTAAGAGAAATAAAGTAAGTGTAAGACGGACCCCCTTATTTTCTCTCCGAAACATATTCCTAAAAGATACTTCTTCCTATCTCCATCGCCTAGGGGCCTACCATACAAAGTTTTGGAAATTGTAAGAAACCCCCCCTAAAGCTTCCAGGGTGCCAGTGGATAAGTCATATAGAGGACCGACCTTAACTCATTTCTCTTTACAAAAATTTTTCTAAAACATACTTACCCCCTATCTCTACCCCCAAAGGGGTTGCCATACAAAATTCGAAAAAATTTGGGTAAAAACCCCTACACGCTGTGAAGGGTATATAAAATTCGGCACATCCGAATATACCGTTCTTACATATTTATTTGCATGTTTTTGATGAAGGTGCATTTACAAAGATGAGAACAACTCATCAGCTAACTTTAACTTCCACCATACAATTTTTCATAATCTTTACAATTTCACATAAAGATTGTCTAACAAAAAAGCTATAAGTGTACCGCAAATACAACATTACAAAAACATATGTAAATATTTTTAAAGATTTTGACAGTGCTAAAAATTTAGCAACAACAAAATGCATGTCATTATGGCTCAAAGTTGTTGTTGTAGCGAGAAGGCAACCTTTTATTTTCGCAATTTGCTCATTGCTATTGCCGTACTTTAAATAAAATTTAACTTAGCTTAAAGGCCAAAAACTTTTTGAGTCACTTAAGTAATGCTTTAGCTAGAGTTGACTTAAGTTAATATGTGTTTTAAGAAACATATAATAATTATGCTTAATGTCTTTAAATTTAAGTATTTAATATCCCTGAAAAAACATTAGCAATAATAGTATATAGACACTGGAACCATTATCTTTTTTACTCAAAAAAAAATATTTTTGTAAATACTTTCATCAAACAAAATTTTGCCTCCAATGCATATTACTAATGTAAAAAATACAAAACGAGCGAGATTCCAAATTACACTGTATATCGTCAAATGTGCAACATAATATAAAAAACCCTATAACCCTTTTAATCACGATCGAAGATTACAAAACCACTGCCATTCAGGCTTTATTTAATATTTGCAATAATTTAGTATTTTCGAATAAACAAATAAATCGCAAGCCTTAGTTAAAGATGTATATAGTTCGTCGTCGGGATAAAATTAGATCTTCTCAATGGGAATAGTGCGCCATTCCGGTAGCCCATATATAATTTTAAACAAATGTTTTTTTTGTAAGCAAAAAAAGTAAACATTAGTAAATGTTGAAAAATATTTAATTACAGCATAAATAATATTAAAATCATAAATCAATCTCAGAGAAAAATTAAATTTGTACATAATAAAATAATATGTATCTTTTTGAATAAAAGCATAGTAAATATGTATGTACAATGTGCTCACAAACTATATACTAGAAAAGTAGTGTGTTTTATCTTAAAGCAATTAAAAAAAATAACATTTAAAAAAGAAATAGTTTAAGCCCATTTTACCTCTTAGAATTTTTATATCCAGTAAATCTTTATGCCTTGTTCTCCGTACTTTAGATATTTGTTTGTTAGGTTTAAGGTGTGAGTAAAGTGTGTTTAAGTAGTGGAAGTGTTATTACATATTTTTATTTATTTTTTTTTTTTTTTGGAAAAATAATTAAATTTTTTTATTAGTTACACTCTCAAATTTTCAATATACTTTAACAATAAATTATTAAAACAAAAATTTTAACAAAATCCCAGACAACCAAAAAAGCTCAATTTCGAAATAAAATTAATAAAAACTTAAAAACTAAAAACAAAAAACAAAATATTAAAGACATGATGTACGAAAATTTAAAAATAAAACAAAAAAACACATAAACAAATAAAATTTTAAACGCTTTAAGAATAAATCAATAAAAACATTTATTTGGTCGTTTTGTGCCATTTTGTCGGCGTGACTTACTTGTAGTGAAATTTCGACTCGTATATGCAACCGATTCTTTACCATCGTATATGGTGTAGGCCTGCACCTGATATGTTGCACCCGGCGTTAACTCTTTAGCACTGTGTTGGAATGTTGAATCATTTACATGGAATACACGATTATAAGATCTGGAAGCTTCAGATAAACCAAGGACCTTAATTTTAAATGCTGTATAATTTCCCTGAGTTGGTGGTGACCATTGGATTATAGCATTTTTACTGCTACGCACCTGTACGGAAAGATTTGAGGGTGGATCCGGAGCTGGAAAGAAAAAATGGTACCCAATAGAAGTTAAATAGTGGTCAAATATTTTTAATACTAAACGATAGATAATGCAGTAAAAAAGTTATAACTTGGCGACAATTCGAGACAGTTTTAATTTATACATTTTAACATTGTCAGTTATATAAGCACTAGCTAATCCCTGGTAAGCTTCGCTACCCTAATCATATTAAAATTATTAAAATATGTAAACAAAAGCATTTATATATTTTTTAATTCACTGGTTGCCCCACATAAGTTGCAACAAATTATAAGTAGGCCCTACTATTTAATTAACATATAAAAGTTAGAAATTTACGAGGTTTATATTTTTGGAGACATTCAGAAAGCTTTAGTTAGCAAAAATTCTTTAAAAACTTCCAAAAAACACCAAAATATAATTCTAACCCTTTAGTACCCCTTAGCGCTAAAATTGAAAAATTGTACCAAAAACATATCAACATTTTTTGGTAACCTGACGAATGCAATTTAAATTATGTTTTGTCTTCATTGGCTTTAAAGTTACAAAAAGTACCAAAACATAATTCTAAAAACTTTTTTTCCCCTAAGGGCCCAAAAATTAAAAAAAGGACCCAAAAACATACTTATATTTTTTTAGGTCTGTCGCACGCAATTTGCGTTATATTCCTATCTTTATTGGTTTAAAAGTTACAAAAAACGTCTAAAAATATTCAAAATATATTTTTTCCCCTTTTTTCCGCTTTGGGCCCAAATTTGAAAAATGTACGATAAACAGAATCATATTTTTTAAGACCTATCGAACGCAATTTGAAAAACGTTTCCATCTTTATTGGTTTAAAAGTAACAAAGAGTACCAAAATATAATTTGAACCCATTTTCGCCCTTTTGGTCTAAAATTAAAAAAATAAAACCTCAATTTCCTGTCTGTTTATTTCCTAAGGAAAACGCAAAACTTTTTTAATTTTGTTTCTATCTTATATACATACTTCAGAAGATAGTAGGTTACAGATTTTCCACTTTTTGTCCCATTTTTATCCCTTTACGGGCCGAATTTTTAAAAATGTATCTGTATTTAAACAAAATTGGAAAGCTTAACAATCTTTAAGGTGCAAAAAATACAATAGCTGTTCCCATCCATAAGGGCGAGTTTTTGGGAAAAAAACTTTTAATCCTTAAAAAACGCAACGTTTTTTTAACGAACAAACTGTTGCACTTTTTTTAAAAAGGGCAAAAAATTTAAATTTTTTTCGAGAAACAAAAACATCACTAATTTGGCTAGTATGTATTTACATACATATATGTACATATGTTTATAAAAAAATTTAGTTTTTGTTTTTTAAAATAAAGTAAATTTGATTTAACGATAAGAGACAAGTTTTTATACAAATAACACTAAATGGGAATTGTTACTCTGATGCCAATATGATTTAAAATAATAAACTAATGTTTGTTTATTTTGACGACAAGTTTTTATAAGCATCGGTGGTTCAGTGGTAGAATGCTCGCCTGCCACGCGGGCGGCCCGGGTTCGATTCCCGGCCGATGCAAAAACGTTTTTTTTAGTTTAAAAATTTTTTCTTTTGTGAAAAGAAAAATTTTAAACTTATTTCGTTATTAGTTTTAATTGATTAAATAAATAAATTAGATGCCAGGAAAAAAAAATATTTATTTTCGGCTGTGCAGAAAACTTACACCCTTAATATTGGTTTTTTGTATCGCCAGTCATCCAATTCAGGAAAGTTGTTTTTTAAATATAAAAATAAAGCTACTGTGGAGCAGGCTTAAATTTAAAAGTCCGAAATATAGGCAATAGACTACATACATACTTTATAACATTTGTTTGCTTGTATAGATACGCCAATCAAACATATAACTTCCTAATGTGTTTTTATTTAAATGATCTCATCTCTGTTTTTAAATTTAAACCTGACATGCCATTTAATCATGTCCTTAATAAGGTTTTTTTTTTATAAAACTGTCATTTAAATTTTACATTTCATATTAAAGTTGAAACTACACATGAAAGGTATATTTATGTAAACGCAATAAAAACTTTTTCTATAAAAAAAAAAACTAAACCATTAACAGCCCACAATGTCAGCTAAGTGCAACATTGTAATGTTGTCTAGGGAGAAATTTTTTAAAAGGTGAGACGAAAATTAAAAAAAGTTGGGTGTAAATGTCAAAAACAAAATGTATGAATAATAATGACATAATATATTCAGCTACATAAGTGAAAATATAAACCTTCGATACATGTACTAAAGTAAATAAAAATGCTATAACAGTTCTTTAAATTTACTATCAATTAACCCTCTGCTTGTAAGCGCAGTTTTAAATGTTGATTTTCACAAAATACTGAATGCAAAGTAAATTTTTGCATGAAACTCTAGTTTCCTACTTCTAAAGCTATATTTACACCACTTGATTTCTCATCTGAGTTGAGTATCAAAATAAATAAGTTTAAATTTGTAACTTTTTCATTTTTAGTATGACATTACGTCTAAGGAATTAGTATTAGTCGGCTAATTACAAAAGTTGTTAAACTGGTATAAAGTATATGACAATACAACAACAAAAACTCAATCCAGTAACTTTTAAAAACTTACAGTTAAAGCTCAAACGTTAAATAGTTTGAAAATAGAAAACGTTCGATTTTCAACTGAGATTAGACAAAAATATTAATAAATAAAAACTGACATGCTATTACACTACACAAATGAGTCTTAGTTGTAAAACTCAAATGATAACTCAGGTGGTGTAAATATAGCTTAAGGAAAAAAAAATAAATATTATCAACAAAAAAACACATATGGATTTTCGACCTACATATGTATGCCAACTATTCCTAAATTTTAATTTCTTGACATATAATTTTAAAATATGCAAAAATGTACGCAAAATGTAAAAAAGCAGTTTTTACTCCCTCAACCGACTTACGACGTTAGTCTTCTTATTTTACTTTAGTATATCTAGACTCATAACCTCGAATATGTAAAAAAGTACCAAAAATTTGAAAAAGTACTTTTTGCTCAGATAGTTGATTTTCGACCGTAATCTGGGTTAATAGTCCTTAACTTCAGTCACCTAAAGTCTACAGTATAGTCACCGCAAAATCTACAGTAAACTATCTATGGTCCACCGAGCCAACAGTAAGTCATTTAAACTTGTTTCGCGACTCTGCCCTAAGCGAAATCGCTCGGTTTTGGGTTAGTTCAAAACATGAACTTCGAAATAATCTTACAAAAACGAAAAAAAAAGGAAAAGTGCAAGCACTAAATAGTAAAAAAATTATTAAAAGTCAAATGAAACAAACACCTGAAAATACATATAATAAACATAGAACCAAATATTAGTTATAAGAACCCGGTTTGAACCGTAGTCGAAGCTTTTATAATTATAGCGCCTATATAAGGAAAAAACGAAAATAAACATAAATTGTACATAAAATTTATTTAATCACAATGTCAGGACTATAAGTATTTGATCCACAGGGTATAGACTTGGTAAAACATATATGGGGTAGCCAACATCAGAACAGCTATCACGGTTTTGAAGTGGGGTGCCTGTAGCTAAAACAGCGAGAAGTTACAGAGCGCTTTTTTTTTGATATTCTAAACCTGAATGTTAATAAATGAATCTTTAAAACACTACAAAACAATAAGTTCAAAGGCATTTTATTTTTGAACTTCGCAAGAGCAACTTCAAACGAACAGTTAATAAGATTTATTGCTCTAACAGTACATTTTTGTGGAGTGTGTCTGTAGAAGTGCTCCTTCTATATAATCATAAATAGATATGTATGCAAAACTTACCCGTTGTTATGGACACTGTCCACGTCAGCCAATCGTGATGTGTAAAATTTGTATAATACAACCAAAAATTATATTTGGTACCGGGTAGAGCACGCGAAAATTGTATTTCATCGCCAATTTCATTTGAGGCAATTGTTGTATTTGGTTCTGGATAACCATATGGCGGACTATAGTCTAGACGATAATAGGCATCGTCCATGCCTTGATTATTGGGTATGCTTATGGCTAAATCGGCACATTTAACATGCTGCAAAGAGAAGAGGGAAGAGAGAAAATGTTATTTTTTTAATTTGTAGATATAAAAAATGTTAAACTCAACATGTGTAGCAATGATTGCATGTCACAAGATTTATTAAAACATTTGGTTTATTTTAGTAAAAAAAAGTGTTTTAACTAAGCTATTGTTTTCGGAAATGTTTTATGAGGTGAGAAAATGTTAGCATGAAATCCTTGTTTTATGACAAAAGTTTCATTAAATTACAAAACTTGCCTAAAAGAAAATATTCCTAAAATAAGTGTTATAACAAATATGAAAAAACCTAAGATAAATGTGTTTAAAGTGGAAAATAAAGGACAATTTTAGGCTTTAAGACTTTTTGATCAGTTATTTCGAATACATAATAAAAGTTGGTTTGAAAGTAGACAAACAAAAAAAGAAACACTTATACCGCTTATGTCGGGTTAATATAAAGGGGTTTTTAATAATCTATTCTGATGTGCTGCTCAAATGAGTGACTTAATACCATGGTTAGGTATCAGCAACTCAAAAATCAAAAACAGATTAGAGCGAAGGCTCTAAGACATTCAGTGTTACCTCTGGATATTTCAAAAAGTAACAAAAAAATAGGGGTTTAAGGCATAAAAGTGGCAACAAAAAAGGGTATTTTTTTTTCAAAAAAGGGGCACCTTTTTATATATCAAAATAAGTACACACTATACTTAACTAAATATTCCTCCCTCCCTGCAAAAAATATTGGTCTACGTGGTCCATTTTAGCGGAAATAGACATGTTTATGAAGCCATGGACTATGACATTGTAAAACAAGAAATTGAAGTTAAGCGATAGGTGTTCGTGTTTTAATGATGGCATATTGAGTTGTCGTAGTTTTAAAGCTAATCCTCTGTGGTGCATCCCTAAGAAGTTTTAAAAATACTCCCATGTAATACAAGGATGGGGCATATGTTCCGGCCCCAGGACATCATAATGTTAAATGGAACATGTTGTAGACATATAATTGGATTAGGTTTGAAGTAGTTCTACTGCTTTATGAACTTGTTCATACACGCCTGTATAAACTAAACGCAAGGATATTGATGTTAATAAAATTGTGCAACATAGACGGAATAGTATTGGTTTCATTCATCTAACAAAGGGTAGTAAACCCCTTTATTCAGTTTAGCGAGATTGGCAAATTTTTTTCTCTTTTAATAGGTCTCAAAATTTTCGGAAAAAATCCGTTTTTGTTTAAATTCTGATTCAGATTAGGTTATAACGTCTAACTTTATATAGCAATATTTTAGCTAAGACTCCATTTAAAAAAAATGTTAAAATTTTATGGGAAAAATTTTGTTTTTTAATTTTTTATAGAAAAATAAATAAGCAACTCGTATTTTTACATCAATACAATCTGTCTACACAGAAAGAAAAAACACATTCTAAAATGAAGAATTTTATTTTGGCAGCACTGCACCAAATATTATACTGAAAATAAAATTATCGGTCTTTTCTTTTTCGGGCTTAACCGACTGTAACATTCTTACTTATGTTTAAATGTTAAAATATATGTATGTATATAAAAGAAACAATTTTTTTCTACTTGATTTTTTGAAATAATTCCGAATAGACTTGATTTAAAAAAACTTAAGTACAAACTGTACGTAGAAAGATGGCGCTGTTGGAATTATCGATTGTGCGTCAGTCACGATGTCGCATGGTCAAGTGAATATCGTGGGTTCGCTGTGGAGACATTTTTTAAGAATGATTCTTACGTAACTGCTCGTCGACAATTTTGTTTAAAGTTTGGTATTCGGCGTATACGTGATTGACCGAGTGTAAATTTAATTCGCTTGTGGGTGCCCAGATTCCGCGCAACTGTTTCGGCTATGAATGTCTCACGTTAAGGGCCCAGTCGATCTTAATGGACTTCCGAAAACATTGAACTGGTTGAAAGCAGTTTGCGTAAAAGTTAGTTAATCTAAAGTCCATCCTTTTAAAACCCAAATCGTTCGAGAACTGAAAGAAAGTGACTTTGATTTACGCAAAACTTTTTTAAAATCATGTTGGAGAGTTTTCGCACTGTAAATTCCATTTCTTGGAGCGAAAAGACTCATTTTCACTTAAACGACCACGTCAACAAACAAAACTGGTCTCCAAAAGCCCGCAACCCTCGATCGATGTAGGGTAACTGTTTCGCGTGTGCCTCATCTACGCATGAGATAATTGGACCATTTGTTTCCAAAATTCTCGAGGCCAGGCGACGAATGTCAACGGTAAAAAATTAAGACGCAGGATTACGGAATTTTTTTGCCAAGCCTGCAAGCTCATCCATCGCACTGTTCACACACGTGGCTTCAACTGGATGGGGCGACTGCACACACAGCCAGGAGCTTCGAGCAATTCGCTTCGGAAAAATTTCTCCCAAAAACTGATCAGGCGCTTTGGGCACATCCCATAGCCACCGAGGCCGCCCGATCTAACTCCCATAGATTTTTTAAAGGGCAACTTTAAAGAGATGGTCTATAACGACAGTGCATAATCTCTTGTGGCTTTAAACGAAAATATTCGTCGATAAATCAGCTCAATTTAGCCAAGCTTACTAGGGCGAAGACCACAAGGATGCATTTTGAACAGTGCGTTCAACTCGACGGAAAACATCTGGATGACATACTCTTTAAAAAATAAAATTCGCAGTTTTATTCTATCGTTCAATGCTATTAAAAAAATTGTGTCAATTATTACGTTTTTTATTTAAGTTTGAAAATATAAATCTGCCACCAGACACCCTGCGATTAAATATATCTTAAAATATGGCCCTTAGTTTATTTTAAACTGAAGCGAAGTTTATACTTGAAGGTGGTTTTAGAAAAACTAAAATGCTTTTTTTAAGGGGGAAACCCTAATGAAAAGATTGTTTAAATGGAATAAAGTTTTTTTTAAATTTTTTTAATAAACATTTTTAGAGTTCAACATGTGTACCTATCTGAAATGAATTACATTTTTGTTTACTGTAATTTTATTTACTTCTTAGGATGAAAAACTTAAGCTGAATGATGTCGCCCACTTGAACTATAAACTCTAAAATATTTACGCCACTATAATCATGTTTCATAAATAAAGGATATAAAAGAAACACCAAAGTAAAAACTAAAAACCATTTCAGGCTTTTAGTTTTAAAAAACATTAAATTTTGCATGTCTTGTCTTTATTTAAGAGTTGGCAACTAAAACGAAAAACGTTATCGGTAACGGTTTCGGTATTGAAAAGCATACAATGTATCTATCGGTAACAGTGTTTCTAAGAAAAATCTAAAAAATATGCCTTATTTTCCTTTGATTAAACATTTTTTTAAAGAAAACAAAATTGCGGGGTTGTCCAAATACCTGCGCCAACAAACAGAATGCTTCATCCTTGCAAAAGATGGTAACTTTAAAGTCAGTTTATATATTTATGATATTACAGAATAAACATCGATAAATCCTGAATCGGTACACTCTCCAAGAAAGCAAAAGAGAAAGGTTTTTGATCTTACTTTCGACATTTTTTTAGGTGAACACATAGTGAACACAAACACCGGTTTGCACTCTATCATCAGCATTTAAAAGTTTTTTTAAAATATTGTAATTTTATAAAATAATAATTTTTGTCTTGTGGTTTCTTTACGCAATCGAGGAACAAAAGTCTTAAACATCGACAATCGAATGGTTATCCCAATACTGGTAAAAATACATATGTATGTCTTAATTCAAAACGGAACTTGATACGTATCGATATTAATTACGGTACCGGTTACCGACATTGCCTTATTTAAAGAAAAAAGTTGAAGTAAAAAGGCGACCTGTTGAATAAGTCAGGATAAGTATTAGACAATTTATAAAGAATCTCTTTCTTCAGAACTTTTTTATTCCAGTTAAAAGCCTTTTTCACAATATTTAATTACAAATAGTATTTATATATGTATATGTTTATATATGTATATGTTTATATATGTATGTGTTAATAATTAATGCTAAAATCTGCAAAGACGTTGAACTTTCTCTCAGTTTCAAAGTCTTTCTTTATTATTTAACTTGAGGTATATTTTCATTGTATCTGTTTGACAATTTGTCTGAATGTCTAGGTAGATGGTGGTTTTGTTACAATTTTGTATCTCCTTAACTATATTACGTTTGAATTAGAGTGCTAAACAAATACCAGAAGTGGTTTTGAAGAAAAACAAAGTAAAATAGTGACAGCATTGCCACATTTATTTCTTTTGTTTAAAACAATGATTTTTAAATAAGAAACAATTTAAAAATTATTATAAGGTTTTATTCTTGGCTCTAAGCGGACAATATGCCAGGTCACTCAGGGTTAGACTCTGTTGGATTCCGAGTCATTGTAACGTTTAAGGCAATAAGATTTCCGATGGACTGACAAGGAAGGGACCGGGCCGGGATATTGGACTTAGTTGTGAGCCGTTGAGGCCACCACTGGGGTTCTATTATGGGCTAATGGGGACTTGGGTAATGGAAAAGGTGGGTCAAACCTGTAGGGACAGGTCTGATTGCAGGATCTTTAGACTTTTATGGCCAAGGCTGGACAGTATAGACACTGATCTGCTGCTCAAGGAGAGCAGAGGGTTCTAAGATGCATTATTGGGGCTCTGACAGGGCACTGCGATGTCAGATATATGGCGAACAAATGGGACAGGAACTCTCCAGATTTTTGCAGGGTATGCGGGGATGAGAAGGAGATAGAGACGGTCTGCCACTGCCCTGGGCTGTAGATCCGCCGACAGAGGTGGTTTTAAGGGCGCTTTTTAGATGTGATTGGTGAGGTCCCTGGCTGGGGGCTAGGGAGAATCATAGGTTTCATCAGGGGTTCGGGTGGCTGGGTAGATAGGTGATTCAGCGCCTATAACCACTGACTTCCTTGGACTTCTTGAGGACGGCACTCTGACAGTCTTTTTCTTTTACCTATGGAATGCTTGTCTTTACTTTTTCATTTTTTTTCTCTTCTTAACTCTTCTGAAGGAATTCACAATGGGCCTTAGGGGCTTCCGGGTGTAGGTGGCGATTGGACTCGCCACTACCCTTGGAAAAATGTTTTTTCTAATTATTTTATAAAAAAAATGAAAATTTTTTTTTTTTAATTTAAAAAATATTTTTTTCTGGAAGACTTAAGAAAAATCTGTCAAAACTATTTGAGACGAATTTTGTTAAAAGCAAAAGGTAATAAACTACATGAATGAGAAAAAACACCTATTTGCCGAAAACGTTAAATTGTGAACCCCTCTAGCTTAGAGAGTTTTTGACCGATCGTGTTAAAAAATTGTGTCTAAACTTCTTTCTGCAATCGGAAGACATCGGCTTTAAAAGTTGGGTCACTTGACATGAAATCCCCCATATACATTAAAGCCAAATAAACTCTACCGTTAAAATTATAGCTTGTTTTATCTGGCCATTAAATAGTTTCAGTTTATTTTTTTTATTGCTAAATTGGTAATTACAAATAAAATATATTGCAATTAAAAAAAATATATTAAAAGCCTTTATTACACTTACTTACACTTACCTTCTATGCCCCCTTTATGGAAAGTATAATACTTTACAGATTTATTGATAATTTAAAATATTAATTTTTATAATTAATAGTGAAATAACTTAAAAGTAAACAAAACCAAATTTTAATTATATTTTATAAATTATTAACTATAGGAGAAACATTTATGACAATATTTATATTTATGTGATAATAAATACAATCAAGAAAGTTATAGGCGGTTAAGCCAGACTATATTATACCCTACACCAAAGTTATATAAGTTATATAAGACCCATGACAAATTTTGAATCGTTCATTTACAGGATTATGTTCCTGAATTTCGGGAGGAAACTTGTACGGGGGATATGCCAAAATTTGGACCGATTATATCAATATCTAATATAGTAGTTAGAGCCGTGAAGATAAACAAGTATGCAATGTTTTGTACTTTGTACTTTGATCATAACAATACAGGGACACTTAGCCGACGGACGGACATGCTTAAATCGTCTCAGGAAGTCATTTTGAGTCATTTGGTCTACTTGAACTTGGGTCTTAGACCATTACGTTTGGGAGTTACAAAAAACTGCACAAACGTATAATGCCCATAACACGCATGCAAATAAATAAATAAAATAAATTTGGTGTCATAAATTATTATTAATGCAAACTCATTGTTGTTTGTTTAACAGCACTAATAATATTTGTATAGAAAATGAAATGTTTAAAAATGTGGTTGACAAAATATTTTGATTTAAAACGTGAAGTCGCATTATTTCAAACTTTTAAAAATTCCATTGAATTAAATTTGAATAAATTGAAGAAAATAATAGAAATGCTCTCTGGGCGATATGATTTGCAAAAAAAAATATTAAAGAAACTAATTTGAATGATATTTATGTTTTTTATTATTTAAAAATGTACATATGTATGCATATATACAATTCTTTATTATTTTATACAAGCAAATAACATAAAAACTTTTGCACGAAATGTTTTCAAAACTAAAGTAACAGGTTTTCGTGCTGAAAGTGTTATGCATTTTAATTTTTTTTTTGTTTCGAATTTGGGTGGTAGTGCCAAAAGATAATAATAATTGTAAATATTTTGTAAAGATAAAGACAATATTGTTTTGCGAGACATAACCTTAACTTGCAAACGTAAGCAAAAACTAAGACATTTTCGTGGCAACTTATTGCTTAATTAAAAGTCCCTTATTTATATGTATGTACATATATGTGGAAGGAACAAACTATTTTCTCCCTAAATAAAGTGTGATTTATTAAAAACAGAAAAATAAATTTCAATATGTTTTTAAAGCATTAGAATTTTACACAGCAAATATTTATATTATTTATTAGCAAGGTTTGCGTATTGAGCGTTACAAGTCTTTTGTTGGCTTGATAACTAACTTATTTTTACTTCTAAAATATAACTAAAGAAAGCCTAGGGTTTTCATTACCTATACTAAAATTATTTGTAAATATGTTAGATTTAACTACAACACAAAAGATTTTAATAAAAATACGTATTGAGTGTGACTTGTATTTTTTTTTCTATATAAAAAATTTTTAGTGTAGAATTTTAAAGTTAACGAAAAGCTTAGCAAATATTATCTATCGCAATAAATGTAACTTAACATATAGTATTTGTGCCAAAAAAATAAAAAATTGATATAAAATGTATTGAGCGTCACTTTGAAAAAATTTTTTACTTTAATTAATTTTATGTAAATTGAAACACGGTGAACAAATTAGCACTACCTTTATGACGTAAACGATATAAAAGGAGATGAACGCGACAAAGTCTGACAGCTTGACACAGCTCGTAAAGAGAGTAAAAAGATGACAATTTACAACACTGTGAAGACTTTTAAAAGAGTAGTAAGTAAGACCGTATACTTAGTTTGGCGAGTTTGGTAACTATAGGCCCAAACGTTTCGGAAAACAAGTGGACCCCTTAAAAAGTGTCTAAGTATTTCTTTTGCTGTTGCACAGTGTAATATATATAAATTTATATGTATGTGTTATGAGTTTTTTAAAACGAATGTAACGTAAATTAATTAAATTTGAAGTGGAGAACAATGCTTAAAATACGCCAGTTGATACTACTCACTTTATTACTTATACAAACATATTATTTAAGCTGGTACACTATTTTAACTGTTTTATTTTATCAACCGTGTTAAAATTTCCCATATATATGTATGACATAACCCATTATTTAAAAACCCCATATTTTTCCACTAAGCTGTATTAGTTTGATTTACATTTTTAGCATGTGAAATTAGTTACACAATCAACAAGATAGTATAGTATCTATCTGCCAATTTTTATTTTATTACTTTTTTATTTGCATTTCTATTTAGCTTTTCTTCTTTATTTCTCTGTTGGCAACAAACAATTTATATTTGTAAAATTGCATCATTTTAATAGCCAGATATGATAGTACAGAAAATAGAGAAAAAGCAAATTAGTTTTAAAAACAATTTGGTTTACAACTCATTAACATTTTATTTTATTTTTTATAGCAACGGAGTAAAAAATTTAAAATTAAATGGGAAATAGAAAATACACTTAAAAAAACTGGCTGCGTTAGCAACAAATGACAATATTGGGGGGTCATGCAACCTTTTACCACTTTTCCATAAAATTTTTTTTGCAAGATCTGGGTGTTTTAGGAAGATAATATCCTAGCGGTAAACGAAGAGAAGTACTTAGGTAATTACTGATGACATCAGTATAATTTTTTAAACGAGAATTTCAAGTAATTAGATTGTAATCTCCGCTTAAGCTAATATACCTTGTCGCGATTACAACTCTAATTACCATTTAAGCGAAGAGTTACTTTACGATGAACACAAAATCCCAAAATTTACTATGATGCAGAAAAAAATTACGGTATTCTTTTTTCAACTAACGTCACATTTATGACAAACGATTTTCTTATAATTTACTTAGATTATGAATTTCCTATCTACCTCCCTATATGGACATACTTTGAAATATTAAAAATTATATCTACATGTTACTTGTCTGATATTAGATTACCCTTTACAATAGAAGTAACGAAAAAAGTAATAATATTGAATGAATGATATACCAATGCAATTATAAGTAAAAAGGAGTAATATTGGATTCTCTTTATAATAGTTTTCAATATTCTGAGAGTGTTTCTAAATACTTAAGTAATTGAAGCCGACAAAAAATAATTCATAGCAAAGAAGAATTTAATTTTATAAACTATAAAAAATTTAACATCTTTTTCTCTAAGTGCATTATTTTTTTCTTATTTAGCAAACAAGGCATTATGCAAGAGTATCATCTTCAAACGGAATTTAAAAAAAAGGAAAAAGATCAAATTTGACATGTGAAACGTTTAACTGTTTTAGAAAAATATGCAAAAAAAAAAATTAATTGCTTAAGTAAAGCAAACAAACGGACAGACTGACACAAGCAAATATAAGCAAAGTTGTGGGCTTTTCCCTTCCTTTTAAATTTATTTACTTTATCTTTGATTTTTAGTTGAACACCTTAGTTTTTTAAGTTGCTGACGGTTAAGAAATAACTACAAAATTACAAAAAGTTTAAAGAAATCCTTCAATGCATGACAACTTTTTAACGTACTATTTTTAAAATCTCTTAATTATTTCCCGAGATCCTGCTAAACAATTCCGGGAGCCCAACCGGGTAGTGATATTGGAAATGCTCTTTCGATCTGATATTGTTAATTTACTATCTTACGCTATTAGGGTTTTTCTATTTTCAGAGGCTTCTAAGTCCTCTCCTTATTTTGGTCCCCACAAATGACTTGTAACTTTTCCAAATGTTTTATTATTCACAATGCCTTGTGGGCAATTCGTTCCACTCCTTAAACTCGAAATTTATTGCAGCAAAAGGCTTCCTTAGATCAACTGTTTGTAGTTTTTTAGCTCTGATCGCCAGATTATTCGCTCGTTTATTTTCAACTGCCACATAATATTAAGGCATTCCTAGTTAATTAAGTAATAAACCTCTCAATTAAGTACAGCTATCCTTGGTTTTTATTTAAGGCATACAGCCGGACAGCTTCACTGTCTCTGTATAACCCCACTCAATTAATTCTTCCGTTCCCCCTAGTCGTTTTGTCCCAAGTGCCGCATCGCAGAGTATGCGGATTTTACGTGATTGGATAATAAAAATTTTTCCCCAATGCCCTGGGTGGAGTAGTCCCCTGCTTATTCCGAGATATTATGTAGGTTTAACTTTTTGTAGAGTTTAAAAATTCTTAGTGCTACTAATTTCATTGTACTGGCAACCCTGTAACCTTTACCATAAAGCAAAATAACAAAGCGGAAAGTTGGCATATACATATAGAAGCAAGTAAGAGTCTGATAATTAATAAAAGCGTGTCATAGTATTTACAACATTCTGTAAAGCTAAAGCAGGAAGGTTGACCTGGCGAACCCTAAGCTTTTTGCTGCGACGAGGGCCGAGTCGAAAGATTGGGCTGAAAATGCCCACAGGGTGCAATGGAATAACAAAAGAGTTAGGTGATTTACGAGAATCCTCTGCGGCGACCCAAATGGGACCAGAACTAAGGGTCGCTCGAACTTTTAAGCAGACCTTCTTTGGATAGGAGCTGCAGAGGGTAGCACGTATAGGGCATGCAGGGAAAACATCGAAACGATGGAGTATTTTATGTGTCACTGCCCACCAGATATGGCTCACTTGAGAGATGGGGATTGGGAGGTGTTAAGGGAATTGGTCCGTATCACTAAATTTCTGTGAACTTCTCCCCCGACATTCTTTTTCTTGCTAGGGGCACACAACAAGGTGATCACTGGCTTAGGTGTACGTATACGGGTGTCCGCCGGCAAGGTATACTACTTTTATTTTTTTTTTATAATCTTTGATAAAATGAAATAGAATTGATCTTATATTGAAATACAATATCAGAGAACGTCCGCCTCTGTTAGCCTCACATATGCGAGCCCTTTTGAGCACATTTTTCATTACATTTCTACACATTTTACGCGGTAGAATGCTCCAGCATTTCTGGTTTGTTTGCATTTACTTTGATTTTTAGGTATCCCCAAGCATATAAGTCCGGAGCAGTTAAATCAGGTGACCGTGAAAGCCAATCAACCATTTTTTTAAAAAACTTGTAAAAAGAAGTATCGCAGCAATTCCATTGTAATCCTGGCTGTATGCCACGTGGAACTGCCTTGTTAATATCACATGTTAACCAAACCCAAAGCATGCAGTTTTCAAGTATATCATTATATCGCTCCCCATTGACAGTCACCCTTACGCCGTTTTAAGGTTTAAAATGTAAGGTCCAATGATTCCTCCTGACAAAATTGCACACCGGACTGTCACTTTTAATGGATGCAAAGGTGGCTGAGGAATAATTTGAGAGTTTTAAATTGCCCAAAACCGACTGTTCTGTTTGTTGACATATCCATTCAAATTAAAAAATGTGCCTCGACACTCATTATGATTTTTTCATGAAAATGGGGGTTGCCATGGACAAGCTGTAACATCCTATTGGCATATGTACTGCGGCATAAATGGTCTTCTCGAAGATGCTGTTGTATCAACTGAATCATAAATGGAAACAAATGCAAATCCTTGTGCAAAATTGCGCCCAAAGTTGTTCTTTGAAGACAAAGCTCCTGGGCACGGCGTCGAACTGAGCTTGATGGATTGTTTTGAACGCCTTCCTGAGCAGCAGTAATGTTTTTAGTCGATCTTGCAGAACGTTGTGGTCAATGATTGGGCCTATCAACTACAGTCGCTCTTTCTTCGAAATCACTTACTACACGGTAAATAGTGCGTCTTGTTGGCACAGTAATCGATGATTGATTTTGATAAAATGTCTAAACGATTAAAACACGCCGAATATTCACGGTTGCCAAATATGAACTGTCCAGACTAATGTTTACCAAAAAGGCGGCAAAACAAAATAGTATACGTCTCCGGCGGACACAAAGTAAAATAAACCAACGGTTTAAACATGACAATATTTTGTTGTTGTAAATAAACGATTGATTACAATTTTTGTTTTGTTTTTTTTTTTTTGTCAAGATGATATAAAAAAAATAATAGAGATATTAGAGACCTGCACCAAGTCCTATTCAAGCTATTTCAAGAACCGCATAATTTTGTAATTCTTGTGTTATTGTGCGGTTAAACGGTTTAAGTGCTGAAATGTAGAGTAGCTAAAACAGTTTTTGTGCTGCAGTGTAGAGTAGCTAAGAATAAAGAGTGGTGTCGAGACTGTGGTCGATAAAAAAAATTACTGTGCCTATGGTGTGGCAACAACAACAAAGACTTAAGAGTTATGTTGTTGTTATGTTAACAAATAATAATACACACAATGTTGAGTGGGTACATAAACAAGCAAACATATACACAAGTAGGCAAATCAATATAAAACTCATGCGTAATTACATTACATTACATACATATGAACATTCAAAATCAACCCCCGTTTTTTATAACTATCACACCAGGAACATCCCGCCAACAGTAAAGTTTCGAGATGAATCTAAATGGAAGTGTGCGATCATGATGAATCGATGTGCCGTGATTGTTTGCTTAAATGTGCTTAACTTTGAATATATTTTTCATTTAAGTTAAGTTAAGTAAACAAAAGAGATGGCGAACAATACAACGCAGTACTTTTTTTTGTGTGTGCACACGTAAGGTATATGAAATGAATTGAAAATTCGAGATGATGCCTTATTTAGTGTCTTCTTGGGCTGGCCTCTAATAGATATGCAGCTAAAATTTATCATAACAATTTAGAATCATCATCTTTAAGTGATAAAATTATTTTCGATTTTTTATGAATTTTAAATAATTTTAGGTTATTTGACATGATTACCAATTGTTAATCAATAAAAAATAGCGGATTTTTTCGCAATTAAAAAAAATTGACTTTTTTACTTCGTCAAACTTAATTAAATAAAGTAATTATTTTTAAAGATTCTTTATTTTGTTACACTTAATATTCTTGGAATTTTTTTAATTAGTATCTTTGATGTATGTTTTTTTTTATTTTTAGGTTAATACTACAAAAACTTTTTTACTTATTTCATAACACCAAAGCTGTCTTTGTTGTTGTTGTTGCTGTGTTTAATTAAAGGTTTACTAACAGAAATTGCATTAATAGTTTCAGCACTACCACTAGCACTTGTGGATTATGTGGTTTTAGCATATTTTGGCTTCAATGCGTTTTCTATGTTTGTTTTTTTCTGTGTTAAAAAGCTAAATTTAGTTTTAATTTAATTTTATTTATTTTTAAATAGTTTTTGGTGCGTTTTTCTTTGTTGCTTAAAACTTAAGATACCTAAGGTTTTGCCAACTTACTTTTGCGGTAAGTATCAACTAATTTTTTGTATAAAATATACATTAAAACATGTAAAATTCATGTAATAAATAATTACATACTTTGTGTTATTTTCAAAGCCTGGCCAAAATTGTATTTTATTGTTATTTTATACAGTTTTAATGTTGATTGAAAGGTTTTAAGAAAAACAGTACTTAAAGCCAACGGAGTGTAAAATTAATTTAATTTAATTTGATTTTAATTTATTTTACGTCGAAAAAAAAATAATAATTTGTTTTGTTATTACTTGTTACATGATAATTTGTTTAATAATGGGAAATATAAAAATATTTGATTGTTGTGCAGCAATATTTTATTTAACAAGGGTAAGTAGTAAGAATTAGTATAGAATGAAAAACTACGTATAGATTTGCTTATTTATCCTTAAGAGGGGCTGGGGCATATACCCACCGTAGGTGGTGTATAAATTTAAAATAACAAGGTTCATGTTAAATATTTTTTCAGTTAAGTTTTACAATTTTGTAAAATTAAGATTTTAAAATTGAATTTTTAAACAAATATTAAAATAAAGTTTGACTAAAAATGTGCCACCTTTGTGTTTTGTGCAGTCAACATTTCAAAATATTATTGAAGTGTTTTTTTTAAACCACTAGAAACAAACCCACAACAATTGCTAACAAGATTACTTCTGAATTTATTAAAATAAACTGCAAAAACTTTAAACTAAGTTGCAGCCACATGCAACTAACTTTTTGTTATAATATTTTTGTAAATGTTTGCTGGTATTTTTTTAATTATGTCAGCAAATACAAAGTAACTTGTCTAAAACCAGAAGTTATACAAATTATGTAAAAAAATTTACATAAATGTTAAAAACTTTTTTAAAGCTAAAAAAAATAAAAGGAAGTCAAATATGGCTCTGCTTAGGGCTGGTACTTTGTAAGAGCTTATTGAAGAAGTTGACTCTACATTTGCATAAAAAATAGGTTTTTCAATGTTTTTTAATTTGCATGTAAAATTTATTTATTTTTTATTATTTTCGTTTTATTCTTTCTATGAAATACGAGCAACTAATTCGTTACCCTGTAATTATTTTTAAAAAAACAGAGTATGTGCCTAATAACTATATGAGTTTTTACCATAATCTGGCTTAAAGTAACCTTATTTTATATTAAAAATTCATAAAGAAAATGTCAATATAATAAGAAAAGTAAATAAATTACTCATTTTTGGTTTCCCTACTTAATCTAGGTTAATTGTTCTGGTCCTTAATAAGAAAGAAAAAAAATGCAAAAAAGTACCCAAATATAGAGAAAATTTACTTTTTGTCTCCTTAGTTGTTGACTTTCGGCTTAAAAATACTGCAATTTTTTTAGCTTTATATTTTCAGATTCATAACCACTAAGTTGATTTACGATCTCAATCAGGGCAAATGGCCCTTTATTTTTGTCCAGTGATCACAAATTTGATATTTCTAGACTTGAAATCTTATTAAACCCAAAAAGTACATAAAATGTTAACAAGTACATATTGCTCAAAAAGTACCCAGAGATTATAAAAAATATTTTTTGCCTAATATATCTACTAACCCAGAAAAAGTACCTAAGTGTTTTTATAATTTCGATTTTCTTGGAATTTTCCTCACTATTTTGATTTTTTTCCAAATAATGCGTGCATTATTGTAATATACTTTATATCTCTTTTCAAAATTTAAGACAAAATTTATTTATGTTTGAACGTAATTTGCATCATGTTTCTACTTTTGCTGGTTTAAAAGTACCAAAACACCAAAATATATATGGTACATGCCAAAGGCCAAAATTTCAAAAAAGAAACCGACGAGTGTCCGATAAGATACCGATTTTTTTGGGTCTATATTTTTAAAGACCCCTAGGTACAGAATTTTTTCTTAATTTTTATTAGTTTTGTGCTAGAGATGTAAAGGAAAACCTCTTATATTAAGCTTTTTATTCAAAAATCATATAACTTATTTGCTTAAACAACACCATAACTCAAAAAAGGCCATTTTGAGAAAAACGCGGTTAAAGAATTTTCTCTACAAACTTAATAAGTAAAAACAAACAAAAGATGATATTTATATATAGTACTAGCTAAGCCCCGGTGTGCTTCGCTACCCCAATCGTAGTAAAATTACCAAAATATGTAAACAAAAGCATTTATATATTTTTTAATTTACTGGTTGCCTCACATAAGTTGCAACAAATTATAAGTCAGCCCTACTTTTTAATTAACATATAAAAATATGTTTTTAGTTTTGGAGATATTCAGAAAGTAAGTTTAGTTAGCGAAAATTTTTTAAAAAACTTCTAAAAAGTACCAAAATATAATTCTAGCCCTTTTGTACTCCTTAACGGCAAAATCTAAAAAATAAACCAAAAACATATTAACATATTTTGGTAACTTGACGAATGCAATTCAAACTGTTTTTATGTTCATTGGTTTTAAAGTTGCAAAAAATACCAAAATATAATTTTAACCCATTTTTCCCCTTTCGGCCTAAAATTAAAAAAAACATCAAATTGCTGTCTGTTTATTTCCCAAGGAAAACGCAAAACTTTTTTAATTTTGTTTCTATCTTATTTACTTCAGAAGATAGTAGGTTACAGATTTTTTCCCTTTTTGCCCCCTTTTTATCCCTTTACGGGCCGAATTTTTAAAAATTTATCTGTATTTAAACAAACATGGAAAGCTTACACGTGTTATTAATTTCATGTATTTAGCTCTACGCGTTTGATCGGTATGGCTATGGTTAATTTTGTTAGGCAATTCATAACCTGACCTTCCCACACAAATGGGCGAAGTGTGGGTGTGGCAGCAATAATTTCCAAAAAAAGTAGCCTTTTGTTTCTTCCAGACTTGAAGTAACTCCCTGTAAAAATTTAAAAAAAATCGATCCACTGGTGTGGCCAGCTATAAAATACATACATACATACATACATACATACATACATACATACATACATACATACATACATACATACATACATACATACATACATACATACATACATACATACATACATACATACATACATACATACATACATACATACATACATACATACATACATACATACATACATACATAAATACATAAATACACACATACAACCCTTCTATATATAATAGATAAATCATAACATAAAAACAAATTCTGCATCATTAACTTCAAAAATTATATTTTTGAGTTAAATTGCTTTAATAAATGAGTGATGTGTCAATTTTTCGCTTACAAGTTCATACAAGTTTAGATGCTGGTTTGCTAGGCAAAAACTTTATTTCAAATATGTGATGACAATGACCTAACTGAGAAGTAAAATTTGGTAAAAATTGTGTTAAATTTAATTTTTATAAATTCTTTTTGGGGAATAAACACCTCTAATTGTTTTTAGTTCTGATATGAAATAAGTACAATTAATGCAAAAATCCTGACTTTACTTACACATTAAAAACCAAATGCAAGTTTAACATTTTAAATACGTTTCTACCTCACATTTTTTTCTTACAGAATATGTGGAATTACGCTAACAAAAAATGCAACAATTTTGTTTAAGCTCAATTTTAGAAAAGTTTTCAAGTAATAAAGAGCAAGTTAATAAAAAAATATTCATCTTTTGAAATTTTTTCTGGGAAGTTCTTATTCTATGTTACCAATTATTTTAAAGTTTTTTTTCAGATTTCCAAAGTTTTCAGCACAAACATACCTGAAAATAAAAAAAAAAAACAAATTTGTTATTATTTTATGTTTTGTTAATATTTCAAGCATTTTTTTAAATAAGCAATTCATAAAATATAATTTTGAGGGCTTCGGGGCGTATGATTATTATTGTTAATGTTATTCTATATTGATTATACGCCTACGAACGATTATGTATGATTAACGTTAATTACAATTCCCATCACAATCCAAATACGCCATCCCCAACCCAATTAAAATAAACTTTTGCTAAGGCTAAAGAAGTGTTTATTTTTCGTAATCTAATCCCTTAATGTGTTAATTCTTTGTTTCCTTTGCTTTGGCTGTTATTGTATTAACAGCGTTAAAAACTGCCTTAAAATAAGAAGTGAATACAACATTTACTGGCTTAAAAAATTTGTTAAATGTTTGTTTGATTCTTATTGCTTTTATTTTCTCAAATTGCTAAGTTTTTGAAGACTATGCTTATTTGTTTTATTTTTCCCCCTTTCTCTTTCGAATAATTAGTCATTTCTATTTCCAAATGCGTTGTTTTTCTTTTTTTCGATTTTTACTTTATTGCTTTTTTGCATTATTGTAGTTGTTGTAACAGTTTCTATTTCATTTGTTTAACTTTACTAATTTTCCAGTTGTTTAAACATCTAAACTAAAGACTATTTCTATACTATTTGCTGTAACTGCTTTGTTTAATGTCCAACGTTAACTGTCTCTTAGTGTTTTACCCAGGTTCCCCCGGCATTTAATCCTCTTATTTAAGTTTTTTTAGTAAATTATAAACGTTGTTGTATTAAGTTGCAGTAAGAGCAGTATTAAGAGCAAGACAGATAGAGAAGAAGACGAATAAATGAGAATTGCCAAATTAATGTTTAAGTTCAGATAGCAGGAAAACGGATTCAAGTGGAATTAATTAAAACTTTAAACAAGAAAAGACAAAATAAACTCTAAAAATGTTTTTTTTTTTATTTTGTCTATTTGCTTATTGCAGTATCAGAAAGTTTTTTATGATACTGGCAGGCAAAAGGATTTAAAAGTAAATAAAATAATAAAGGAGGCCAATTTATAATGGTTGGAAATATGCCTAATGGAATACAAATGAAATTGAAAACTAGTATTTATTTTTTTAGATTATTTCTAAGAAAGGATCTTTCAAAGGTTTAATCTTTCAAACCTCGAAGTCTGTTATCAGATATATTAAATTGGTTTAAAAAATACTTAAAATAATGCTGATTCCGATCTTGAGTAACAATAACTGCATTTCTAATCACCAATATGTCTTGAGACAACAGAGCACCATTGCAAAAAATCCAGAGTTAAAATCCAAGTTAAAAAAAATCCCTTAATGAAAAGAAATACTTACTATTCCACGCTTTTTATCAATATCTCTTTAAATAAAATATGACACGAAGGCCATACTAAAGCTGAACTTCTATAGATTAAAAAATATATATGTGACCCTCAGTTCACGGGGGAAAAACGGGAAACTTAAGTTATCCTCATCACACCATCTTGTTAATAAACAGTCGAAAACACTAGTAGACATTTGCTATTGGTACTGACTTTCTTAGTACTCAAAAAATCCCCAAGCGACCTCCCTTACGGACTACAAAATCAAATAATCTCAGTAAAGAAATATGCAAAGTAATGGGGAATAAGAATAAATGAGCCTTTACGTAACTTTAACTTTAAGCGGATAATCGTTTTTCCTAATCCTTAATAACTTCTAGATGGTGCTTTTACGCTTAATATAGAAAAGATGTAACGCGATTTTTCACATTTACAATTTTGTATTACAACAATTTTTTTTCGGCAGCCCCTTAATACATTTAGTGGTAAACAATGGTTATTTAGATGCATAGGTGCAAAAAGTGAAAAAAATGCTTTGTTCAGGTTTCGAAAAATCTCTTAAATGTTTTGGTTTGTTTATAATAATTCTCAATAAATTTATAAAGGTTTATACGTGACTTAACCTTACCGCAGTAAGCAACTGTTCGAACCAAACTTATGGGCAACACTGTATTTGATAATATGTGACTTACAATTACGCCAGAACCATAACCTTAGAAATCAGTTGAGATTTGGTTTTTATGACAATGGTTATCGTTATGACGTTATGATAAGTCACATATAATTGAACTTTAAAGGCAAAAAATATCTAGGGGCTTTTCAAGAATTCGGTTGAAGTCTACTGACGATTCGGTGTAAGATCGATCGAGTTAAACTTTAATTTGTATTGAATGCGACGATTCGGCCCCTGGCATAGGAACATTACCCCTTTTTAAATAACTTACGACCAAATTAATTTTTTTTAAACTTTATATCTTTGCAGAATAAGGTATACAAATAATCCCTATCAGAGGCGTTATTATAATAAAAGTTAAAAAAGTTTTTATATAATCCGTATCAAAAAAAGAGAACTAAGCTTTTATTTTGCATGAAAATTTAAATATAATTTACATCTGTAAATTTCTACATATTTTAGTTCGTCTACGAAATCAAAGAATATGCAAATATAAAAAATTTTTTCACAGAAACTCAGACAGACATTTAATCAAACATACGAACATGCAACTGAAAGTATAAATATGCAAGTACTATCATACATATTTTGTTAAATACACAAACATACGAAAAACATACATATATTTATCCTTTTCACTTCTTAAACAAGATACAATAAAAAAAAATTATGTTTTTAACATGCCAAATGCAAAAACATTGCGAAAAGTACAAAGAAAAAAGTACATGAAACAGGTAACATGACTTAAGGCTATAGGTTTGTGGGCAACATGATAGTCGTTATGATCTCGAGATATTTAAAATCAAATACATTTAGGGGAAATGTAACGAAAGAGCACATAAAGACTTTTAGTGTGTTCGAGTGTGTGCATGTATTTGTGTGTATGTATGTGCCTATGTGTGTGTATTTGTCTTTGGGCAAATGTATTTGTTTGAAGTAAAAAAATAAAATTTAAACATTAAAAAGCGCTAAAAAAGAGAAAATCAAACAGCAACTTACATCAAAGGCATCATATTTAGTCAATATATTGCTAAAGCTTAGTTCACCCTATAGCGGAAAAAATATGAGACTATAACTATTCAAAGTGAAAATAAAGTGAACCCAGCCCGAAGAAATTAACCGACATCTGTTAAATGAGCCGTTTATTTTGAAAGTGGCATTAGTCACTTTTTTTTTAAAGTCCAGATATTTAAAGATATAAAAAAATAACATTCAATAGTATTTAGTGTTGCCATTAACTCGATTTTTTTAAAAAGTGACTTATACCACTTTCAAAATAAACGGTTTAAATATCTAGCAAAAACAGTGGCCACATTGATCAACTTATATACGAATTCTGTCAGACTTTTGACAGATTTGTCGTGGGAAATTTAAAACCGATATCTCTGACAGAATTCTGATATAAATCTGCAAAAATCAGATGGGAAATCACTTAAAAGATTTAATTTTTTACACAATTTTTTTAAAATTATTTTTTGATATTTTCTTACTGAGAGACAATATTACTTGCTTCAAACTGTCGTTGAACTACCGATCTTCAGTTTGCTAGTCTAGCGCGCTAATATCGTATTTGCAGTGAGAATTAAACACAAAAACATAAAGAATCAAATACAAAAAATCTCGTTGCCTATTTTTAAGCGAAGAAGTAAACAAAATCAATAAACAAGAAAATAAAAATCACAAGGACATACCGTCGTCTGAGCTCTTATTTGTTAAACGGCATATGAATAACATGTCTTTTTTAAATTCGTTATCCATTTTTCGGTATCTCGACTAATTTGTCGTATACAAAATTTCACAGTTAATTGAAAATTGTGTTGTCCAATTATTAACTTCTTACCATATTTTTTTAATTTTGAAAACGTGAACTAATGCAGTGAAGGAAATTAAACTTAAATATACGGCGCACAATAATGGAAAATAGCCAAAAATTTTTTTCCACGAAATGAATGCAGTTTTTTGCTGTATTTCGAAGAAATCAAAATATATTATTGCTAAAAATGATCGAACTTGGCACAAACACTGCTTGTCTTTCTTCGCTTAAGTGCCTCAAGTGGACATTTTGGTTGAACCTTTCGTGTAATTTTTTCCAAAAAAATGTTTGCTTAAGGCGCTAACTTGTATTATCTATTATAAAAAGAAGGGTTGTATGTATGTATGTATGTATGTTTGTATTTTATAGCTGGCCACATCAGTGGACCGATTTTTTGAAATTTTAAAAGGGAGTTCCTCTAAGTTTGGAAGGAACAAAAGACTACATTTTTTTGGAAATTATTAAATATCGATAAATTTTTAGAAATTCGGCCCATGAAGGGATAAAAAGGGAGCAAAAAGGGAAAAATCTGTAACATTTTATCTTCTGAAGTATATAAGATAAAAACAAAATTAAAAAAGTTTTGCGTTTTCCTTGGAAAATTAACAGACAGCAATTTGATGTTTTTTTTAGTTTAAGGCCGAAAGGGGAAAAATGGGTTAAAATTATATTTTGGTACTTTTTGGTACTTTTTCTTACTTTTTAACCAATTAAATTGCATTCGATAGGTCTTAAAAAATATGATTACGTTTTTTGTACTTTTTTCAATTTTTGACCTAAAGGGGAAAAAAGGGTTAAAAATATATTTTGATTTTTTAGGCGTTTTTTGTAACTTTTAAGTCAATAAAATATACGTACGGTTTGAGGTCCTTTTTTAATTATTGGACCCTAAAGGGTTAAAATTATGTTTTAGTACTTTTTGCAACTTTAAAACCAATAAATATAGAAAAATTATTTATATATGGGCATTTCCATGAATATGTCAACCACGGCTGGAAAAATAAAAGTCATCGCAACTTTTTTTATATATACCAAAGAGCAATAAAACACTTAAATTTTATAATGTAAAAGTATTTATAGATAATTATAATTTTAAAAGAGCAAAAATAGCAGATTAAACTGGTAATCTCTTTGATCAATTTCCAGAAATTGAAATTAACTATTTTGTCTTAACTAGTGGCTAAATTTAGGTAATTGTAATATTCCAATTATACTTTAAAAATAATGTTACAACATCAGTGGCCAAGTTCCATTACGAAATTAAAAATTCAGAGTTCGAATAGCGGTATTTTTTATAGATTGCTTTGAATGATATTCTAATGTCACGTACGTAATGCAAAAACGTTATTTGTCGTCATCATTTGAATTCGACCGGTCGCAAGTATTTAAAAATAAAAGTTCAAAGCAAGATAAATCTCGCAAACAAATATTGATCGATTTTTTTTTTAAATTTGATGCAATAAAAATTTTATAGTCTTTCAAAGTTTGTAGCATACGATATTGTAACTAACACAATTCAATTTAATACTTTCAAATTCCTTTATAATCATAAATATTTTATTAAGATGGGTAAAAATAGCTGTGAAACTACAAAGAAATGGAGGGAGGACTTGAAGAAAAACGAAGGACAAATAAAGAAATACCGGAAAAAGGAGGCTGAAAGACAACATATCTATCGAAAAAAGTTCGCAGATGCAGACAAAAAAGACAAAAAAAAATAATTAACGACGAATTAACACACAATAAGTTTGATGTTTACTATTTTATTACAAAAACTATGCTTGAAATAAGCGAACAATATGAAGATATATCGTCTATATACATATTTTCTGATTGGAGTAGCGCTCAATTTAAAAACAAATTTATTTTAAAAAGTATTCCCTCTTTTGTAAACAAATTTAGCTGCTAACATTTAGAATGGAACTTCTTTGCCACATCACATGGTAAAGGTGCAGTTGATGTAGTAGGTGGTACTGTTAAAAGAAAGGTCTGGCAAATTGTAAAAGCAAATAAATTAATCTTGCCAGATGCTTTCTCATTTTATGAATGTGCTCATAAATATGTGGAAGGAGTTAATTTGTTTTATGTTGCTACCGAAGAGATTAAAGGGTTTTCTGCTCATCTCCATGAAAAATGGCAAAATGTCCAGCCCATCCCAAAAATAAGAAAACTTCATTCGTTTACTTATCATGATAGTCAGTATATAAATGTGTCTCGCACTGCGTATTCAGTAAGAGAAAAAATTAAAATTTAATAATTAAGTGCCAGCGCCCAAGTACATAGTGTATAGTAAGAAATGAAAATAACCTTTTATTGTTTTTATTGCTATTATCACCGAATAAACATTTTTTAATTTTTTTTAAATTTGTTATGTATACATATATTAAAAAAACCAATTTTTTTTTCAGACAAATACTATAAGAGAAAAATCTGTCACATACGGTATGTCACGAACGATATTAAGATTTGTTCGTAACAAAATGATCTAAAAATCTTTTTGTATTTAAAAATTATGGATTATCAAGGAAAAATATTTGGCTTGGTGAAAGAACTTAAAGAAAGGAAAAAAACTTTTACAATTCGCAGATTTTCGTATATATGTGCATGCACCTCGACATCACTTCCGTTTTTTGTCACGTACGATATGCGCCTTTTTCGCCCGATATTTTGGCCGGCAAGGTTTTCAAAGTCATGATTTTTTTTTAGATTATAGTACCCTCTAAATGTAACATATTGACGAAACAATTTTTCAGTTACCACTCTTTTTGCAAAATCTACACCACTTTGTAGGCGTACAAATGTCACGTACGATGACATGGAAATGCCCATATGTTAATATGTTAATAAAGGGCTAGAATTATATATAAAAGTTTATAAAATAATTTTTGATAACTAAAGCTTTCTGGATACCTCCAAAACTATAAACCTAATAAATTTCCAATTTTTATATGTTAATTAAAGAGTAGGGCTGACTTATAATTTGTTGCAACTTATGTGGGGCAACCAGTAAATTAAAAAAATATAAATGCTTTTATTTACATATTTTGGTAATTTTACAATGATTGGTGTAGCGAAGCACACCGGGGCTTAGCTAGTTTTTTATAACATTGACATATTTTAGTATGTATGCTCTATATGTAAGTATTTAATGGGCTACATAGAAGATTTTTATGTGGAAACTGATCTGTCATGTACATTAAGTAAGTAATTTGAAATGTCCTAAAGCAAATTAAAAACAAGTTATACGAACTAAGCTTATATTTTTTAAAATAATAATGTAATAAGTCTAAATTGTCAACAAAAAAGGTATTTTTTTTAAATCTTAAGTAACACACATTAAGAAATATTTAGAAGTTACATAAAATGTGAACAAATAAAGATGTTTTCAGTTTTATTGCTATATTTGTTAGCGGAAATGTATATTTTTTTTAAGTAAAAAGCTTCACTTAATGTAGTCCAAAAAAATCTAACGCAGACACGCATTTGAAACTAAAGACAAATCTAAAAATGTATTTACTAAAATACTCTTATACTCTGTCTCTACACTTAACTCGTACTTAAAACAAAAGCAAAGAAAGAAAATATCATGCTATTTATGGCAACAACAGCATCCAGTAGCAACAATTTAACAAATTGTGGCAACAATTTAAAAGAAAGTGCAAGTAAAAATGCCATATTTTATAACATTTTTTCGAAATGAACTAAAATGCTACAGAATAATGTTACAGATATAAATCAAAATACATACACATACCCACTTATAACAAAATATGAAACAACCATAAAATATATAAAATAATACTGGGTTACAAATAAAAAACAAATGTTTTCATAAATAACATAAAAGCAGCATTTAAAAACTGCATAAAAAGCATAAAACTAAACACAGCAAGAATTTTAAATTTGAAAAAAAAATATAAAACAAAAGCTCTGTTAACAGAAACTGGTAGATATATGCAGCTGAAAAAGATGCAACTGAAAGTGATTTATAGCAGAAATAAAAAAACGCTTAGAAATACTTAAAACAAGTAAAAGCGCTATATTCGGCTGTGCCGAATTTTATATACCCAACACATTGCCCTCTCGAAAACCACAATCTTTTTTATTTTTATCAATTTTTTTATTTATGAAATATTTCTAATATTCAAATAGGGGTCGAAGTCATATTTTAACCCTGTTAGGGGACTAGGGAAGTTGTAGGGGTTTTAGCCTAATTTTTTGAAATTTTGTATGGGAACACCCTTACGAGGTGAAGATAGGGTAAGTTTGTTCTAGGAAAGTGTTTGCAAGGAAAAAGGAGTTGAGGTCAGCCCTGCATTTGAGCTATGCACGGGCACCCTGAACGCCCTTTTAGACGATGCGGATAGAGGGTAAGTATATGTTTGGGAGGTGAAACTAATAGGTGTCTGAGATACATTTTATTCCTCTACGGGCACTTCCCGGGAAGTTTTAGGGAGTTTACCCTATTTTTTTTAGATTTTGTATGGCAAACCTCTTAGGGCTTAGTGATGGAGTGTAAGTATGGTCTAGGAGTATATTTTGGAGGGGAAGCCAATGGGGGTCGGGCGTACACTTTATTTTTCTCAGGCCAACTCTAGGGAAGTTATGGGCGTTTTTACATAATTTTTGTAAATTTTGTATGGCAACCCCCTTAGGTTATGGTGATAAGGGGTAAGTATATTCCAGAAATATGTTTGGAAGGAGAAATACATGGGATCGGTCATGCACTTTATTTCTCTAAGGCCGCATCTGGGGAAGTTACGGGCGTTTTTATATAATTTTTGTAAACTTTGTATGGCAATCCCCTGGGTGATGGAGATAAGGGGTAAGTATATTACAGAAATATGTTTGGGAGGGGAATTTAATAGGGGTCGGTCAAACACTTTATTTTTCTAAGACCAATTTTGGAGAAGTTATGGGCGTTTTTACATCATTTTTGTAAATTTTGTATAGCAACCCCCTTAAGGTAATGGAGATAGGGGGTTAAAATATTTAAGGAATATGTTTAAGATAGGAAACTAATGGGGGTCTGTGATACATTTTATTACTCTAGTGGCGACTGCAGAAAAGCAGTAGGAGTTTTTACCCTATTTTTTTTTTAATTTTGTATTGCAACCACGTTAGGAGCTGGAGATAGGGGGCAGGTTTGTTTCACAAAAATGTTTGGGAGGAAAAATTTACAAGGGTCGATCGCACATTTTACCTTTGTAGGAGTACGCTAGAAGCTTAAGGAGCGATTAAAAAAATTGAAAAAAAAAAATTGTATGGCTGCCCTGTTAAGGGATGGAGAGAGGGTGGTGTCACCACCACCTGATACATTATTGCGCCATGGTACAAAGTTTAGAGGCATAAAATTATTTTTTTTTGAAAACAAGAAACGAAACAAATACAGGACATTAAATGCTCCAAAACATTATAACAAACTTTAAAATGCTGACCCAAAACATTTGTATTTTTTTCTAACAGCTTTTTTCTAGCTTGTAAGTATGTAAGTTCAAATTTAATTTTTATTTAAATGAAAAACTACCTTTTCCTTTTGCCATTTTTTTTATTAAAAACTCGATTACCTTTTTCACATACTTACGTGGATATACATTTAACCAATACATTGTGACACACATATTTAAGTTTTCATATTTTTTTTTTTTTGTGAATTCTTTTACAAACACCTTTTGGGTTTTTTCTTCCTGTTCAAGATAAATGGCCAATATGTTACAATCATTTGCTTTTAAAAATCATTTGATATCAATTGATGTTATACTTGAAATACCTTTGGGGAAAAACGACAACAACTAATCGCTGCTTGGCACACAAGTCATGTGTGTAATTAGGAATTGCAGAAAAAAATATTGGAAAGGTTAAAGAAAAATAATTTTCTTATTTTATTAAATTTAAAAACGTTTTTAACTTTTCAATTATTTTTTTTTTTTGAGTTTAAAAATTTTGGTAAAGAATTTACTAATGATTCTCTAATCATATATCCAGATCTGTCACATCAATAGCTTATAACTAACCAAAACATTTATTTTTGAAATTTTTTAAATCAGGTACGCAACTCATCTTGTCAGTCAGTCAACTTTTTAATAGCAATTGTTGCTTGCTAGATTGAAATCTTTGTTCAGATTTTTTTAATTTGAACATACATATCTACCCCGAGATTGTCTCCCAGGAGGGAATTTAATGGGCAATCGATTTACTCCAACCGTATAAGACACCCGGGGCGAAAGGTTTCTTTTCCGAACTGCTTCAACATGGCAAGGACCAAGTTATTCATCGGTTGGTTTTGTTCTTCAGAGAGTACCTCAGACGGACTTACATGCCTGCTTCATGGAGGAATTCCAGGGTTTTATTTTTATCGAAGTCAGTTAAAAACAGTCAGACATGCTCAAGGCTTTAAAGACCCATCCGTCTCTCGTCGTTCGTTTTGAAGACTTTGGGAAGAATTCTCAATTTTTACATCAAGGATAACATCGCTCCTGGTTGGTCAGCACGCCTATACGAAGAGGAAATTAGTTGAGTCAGCACTTTGCTCATTCGTCTAGCCCTTCTCAATGACGAATATCCAATGATGCGCTTTTAATAATGTTGTCACAGAGGCAATCATTGAAAGCGTGGCACGAACGGGAGCTGCCAAACCAGTTATGGATTAGATATCAATTCTCCTGCAGCGCAAGATTATATGTGCGGAATGGAAAAATGCAAAAACAGAGAGAGCGGCCCCAAGGGGGCGAAGCCGCTGTAATAAACGTATTAAGATGCGATCAGCTCTGTGATGGAGGCCACAGGCTCTGTGAAATGCCAGTGAGCGGGGAAAATGGGGTGAGTGTGAGTTTCGAGAAAACGGACCAGGATCTTTTTACCAGGAATGCTAAGATCTGTCCAAGAACCACACCAAGATTGGATAAAACAAATCTGGTACTAGGAGTAAGCTGTCGTGGGATAGAATGTGGAAGACAGTTAAGAAGACAACCAACGCGCTCTATACTAGGCAAAACATAGGTTCCTACACCAAATCTTGCGCATTGGATATACACTGCAGTGACTAGGCCTATATTAGTCAATGGGATACTGGCCGAAGAGGGTGGATATTTTAGACTCGTTTGGAGTCAAAGGGACAGTTTATTCGTGTGCCATAAGGTCATGCCTATATGACTTTATGATCACAAAACTGAGCTTAATTTGGAAACCGGCTGGAGCTTCTCTACGAACGGGACCACTGCAGTGTATTTCAGGCGCAGATTCTAGCAGCCTCATTGGCCGCTGAACTTGTTTTGTCTTCTTAGATCGAGGATAGTCAGGCCGGCATTTAGAACAGTCTCCGCTAGCCTTACTTGCTTCATGATTGCTCAGGCGTGCAAAGAAGCCAGTTCAACCCAACCTAACCTTTCCCTATTTTGAATTCTAATTACGCAGATATCAAAGTAGAAATACAAATTTATTTCCAATTTTAAAATTAAGAAATGTAAGATTTTAGTACGAAAAGGCAAAAAATCTAGAATCTTCGCAGTGGAGAGAACTGACGGAGAAAATTTTTATTCGAATAGAAATGCGGAATATGGGTGACTTACAGTACCTGTCAAAAGTAATTGAACAAAACAATCAAACTTTCGATTTTTCATGGTAACAGATGTTTCCAGGGAGGGATAACCAGTCCTCTGTCCTGGTATATTTTTTGTTGGAGTGTTGGAGACAGTTTTGCAAGTGTTACCTAGAGCAGGTATGTGTGTCTACTTGAGATGAAGGATGACCAATATTGGTTAGTGCTTGGTATCCAATAACCCCTCACAACAATACAATAAAACTAAGATATAAGGCATGGCATTATAAAAAAGCCTAAAAATTTGTTTGCACAAAACCAATACTCTTTTTTTTTGCTGTATTTCAAAGAAACGAAAATATATATTCCTGTTTGAAATAATCAAATGCAGCACACATTTTACCCTAATACTTTTGTATTTTAATTTTGCCACAAAACATCACAAATTTAAGCCTTATTATCTAGTTCAGCACTAGTTTGTTAATACTGTACCAAAAATAAACTTTTTAAAAGAATAAATTATTTACTTTTAATTATCTAAAATAATAACTTCTTTAAATTTTGAACGACTTTTATAGTCAATAAATATTTGTGGCACAAAAATATTTTAAAAGTTTCTTTATATTGTGCAAGAAACTCAAATATCATTAAAATAAAATAAACAAATTTATTTAAGTCAGTTTTTAGATGAACTCTTTTTATTGAAAACTTCATCTGTCATTGCACTAAAACAAATGCCCTTTTTGATAGGCAACACAAACAACTCAGTCTTTTGTTTCATAAGCTTTAATAAAAAACATAACTTCCAGCAAAATTGTTTGTGCTAAATTTTTCTAATGCAATATTTTCTTTTATTTCTCTTCTTTTTTAGTTTATTTCAAATTGTATAGAAAAAACCAATTTAGGGTTGAATGGGCATCTAAATTGCATCTATTTGAAAAAAATATTTATGAATAGATTTGAGTTAAAAACAAAAACAAACAGAACGTTTTCAGGTCGTTTAACAAATAAAAACTCAAGCAGTTTTATTCAGTTTTTAAAAGTTTAAACAAAATGCGGCTTTAGAATTGAAATAAAAGTCTTAAATGAAGTTGCATGTTGACAAATAGTTTTTTCTTTTGGGGTTCCTCTTTAAGTAACAAAAAAAAAATGTTTTTTTTGGACGAGAATAAAAGTTGATAAACACACTTTTTAAAAATTCATAATGGAAAACATGTTTTGTTGAATTTAAAATTAAGTGCAATGAAACAATTTCTAATGAAAAATTTGCAGATGATTGTAACGCCCAAAAGTAATGGTTTGAGACCAACCTTCAAGTATACCGATCCACTGAGAACCAATTTCTGAGTTGATTTAAACATAACTGTCTGTTTGTCCGTCTGGCTGGATGACCATATATTTTTGTGAACACCCTACAGAACGTAATTTTGAAGATATTTTGATAAAATTTGGTACAGATAAATTTTTTAGCCTTGGAACGATACCTATCAAATATCCTAACGGAATAAGCATTTTTGGCTATGAACTGTTCGAGTATTACATTTTACCATGTTCAAACATATATTATAAATTGTTACAATTTAAGGTAATTGAGCAATTAAGTTGTCTGTTCACACTTACTCAATTAGGCTTACTCAATTAGCATATGGCAGCTTAAAAAAATATTGTTTTAATTTTTAAAGTGAAAATTTGTGTGTGTATTACAAAAATAGATAAAAACTTGATTTTAAAAGAAATTAAACTAATTATTAACTATTTTTTTTAATAATTATTGGCTAAAATTAAAAAAAAACATGTTCGCGCATGTTATTGAAACTAATTTTCAGTGTGGTTTTAGCATAGATATTAAAAGCTTTTAAGCTTTTATACTAACTAAACAAAGTTCTTTTAAAATCAGCCGTGTTGCACTTCGAGCTTAACTCAATTAGTAAAGCGCTTTACTACTAATTGTTTAATTCATTAATTAAAATTTTGTATGGTAAATTGAGCTCAATTATGGCCTTAATTTACTTAATGTGCTAATTACGCAATAGCCTTCTCAAAATTTAGCACAAATATTTATCTTTATGCCACCAACTATAATACTGAATACAGAATATGTTTGCTATAGTTCCAATATAAATGTGGTGTAGGGTATAATATGGTCGTACTTGACCGACTATACAATTCTTACTTGTTTTTATTTGAAAATATTAAAGTCCCACCCGTTAAAAAGTTAAGCCACCATGCAAAAATTATTCCCCAAAAATTTCACGCCCCTCGAGCCACGCCTTTTCATGCCAACTTACGTTTGAATTCTGCCTTTACGGCTGTCCATCTGTGTAAGTCCCGCTAAATGGTAAAGTGAAAACCTTTTCGGTCTCACCCCTCAAAAAGCTGAGCTATGAGGCAAAAATTATAATAATAATTCAGGCTCTGAGATGGTAAAAATGGGCCGAATAGGTAAAAAGCGAAAATATACAAATACAGTTTTGTTACTTTTTTGAAGCTTTAAGCCCTAAAGGATAAAAAAGGGTACTTTCTTAGTCCATTTCGTATCTTAAAAACTAATAAAGATATGAACATAATTCAACTCTCGTTCGAGAGGTACCTTCAGGGTTCTTTTCGTAACTAGACCAAAATAGATAAAAACACAATTTTAATCGCATTCGACTGGTTTTGAAAAAAATATGAATTTATTTTTGGTACTTTTTTAAAAATATTGGACCCTAAGAGGTAAAAAGATGAATATAATATTTTGCATTTTTTGAGATTATGAAAATATGAAAAAAGAGCAATTAACCCTTATTAAGGTTTTAAGCCAACTAAGCGGCAGAAAGTACTTTTTCACAATTTTGGTACTGTTTGCATTTATAAGAATATGGGTCTGCAATTATGAATTTGTGGACTATGTACCCAGTTGGATGCAAAAAAGTGCTTTTTATATTTTTTGATTTTTTTGTCGTTTTAAAAATAATGAGTTTTAAAATATACAATTTCAACTCTATTTGAAGTCCAAAGTCAACAGTGTGAACAAAGTGTTATTTTTTCCCATATGAAGTATTTTTTTAATTTTTGGTAACTATTAGCCTTAAATATCTATGAATGAAGGTCAAGTGCTCTAAAGCTACTTTTTGACATTTTCGTTACGTTATTTTGTTTTTTTTATTTTTAAGTCTACAATTATGAAATAAAAGACTACTGACTTCGGTTGAGGTCAAAATCTATTAGACGATCAAAATTATTTTTTTTAAATTTTTTTTAATTTTTTTTTTAATTCTTTGAGAATATAAGTCTTGAAATATCTGTAGACTTTTGACAAAACCACTTATTTGAAAAAAAGTGAATTTTACAGGAGATCAAAAAAACTACTTAAACATCGCAAGTACATGCGAAAATTCAATATTGGAAAATAATTCAACTAACTTACTTTACAATGTTAGGTTTTAAAACCTTTTAGTTAACAATCACGATGTTTCTTGTGATGTTTTAGTAGTTTTTTTTGCTCTCCTGTAAAATTCACTTTTTTCAACTAAGCGGTTTTGTCAAAAGTCCACAGATATGATGTTTAGGACTGTTATGGACAATAAGTACTTTTTAACACTTTTTACTCCTTTTAATTTTTTGGGGTTTTGGGGTTATGAGTGAGTATTAACATATTTAATACTTAATTTAAATTTTTTTTTTACTTAATTACAAAAACTGCACTAACGAAGTATAGAATATAATATCGTCAGGTTGACAGACCATTTTTTTACTTGTTTTTATTTGCAACTGCAAATTTGTTAATAAAAATTTATTTCTGTGTCACAGTTTGTGCATCATTTCTTTCGTATTAAAATGCTTTTGACATTGAAAGTTGTTTCAAAAAGTTGCATTTGGCAGAAACATACATATGCTAAAAGTTTTAATATTTTATTTTAATTAATTTTTTTATTTGTTTTTACTTTCTACATTTACATCATTTAATCTGTACTTGACATGTGTATTTAGTTCATCATGAGCTTAAATCTTTTTCACATTTTTCTTAAAAAATTATTTAAAGGTAGAAGTGAATGCATACAAATACAAATTTAGTCACAACATTTGCACATACATACACATGAACAAAAACATCGCCAACTTAAATCCAAAAAAGCGTATCTTATATTTAAAATTTTTTTTTTTTTTAATTAAGAAAAACAGCTTTCTTGAAGAACTGGAAAAAGTTGTTTATTAACCTTAAAAACTAGAGAAAATGCGGGTTAAAGCTTTTGCTCCTATTTGGACGGTTATGTACCTACATATATGTAACACAATTTAAATGCTCTTTAATTAAGTTTTCTGTTTCCCCACTTTTAGTTTTTTTAAATATTAGAAACGCCTCTTCGAATTTGAGGTTACGATATGTACATGTGTAGTGGTGTAGTAATTTACCTAAATTCATAAAAAAATTGATACAAAAATCATTAAATTATGTTTTTTACTTACAGTAATTTTTAATTGTTTTAAGAATTTCATAGAAAATTTTGTTATTGTGCAAAACCAACCTGTAAAGATAAAAAAAATTTCAATTGGGTAAAAAATAGTTTCAAAAACGGATCAACATAGAAAAATAATTTTTTCCTTTGTGTTATTTGTATTAAATATATTTTAATTTTCTCTGGGTTTTCTTTTTTTCTAGAAACAATGAATGCCGCCTTTGATTTAAAACCTCGAGCTAAAAATTATTTTAAAAAATAGAGGTCCTTGCACTCACACATACATATGTATGTATGTATGTATGTACATATGCAAAATGTTCATACATTTTTGCCAGGACTTTATTTCAAAAAAGCAGTTTAGTTTGTATGTGTGTAATAAAATAAAACGTGCATTTGTTGCACATTCATGTAAACACTATGTTTCTTTATTTTGCCACATAACTAAGTTGTATACACTTTGGCTAACAAATTTATATTCTTTACACAAAGTACGATTTAATATGTGTGTTATTTATTTTTTATGCACAAAGTTGCAAAGTAGCTGCAATAAACTTAGATGTTGTAATCATATCGCAACCCAGCAAACAATAATACAAAAATTAAAAAGGTCATTAAAAATTTTTATAAAAATCGATATCTCAAAAACTGGTTTTGAAATCGTATAATCAAAAAGATCGTCGTCGTCAAACTATCCTTATGCATAAAACACAAGTTTGTAAAAATGTTCCATTTATGCCACTCGCAGGGCTTCATTTTATTCTGACAACTAACCCGCTCGTAAGCGAAAAACCCAAATGCGATAAAAAAGTAAAATTTGCATGATTTTTTTAAAATTCTAAGCCAGAGTAGCTAGTTAGACATCTGGCCTCAATCGGAATCAACCAGGTTTGTTGAAGGACCACAATATCAAATATATATAACATGAGTACCAAAAATATTAAAATATACTCTTTGGCTTTTAGTCTCAATCTGGACTAAAACTTTTATATTTGTAGACTAATTAATGATCCCATACAATTAAAAAGCAAAACAAAAAATTTCGATATTGACTTTTTGTTCACTTTGCTGACTTCAATAGCCTTAAATTTTATATTGCTTAAGTCATAATCTGAAAAAATGCAAAAAAGTACCAAAAATGTAAAAAAGTACGTTTTGTTCACTTTGCTGACTTCAATAGCCTTAAATTTTATATTGCTTAAGTCATAATCTGAAAAAATGCAAAAAAGTACCAAAAATGTAAAAATGTACGTTTTGTTCACGTTTCTGACTTTCCATCTCAATCTGGGTCAAAAGTCGTTTATTTCACATTTGTAAGCTCAAAAATCTCAAAATGTGTAAAAAAAGAACTTTTGTCTACCTAATTGACCCTCGGCCTTTTTTTTAGATACTCAAAATCTCAAAAAGTACCTTCAAAGTTCCGCATATAATTTTAAAGTAGACTTTTATTACAACACATTGCAATGCAATTTGAAATAGATATTTTTATTTTTATTGGCTTAGAAGTTACAAAATGAACTTAAGCAATATGTTGTGTTTACCTTGTCTTTCCCCTAAGGGTCTTATGTTTTTCAAAAAGGTATTAAAAACCTTTTTCATATCATTTCAAAATCTGTCAAAATCGCAATTAGAATTTCTCTTCTACTTTTATTGGTTTAGAAGTTTACGAAATTGACCACGTTGTACCAAAACTTGCCCCTTAGGGTCGTACAATTCAAAGGAGTACCAAAACAATATTCTAATTGGTTCTAAAGTTGCAGAAAATATCTACACAGAAAAAAAATAAAAATCATAAACTCAATCAACTCCAGCAACTGAACTTGAGGTGAGCTTTGCATAAGCAAAGGCAAAAAAAGCTTAAGTAAAATTAAAGAATTTGTAAACAAAAATCATTTTTGGAATTTACTTTTCAAAAACGATTAAAACTTTAATTGAGACAATTAAATTTTGAATTAATAATATAAATTTTTTTTAATTAATGAATTAATTGAAAAAAAATTTGGGAACAATTTTTTCTGTATATAAAGTACAAATATAGATTTTTTTACTATTTTCTTTACCCTTTTTTACCCCTTTGGCACTGCAAAACGTTGTTTTTTCCCCGGTTTTACTCCCTTGATTAAAAAAATTCGAAATACACTGGTCCCCCTTTAATTTTTGGGACAAATACGATGCTTTTGAGTTTTATTGCTATCGTTTATAGTTAATAATGTAAAAGATGTAAAAGTTCCGAGTTTTCCATATTTGGCCCTTTAATTCCTCATTCGGGTTTCCATTTCCCAATATCCAATCTTAGTGGCCCCAAACATGTCGGAAGGTATCCAGAGTCAAAATTTCAAGTCTCTAGTTAAGCGCGTTTGGGCTGTACAATGATGATTGAGTCAGTCAGTCCGCTACCAACGTTAATCCTTTTTACCTATATATCGTTGCCTTAATATAGAAAAGTCCTAAATCTTATAGATGGCTACCTAGACATACAAAAAAGTATAACATATAAAACAATAAAATATATATGCATGTATTTGACTATTACTGTTCTTTGTATACTTCTTCATCCTTCATTATTATTTCACCAGTATTTTTTTTATATTGATTGTATTAAAAACATTAATGATGAATCGGACTTCGTAGAATTTTATTAGGTTTTGAAAAGTTGATACAGTGACAGACATACTGGCATTGCTAAATCGATTTAGTTGAAAAACAAACCAAAATATATGTATTAAATGTTAAATATTAAGTGGCCAAGAACAAACTAACGTATGGTCTTATCCAAAAGCGTGACATATACGATAAAAAGGAAATGTTTTACAGAAAAACCAACAAAAACAAATGACTTTGAATGCTGCTGCATTAGCTGATACAGAATACCAAGCACTACATCTGAAAGATATTTGGGACCACCTTTCTTACACTTATTTTTAGTTTTAATTTTTGAAATTTAAGAATTAAAAAAAGTGAAAATATCTTTGGAACGAGAGTATGCATTAAAGTTGTCTTACAAATTTCAGGCGGTTGAAAAAATTATTTTTTTGTTTTTTGTTAACAAAATTTATATTTTCACATACAAGATAATAACAAAATTGTTTGCTTGGTTTTTTGGATGTTTAAGATTTATATGCTGGCCATGACTTTTGTTGCTTTTAACTTGTTGTTCTTTGTTGCTGGCATGTTATTATTATTGTTGCAAACAACTAGAACAAAAAAGTAGCCAAAAAGCAACAGCAGTAAAAAATATTTAAGGTAAATTAAATCATAAGACCCTAAACTATTTCTTTCTCTTCTTTGATTTTTTTTTCTACAGGATGGAAAAAGGACATATAATTGAAGGTTTTATATTACATTTCGGGTATGTACTTGGCTGTTTTATCTCTTATATCTTACGTGTAATGGTACTTTCCCTCTTGCCAAATTGTAGTTGTTTTAATCCTTTACCAGACATTACAAAAAAGGTTCAAGTTTTTGCTTAGATTTTTTTTATTTTTATGAGGTTAATCGATATGCCAAATATAATCAAACAGAAAATTTATAATAGATTATATTTTTGTAATGTTTATGTATAAATAGAAAATGGGATAGAAATAGCTGTAAAAGGACTCAGGTAATAAGGATATTATATTTGCTTTTAAGGCCAAATTTTTTTCTGAGTCATATTTCAATGTACCTTTTATGTTTTTTATGACAATTTTAACAGGATGTTTTTAAAAAAGGTGGTATTTATACTTATTAAAATATATAAGAAATGGGATCCTAATGGAGCGGAAAGATTGATGGATATATAATATCATAGACATGGGTCAGTGTTAACGTTTGTTTGCTTTATTTGAAAATTTTTATTAGGCATTGATGATTTGGGTAACTTAAGTCTTCATACAATTGATTGGCAGAAAAAAGGAAGGATTAAAAGGGCGAATGAGTAACTAGATTGTAGGGAAAGACGAACTTTGAGGTAAAACGCAACTGCTAAAAATGCAGTCGCCAAACAGGAGCGATGAACGATCAAAAATTTGTGGCAAAAGGAATACATACATATGTATGTTTGAGAAAATTTTTATTTAATTTTTATTTTATATAATTTAGCTTAATTTTATTGAACCAAAAATTGGCTTGCTGTTTCGTAAATGTAATTTTAATTATTTTCAACACAAAAAAGTTCTATGAGCATTAAAAATTTTAATTTTAATCTCTAATTTTCTATATCTAAACAATATTATTATTTTTTATACTTTTTACCTTAACCTGATTCAAAATTTTTTTAAACTTCACATTCAAGGACAAACATTTTCGAAAGAAAAAAAAAACGATATTGAAAATATACCAAAATATAATAGAAGCACTTTTTGTCCAGAAGCGGAATCGACAGATCTTAATCCTTTTTCCACACCATTCCCATTAAAATTTCAAAGGGACTTTCATTTTGTATTTAAGAATATTCTAAATGTATTAAAGTGCTTTCTTATTCATTTTAAGATCTGCTTAATTCAATTTCAAAATTTTTTTTTAATTTAAAAAAATGCAAACAAGTACTGAAAATTCGAATTCAGCGCGCCAACTAATTTTGAAATCAACTCTCAGTTGATAAGTTGTTGGTAAAAAAACGGAAAATATACACAAAAATTTAATTTTTTTAATCAGGTTTAAGGTATAATACAACAAATTAAAAATAAATTATTGTTTTTAACATTTACATTTTTCTTTTCTTTGTATGTTTGTGTCGTCAGTATGCTAATGCGCGATGTATCCTTCTTTTTTCACAAAGTTTTTTAATTACAGACTAGTGTCAAGTAGGAAAATGTAAGTGGAGTGGATTTCAACAATTGCAGCACTTACGTTATGACTTTATTAGCCAAAAAATTCTCAAGAGAACTACTCTTGCAAATACGTGTTTTAGAAAATTGTTGGGGAAAGTGGTGTTTTTTTGTGGGGCATAACAACTATTTAATAAAAAGCTGGTTAAACCAGAAATTTAATAGCAGAACTTAATGTATGTATTTTTTAAATACAAACACAATTGTTGGGTTAAAAAAATATTATTTTATTATTTAGTTATTAACAAAAAAATAAAGGGATAATGTATAATTAAAATGGTGTATTTTATCTTCCCTTTGATTCTTCAACTTTATCCAGGTCAATTGTCCCTAATTTTCTGAAAAAAAATTAAAACGTACAAAATAATAGAAAAACTACTTTTTGACCAATAAGTGGCATTAATCGGGGTAAAAAGCCTTGAATTTCATATTTCTAAACTCATTTCTCAAAAAAAAAAAAAAAATGCACAAAAAAGCAAAAAAAAAAAAATACTTTTTGTCTACTCAGCTTAGTTTTACATTTCTAGATTTATGACCTTAAAGATCATAATTTTACTAACCAAGCGGAAGAGAAATTATTAAAGACAATGCACTTTTTTAATAAATTTTATGAAGATACCATCTTACCGTTCTATTTAATAAAATAAGCCAATGTTTGGTATATATACAAACGTAAAATATAAATAAGAGAATAAAGGATATAAATTAATCCCTTGTTTACCTATAGATCAAGGCTTTAAATATAGCCTAGTATCCTACTATGTGAAGAATTCCAAATATCCATTGCTCGTCACTACATTCGACCTGCTGGTTTTGCTTAAATGGTATCTGAGATAACAATGTCCAGTAAGAAAACTTGACAAAAATCTCAGGTCCTTGCTGAGAGAAGATTTCTAGATTCAGATCTTGGCCTGAGCTATTCGCTAGTAAGAAGCATACTCAGCGTTAAGGAAAGCCGATAGTTTACCCTTAATGTAACCCGAAGTTACACCACAAAAAGGCTCCGGACCAATCATTGTACGGCCCGCCCCACAGTTTGCAAGGCGGTCAGCACGTTTATTATCAACATGACCCTAATGACCCAGAAACCAAAAAAGTGAGCCGAGTTGTAAATGCCAAGGAGATTAGGGATGCCGTTGAGAGGGTTTAAATGCGGGTTCTCCTCACATTTCTTCTTAACAATTCATAGGCACTAATGCATGGCATTAATTTTGGCCTGAAATATCGACGAGTATTTGCCCATAGGCAGGGCACTTTGAAATCCCAGAAAAAAATTCCAGCACCAATGCCGTCATTTGATTTCTTAGCCATCCGTGTACCAGACCTGGGCTCCTTCCTTGGTGCTCTTTGATCCCTGCGCCTAAAAAGTTCGGCCGAAGATTTTGACATTGAAGTGTTTGGTAAAAACCTGAGTTTGTGGAACAGTATCACTATAATGGAGTCATAAATCAGATTTTCTATAATCCTCAAAAGTACCAAGTAGGGCACCCAAAGCGTCTGTCGGGCATGCCCTGCTGGCACCTGCACCGACTTTGATCACCTTGCTGTTTTCTAATGATGTTAAATAGACGTGTAAAAAATGCATCATGTAAATTCCAAGATTACATTTTTTGTTTTTAAATTAGAGAAGTTATTTTCATTAAAAATTTTTTTTATTAATTTCTTTGCAAACTTTATATTTGTTATAATGCTCTTTTTTTACAAAATTTTTATTTAAAAAAATTTATAAAAATTATTGTAATTTAGTATAATAAAGAATGGGAGCAAACAAGTTTCTGTTTCTGCATAAATTAAAACAATTACAACAAATTTTTCTGCATTTTTTAATTTGTTAAACTAAATTATGCGATTATTTATGCACTTGTTTTTGTTATTGTAAATGTGAAATAAAAAAGATGGTGAATGCTTATGAACATGTATGTATGCTTTTACACGGGATGTGCTTTACTTATGCCATGTAAACACTTTAAAACATTAAATTTGTAAAAAACATGTGTAATAATCATTAGACAAATTTTCAATTAGAACGTTTTATTTTTTCATCTAACAAAGCATCTGACTTCAGATGTTTTTCGAAAAAATACAAGCAGGTAAAAGTTTTATACATATTTTAGTTTTTAAGTAATGTCAGACGTTATTACATATTCAGGTATAAAAGCGAAAATTCGAAATCCTCTGTAAAATAATAATTTTGACAGATATGTATACGCATTTACATATGGATTGCATAAATGACAAATCATATGTAAAATATATCCCGTGGAAAAGCAGCTTTAGTGGTTGTTTTTGCCACATGCATAGTTTTAACAAGCATCTAGTACGCAATATTCATCAACACCAAAACATTTTAGCAATTTTTTTAAAGTTGCTTGGCATTTTGCACACATTTTTATTCTCCATTATTTTTCCAGCATCTAATGCAACTGTAGTTTTTCTTGTTTTTATTTAGTGTGTTAAATTTATGCAACATTTATTACACACATACAAAGTGTTTATACAGTAACTAAGTACAAACAAATTATAAAAAAATGCTTTAAATTTGTATTGGAAATGAGCGTTTGCATTAAAATTAATATGTAGCATGGTGTATCTACTCAGTCAGCAAAATTGGCCGACAATGCCTGTATCAGACAAGTCGGAAAAAAATCTGACTTGGTTCTTAAGGATTTTTCAAAGATTTTTCAGAAATGTCTGAGAGTTTTGATAAACATAGTATCTGTAAGGCTTATGATCGATTTCTTGCAGATGTGCCTAAGTGATTTTTAACCACTGGTTTTGTTTATTTACTTTTCCATCAGATTTTTGTTAGTTTTCTGTTAGACATGGCTACAATTTTCCCACGACACATCTGCCAGATATTGTGCCAATCACTTTATATGTTTTGCGGTCAGAATTCCTTTAATAAAGTAATTACTTATTAAGTTATTACTTAGGCCGACGTGTCTGTTAGATCTCTAAATGATGTCGGTAAATTTTGCGGGCTAAGAAAGAGGCCAGTAAGAGACTGGATTACGGAAATTTCTGTAAACGAATAAACTTAAAAAATCTAAATAAAGAAACCGATCGTTTAAAGATTTGTTAGTTAAAATTTGTTTAAGTTTAATTGTTAATTCTATTATGAGAACTTAAATTTAAGTCTGGCACTGGCTGGACTAATATTAATTACTTAGTTTTAAGACTTGAATACTTATTGTTAGTTCGCCATAGATGAAATTCAATAATAAAATATATGAAAAAAGTTTAATTTTTTTGTAAAATTTTCCTAAAATCGTTTTTCAAAATTTTAATTTAAAAAACTTTTCGCTTAAAGGTCAAACCTATCGTAGCACAATTGCTTTATTTTCCCCCCCTTTTTTAATAATTTCTTTACTTTATGAATTCATTCCTTTTACGCTTTGCTCACGAAGGAGTAAACTCTGTATAATGCCGTTATATGCAAGATACGCAAAAATATGCTCTTACAAATCGATGCCAAAATTTTGCGAAAGTTATGAAATAGGTGGTACTTAAAATGGGATTCGCTTCAAAATAATAATTAAATAAAACTAACAAAAGCTTACAAAAGGCGACAATAAACACTCGAAAGATTTTTTGTTAGGTTTTTTGATTTAATATAAAAAAATCAAAAAACACTTAAAAAACGCGTTTTGCAAAAAACAAATATGCTCTTACAGGAAAAATATGCCAACATATGCTGTTATAGGCAAAATATGCAAAAATATGCCTTCACAAATCGATGCCAAAATTTGGCAAAAGTTCTGAAACGGATGAAAAACAACATTATAGGTTAAGGCAAAGCACACAAAAATATATGATTTTGCATATTTTTGGTTGCCCTGAAAATAACTTATTATTTGGCTAAAAGGTAACTAGTATTTCTTTATTTTTGAGCAATTACTAGGCAAGCAAAGGTTTTGTTGGGTTACTCTAGGAAAATACAAAAAAAACTTTCCAAAAATTTAATTTTAACCAGATTTCTTTAAAAACATAAAACTAATGTCAAAGAAAATACAAAATGGATATAAACTAAAGATTAATAAAATTAAGATTATTTCTAAATATTTTATTTATCGAAGGATAAAAGGTTACCCCATATCCACTAATAAGGGTTGAAATTCTTTAAGAAATACCTGATAAGAATAGAGAGTGGAAAAGGTAACAGAACAAAAAGAAGAACTACAGCAACCAAAAACCATAAACTTGGCAACAGACGGTAAGGTGGTTGGAAAAAAATACAAGTATATCGACGGCTGATGGACTAAATTTATAAAAGAATTCCATAACGATTGTATTTAGAAATGCCTAACAAACTGAAACTAATAGCAAAAAAACTTTGAAGTACGAGGGCTGCCTTTTATGTTTCGGGATTTAGCATCAAAAGTGTTGCAATCTTACAGCTGACAGCTCTATCGTAAAGTTTGACATTTCTTAGGTTATACGTACTCAGAACGTTTTTACATACGAGCGCTATTTGTGTTATTTACAGTAACTTAAAAGATTCAACTCGACCAAAAAATTAAATTTAATCGTGAACGTTTTCGTGCGATTATTTTTTACAACTTTCGACGTGTATTAACTCAGCAACAAGGCATGGATGAACTTAATTATTTTTTTTGCGATGAAGCTCTATCCTGGACCAGTGTTTATCGATGGTAGAGTGAGTTCAATCGTCTTCGTAGTTCAATCCAAGACGAATTTCGTAAAGGTCGTCCAAAATCAGTTGTTGTTCCGAAAACCATTGATGCTGTGCGTAAGCTGATATTGCACGATCGACATGTGACCTATCGTGAGATTCAGAAAACCTTAGGCATTAGTGGGACCAGCATACGTTCAATATTGCATAAACATTTAACTGTCAAAAAAATTTGTTCGCTTTGGATCCCACACAATTTGTCAACCGCTTAAAAAAAGGCTCGTGTCGATTGGTCGAAAAAAATTCTCAGAAAATACGATCGCGGTGCTTCGAAACACGTCTATGATATCGTGACAGGTGATAGATCCTGGATTTACGCGTATGAGTCCGAAAGTAAACAGCAGTCGACTGTATGGGTGTTTCAAGATGATTCAAATCCAACAAAAGCTGTTCGCGCACGAAGAACTTCTAAGCAAATTATCGCCAGTTTTTCCAGAAAAACTGGACATGTCGCAACCGTATCACTATAATTACGCAGAACAGCCAATTCTGAGTGGTAAACAACCATTTGTTTGTCAGTTGTCTTGCAAGAAATCAGGAAAACCAAACGACGAAGATGGATCACTCTCCACCCCAACAATGCGAGCTCTTACACATTGACTTAAACAACTGCATTTTTAATCACCCAAAACATCGATTTGATGAGTCATCCGCCGTATAGTCCTTTCTTGGCACCGAATGACTTCTTTTTTTTCCAGTTCGTAAAAAACAAACTTATAGGTCAACGTTTTTCGACACCTGAAGAAGCGGTTGTTGTATTCAGAATGCATGTTTTGGAGATCCCTCAATCAGAGTGGCAAAAGTGCTTCGTCAATTGGTTCAAACGCATGCAAAAGTGTATAGATCTTCAAGGGTAATATTTTTTAAAACAATAAAGTGATTTTAGATGATTTATATTCGTTTTTCTTCTTTAATCTCGAAATATAAAATGCAATCCTCGTATAGCAATAAAATTACAAACAGCAACGACGTATTGTTCTTTAAAAAATAAATTAATAAGGAAACTGCAAGTGGGAAAGTTGTTATCGGTCAATACCCCCCCTACACTATAACGTGTAATTATTTTGTAATTTTTTTTTGCAGTTTTGACATTTCTTCAAAAGCGAGTTTTGCTTTGGTCTTAAGGAGCTTCATTAAAATCATGTTTATGTGACCATTGGCTTAGTGAAAAATTTGTGACAAAACTTGTGTATGTTAATTTTTTTTGAAGTACAATTGATTGAATTTGTTTTTTTTGACTTAAGGCCATTATTTAACCTGGTCTATGAAGTGTTATTGAGCAAACCTGAGCAAAAAACAGTCAGCTGTTGAATCGACTATACCTTGTTAGGTTGTTTTCCTTAAAGTAAAAGCTTTAGTAAATAAAACGTACACATTTCCTTTCTCAAACTTCGAGCTAATGGTTGTTGATGCCACCGTGTAAAAAGTGTAAAAGTGGGTGGGTGAGTATGTATAAGTATACGGTGAAAAATAGTGGTAACACCACAACACGACCAAGAAGAAAAAAACAAATAATACAACCAAAAATGTTTAAGCCAAAGGATACAATGTCTTCAAAACAACAACATGTGCGTTTGTGTGATACCGTTTAATAAAACGCCGAAAATGTCTTTCAATTTATACGTATAAAATGGATACAAATAATAATGCTTTTACTTTTGGTTTGGATTTCCTTTTTCCTTCTTTTCTTTTGTTTGAGAAAACTTTAGAAAATCAATAAAATCGTTGGTATATCTATGCAGGTTTCCTTTTTGTTATCTCATTCTCTTTCGTTTTTCATTTAACTATCATAAAAGGTAGCCGGGATTTTAGGCAGTTGTGTTTCATCCGGTTTTATATTATTTGATTTTATTTTATGCATAAGGTGATAGCTTTTATGTGTAAACCTTAAGGATACGAATGATATTATTGGAAAAAGTTAATAAATATTTGGATATGGGTACACTAATAAAATTTGTGGTTTTATATAAGATTATGTAAGGTGGATTTACATATACAGGGTGTCTGGTGGCAGATTTATATTTTCAAATAAAAAATGTAATAACACAAAGTTTTCTTAAGAGAATTGAACGATAGAATGGAAATGCGGATTCTATTTTTTGAAGAGTATGCCATTCAGATGTCTTTCGTCGCGTTGAACACACTGTTCTGCGCCACACGAATATTTTCCCTTAAAGCCACGAGAGATAAGGGATTGTCGTCATAATATACCCTCTCTTTAAGGTAGCCACATAAAAAATATCCATGGGAGTTAGATTGGGCGACTTCGGTGGCCATGGGATGTCCCCAAACCGACTGATGAGCTTTTAGGGGAAATTTTTTCGACGTAAATTTATCGAATCTTTGGCTGTGTGTGCAGTCGCTCAATCCCGTTGAAACCACGTGTGTGAAGAGTAAGATAGATGGGCTCGCAGGTTTGGCAAACAAATTCCGCAATCGTCGCCTGGCGTCGAGAATTTTGGAAAAAATGGTCCAATTATCTCATGCGTGGATAAGGCACACATGAAACAGTTATCTTGGGGCTATGCAATGGTTTTTGATGTTTTTATCGAGGGTTTCGGGTTCTTGGAGACCAGTAACTGCTGTTTTGCTTGTTGACGTGGCTGTTTTAGTCAATATTAGCCTCGTCTCTCCAAAAAATTATTTTTTTTTTTCATATATTTTATTATTGAATCTTCGCTTAAGCGAACTAACAACAAGTATTAAAATCTTAAAACTAAGTAATTAATACTCTTCCAGTCAGTACCGGGCTAAAATTTAAGTTCTCACAATAAAAATAACTAATTTCAAAAGTTTCATCTAAGAGCAATAGTATCCCTTCTTTTTAGACGGGTGTGCCCACTATGTTGCAGGATGCTTCGAGCGAGCGGATTTGGATGTGTGTGGAATTAACAGTGAAAAAATGTTCCAACATCGTCTCACAAAAATTTTTGCGTAAATCGAAGTCACTTTTCTTCAGTTCTTGAACGGTTTGAATTTTAAAAGGATGGAAATTTTTTGTAAATTTCATGAATTATCGCTCTTGGAAGCCCCACTGATGTTGCTCTTTCCCGTATTAAAAGTCGCAATTTTCACCTAAACTGCTTTCAATCAGTTCAATGTTTTCCGGAGGCCTTAAAGATCGATTGGGACCTTGCCGTGGACGTTCATAGCCGAAGAAATTGTGCGGAATCTCTGCACCAACGAACGAATTAAATTTACACTCGGTCTTAACGTATTCGCTGAATCATTACTCTTAAAAAATTTCTCCACAGCGAACGCACGATGCTCACTCGACCATTGCTATATCGTGACTGACAAATCCGCACAATTGATAATTCCAACAGCGCCACCCTCCCACCGCACCGTCTATTACTTTTACAAATAATCGTATTTAAAAATATAAATTTGCCACCAGAAACCCTGTATAAAAATGAACAACTTTAATAACTTGCCGACTGACTTATTGATCATCGTACAGCCCAAGCGCGTAGAGCCAGAAACATGAAATTTGGACTGTGGGTGCGTGGGATGGCCTGTATAGATCCACTAAAACCAGATTTCAGGAAATTCAAAGGTAAAAATGGAGCAAATTGGGAAAAGTAGGCACGCAAATTTGAATATTCTTAACTGAACACAATAAAAAAAAGTAAAAATTTAAAAAGTAATTTATCAAAAAGGATTTTATTTTGATACTTCTCAGGTCCATTTTGTAACTTTTGAACCAAATAAAATAAAAATAAAATTCAAATTGTTTTTGAGAGGTCTCGAAAAAATATTAATTTGTTGTTGGTACTGTTTTTAAATTAAGACACCACAAACAGACACACAACAAGTAATGTTTTTGAGGTTATAAGTATATAATAAATTACATTTGGGCCAGATTTAGAACAATTGTTAACAGAAAGTACTTTTTTCACATTTTTGGTACTTTTTTAACATTTAAGGATTTTAGGTAAGCAAATATTAAAAGATTTCCTTTTCACATTTTTTGGAACTTTTTTTGCTTTTTTTAAATTATGATTCTATACATATGGGATTGAGGACCATTGACCCAGATTGAAGTGAGAAGTCATAAAAAGAGAAAACTAAAGATTTTGGATGAGGATTATATAAAAAAATTATAAAATTTTTACGTTTTAAATGCTCATAGTACTTTTTTGCATTTAGTCTTAGTTAATTTATGAAACTTCGCTTACGAAGTAGCGGGTTAACTTCTAGTTTCATAATGAAGGAATTTATGTTAACATTTTAAACATTTTTATTTCAAATAAAAAGTAGGGCTATGATTCTCAAGGATGGTGAGGAAGAAAAAGGGCCAAAAAAATATTTCTAACAAAAAATCATTTAAAAAATGCATCTTAAATTTTTTGTCCTGATCCTTATCCTGCCGATCAGCACATTTTTTCGCTCAACTAGGCTGAGCTTCGAAATTTTTTTTTAAATTTTATTAAACATTTTTTTAACAAAATATGAAAATATAGCAATTAATTGAAATGTTTTGGTTTTTGAAAAAATAAGAGGATTCTAATAAAATACAAAAAAAAAATTTTTTATCAGTGTTAGAAAATTTGTTTGCAAAAATAAAACTTTAATTAAAAGTTTTTTTATTAAATACTAAAATGTGTAAGTAGTTGTAAAACTTTTATCTCCAAATGAAGGCTAACAAACGCACACACACTTGCAAATAAAGGCTTGGAAAGAGATGAAAAAAATAGAGCAGAAACTTTTGTTTTAGAAACAAAAAGTGCTAAACGCATGACACAAGACATGATTGATTAATTTTGTAATTAAGCTCGCAACATGTGCTTTACACGAATGCTTGTCCCATATTAATTTTTAACAAACAGTGTAGGACAGATATTTTCAAAAGTTTTTTTTTAACAAAAAGCGTTTAAAATAAAAAAAAAGAAAAATGAAAAAAATTCTCTGTAACATGTAAGTCAAGGTGCATTCATTACAGGTGGGAGAGGTTAATCAGCTGAGCAACGGTATTTCGGATGTTTAAGTGTCAAAATTTTTTTCAAATAAAAATTTCTTTTATCATTAACGGGGGGAAAAATTAATTTCTTCTAATAAAAAAGAAATTATATGAACAAATTAAAAAGCAAAAATTTGTATTAAAAATTTTAAAAAGGTCACATTGATTCTATATTTTTGTTCTATTTTAACTCTTAAACTGTCATGATATAAATACCCCTCATCAACCCTTTATTTTTTTAGTTCGTAAATTTAGTCAATCATGCATGTTTTAATTTAATTAAAAATTCACTTTTGAATTTTTAATTTTTCCATCCTCTAAATTATTGTTTATTACTTTCGTAGAATAACGATATAGATTCTGTTGTTTCTATGATTAATGCTGGTGATATGGCTGCTATTGTTGTTGTGATATTTTAATAGAAGCATGTACTGTCCACAACGCTGGGGATGGTCAATTAGAATTCATGTATGCAAAAATGTTTATACTATTTTATTTTAAAATTGACAATTAATATTTAAAATTTGACTTTCAAGTGGCTAAGAAATGTTTAGCATTTTACTTAAGTATATTAACGTGGTTACATTATAATAAAGAATTATACTTAATACATGTTAAATTTTGTCGAAGTCACATTGTCTTCTTTTTGTATATCCAGTAATTATATTTATCCAACTTGCTTTCAAAACGTAGGTCTTAACCTACACAACCTACCACAACCAGAGACCTTACCAGGTCCATTAAAAAAAAAGTCAACCATCTACCTCTATCAGTGGATCTGCAGCCTGGGGCATTGGTAACAAGATGTTCCACAGGCTGTTTTTCCTCCTCATCCCCGCACAACTTGCAAAAGTCCGGATAATGCCTATCTTACCCCATATCGTAAGGCGCCGTGAGAAGCTTAATTATATACCTTAAAACCTCCTGATCTTCTTGAGCAGCAAGTTGGTATCCTTTCTTTTAGCCACTGGCCACAAAGGCCTGGAGACTTCGCAATCAGCTCTGGCCTGTCCACAAGTCTTGACTTGAGATATTGCTCTCTAGACCCTTAAGTTTTAAGTGGATTGTCACGCCCCCTCCCGTGGCCCGCTATCATCCCCAGAATTTTAGCTTAGAAAACGCTTAACTAATCTGCAGGTCTAAATGAAATTTTTTTTAAATATATAAACACCAGACCCGGTGCCCTATCCATCTTTGATTCATCAAAGAAAATTGCCTGCTACTTAAACAGTTATTCAGATCTTTTCCAAGCCTCTCTGTCTGGGAACACTGCCTTAGGCGAGATCCCAAGGTCAAGTTTCGCAACCTTTTATTCAGTCAAAATCGACTGCCGTAGAAGTCGACCCTCCCCGACCCTTTAAAATATTACAGTGTGTCCAACTGACCCTGCCTAAGCAACCTCTTTGTCACAATTCCAGCCACAAAATCATTAATTTAAAGAAAATATTGAATGATATTCGGAGCTGCCTGGGGTATACTGCTTCTTGGCCTTTATAGCTAGTACCTAGTACAGCATATCTCTAGACCTTTGAAAAGAGCTTTCTTCGGTTGTCCGTTTTAAAGGTATTTTACCGTTCGAGACTATCATACTTGGAAATTGGTTTGATAACGGATGTGTTTTTACATGACAATAGGCATTTAGACCTCCTTTCCTTTCCTAACCCCGAGCTCATGAGTTGCTTCAGTTCACCAATTTTTTTTTCAAAATATTCACATCATACTAGAACTAGATGTAGCGCATGAAAAATACTTAAAACGTTTGCAATTGCAGGAAGGCTACCACTTCTCCTGCTTCTTCCCAAAAAAAGTTTTGTTGGGCAACAGTGGGTATGTTTTCTAGGATATATAGAGATGTAGGCATAGGTTTTGTTCTAAAAAAAAGGGTTTATTTTAGGGGCTTTCTTTTAAGGATTTCGGTTTGGAGTCAACCAATCTCGCTTATTTTGTTGGCATCAAAATAGGCGGACAGGCGAAAATGTCTGAATCGACTTCCCTACCCATAAGCACCCAGAATATACATATGTACTTCAAAGCGTCGCATAAGAATATTGAAGAAATAGCAATTAGAATGACAAACTGATATATGTACACCCTGATCCTGAGCGGATAAAAAGTACTTTGGGAATCACAATCAGAAATACTAAACAAAATTAGTAAACTCTTCTATTTTCCACTGTTTTATGGTATAAATATTGTCTACTTAAATAATATGTTGCACTAAAGTCATTTAAATAGATTTAATCCTTCCAACACATTTCCTGCAGTTAATTCATAAAATTATTTGTTTTAAATCTTATTTACAGCTCTATTCCAGTTTTAGGTCGTTGTTCCCTATTAAAACGAAAGCCGCCTGCCATCATCATTAACAGCCAACAATTATTATAAATTCATCGTCAAATACAGAAATAAAAATCCACTTTTAAAAAGGAATTGAGTAATTTTAGTATTTTTTTTTCTAACAAAACGAGAAGTAAGGAATTAAAACATAAATATAATTATAATGTGAAACAAAAAAAAAAAAGCAGGATAAAAAGGACTTAACAATGATATAATTGCGCAACCGATATTAAACAGCAAAAACAATATGGCACCTAAGAAATAACAATAGACACAGACAGAGTGATAAGGTAAAATAGGATTCATGTAAATGGGCGATATTGAATATAAAAGAAAATACAGCAATAAAGACTCCTTTGTTACAATAAATATGTGCCACAGCCAAGCCTGACAAACTCGCTGGGTGTTGGGTTGGAAGATCAGAAACACTCAAGGCACATCACAAAAGTTACAACATGAAAAACAACACCTACACAAACAACTTTTGCTGTTTAAATGGCCAGACAATGAACAAAAACACAGTTATAACACCTAAGGGAGTTGAATGTGTAGAATGGATGTAGATACAAATATAAGAAAAAAAAACATGTCCTGACAACCTAAACAAGTAGGAGTAGAGCACTAGCTGCAGCAGTAAAAGTAACAAATAAACTTGTTGATGAAGGAGGTGGATGAATAGATGGATGGATAAATAAATAAATGGATGAATAAAGGAGGAAAAAAATTGCAAATGGTTGGTTACATTACCGCTTTAGCTGCCAAGCCATTATCGCTAATTGCAACTTAATAAAATGTATTTTTTTTACTTTGGCGTTTAACAAGAAAGAAGAATTTAATTGTTTTAAAAGCACAACTACAAGTACAAAAAAAAAACAAGAACTAAAATGAGCTGTTAAACCGTTAAATGCTCAGTCTTAAAACCGGATATAGTGTCAAAACAATATGGCGCGGGCTTTAATTTGTCGGTTACTAGTTTTTTAGCCAACCAACCAGCCATATCCGTCTCCCTGTTCCCATCCTGTCGCTCTGTTCTTTACCGCTGTGTAAATGTTTGATGAATTGTTTACTTACAGTCTGCTACTTAAAACAATGTAATTGTGTTTAAGAAGAGTTGGTTGGTTAAAAGTTTTGTAAAATACGATATAAAAAATCAACAGCCAAAATTTGTTAATCTTGGGAGAAAAATGAAAGAAAAAAGTCATGTAAAAGTTAAATTGTTGGTAATGGGGTTGCCAATGTTTTTAAGTTTTAGTTTAGAGATCTCATGATACAAATAATCAGGTAATCTCGTCCCTGCAACAACTACAAATTAGTACCAAGGTGTCAAACAACAGCTCATAGAAAAAAAAAACGATGAGTAATAATTTTTGTTGTTTTATTTTCACAGGTACAACATAATTTTGACATTTTGACACTAATCAGCTGGGCCGACGAGACTACCTGATTCTTTGTATCATGAGAGATAAAAAGAGAGACTCAATTGGGGAAGAGAGTTTTTGTTTTGCTGGCTTCTATGTAAACAGTTAAAAATTTTTTGTTTACTCAGTGATGCTTAGTCGCAACGACAAGTGGTTCTTAAAAATCGACTCCTTGGGGTCTAATCGAATAATCGAATCTTATAACACTATGCAACAAGAAAAATTTAATTCGATATTTAATGTAGATTTTTTCATGTGTTGTGGTTTCCTAAGTGCAAAAGCCTTCAAAATTTAAAATTATATTAATACACCATTTTCAATTGTATTTCCGAATTTGCAAATTGTATTTCAAAATTTTTTATATTATTTCACAATTTTCTAATTGAATTTCAGAAGTTTATAATTCAACTTCAGAATTTTTCTAATCTAAATTTACAAATTTCAAGTTCAATCCTAAAATTTTCTTATTCAAGTTTGAAAAATTTTTATTTAAATTTTAGAAATTCTTAATTCAATTTCAGAGTTTGCTTACTGTATTTTAGAACTTTCCATTTATATTGCAAAACTTTCTATATGTGTTTCAGAACTTTTCATTTGTATGTCAGAACTTTTTATTTGCATTTTAAATCGAAATTTCAGAAAAACAATTAGAAAATTCAGAAATACAGTTAGAAAGTTCTGAAAAACAAATGGAAAATTCTGAAATACAAATGGACATTCCGAAACACAATTAGCAAAATCTGAAATTGGAATATAAATTTCTGAAATTGAAATATAAATTTTATGAAATTGATTTAGAAAATTCTAAATATAAACTAGAATGTTTTTTTAACTAAATTTACCGAAATCGAACTAGAAATTTACTATAATTAAATTAAAAATGTCTGAAATACATTAAAAAAGTTGTGAAATACAACTGGAAATGGTGTTGTTCCTTTTAAACCTTTTTGTATAAAAGGTTGATCTAATAAGTGCCTCATAGCCCGGCAAGAAGTTTTCCGAGTTTCTCATTAGAAACACCGTATCTTGAGGAGATTTGAAGCTAAAAATAATTGCAAATGGAGACGATGTGGCCACTCTGGTGAGGATAGAGTTGCTTATAACGATCGGGGAGCTACTGCAATTGGCATTGCATGCATTTTTTTGTGGGTCTCAGGGAACGTTTTGAATGAAAACCTTGACAAAATGGAACTAGTTTTTTCACAAGAAAATATAGGGGAGGGGTGGAAAAACCCCTACAACTTCCTGGAGTCGCCCTTAGAGGAGTAAAATGTATCACAGACCCTTATTAGATTTTCCTCCCAAACATATTCCTAAAACATACTTACCCTATATCACCATCACCTAAGGGGGTTGCCATACAAAATTCACAAAAATGATGTTCATACGCCCATAACTTTCCCAAAGTAGGTCTTAGAAAAAAAAGTGTACAGCCGACCCCTATTAGTTTCCCCTTCCATACAAAGTTTGGGAAATTTTAATAAATCCCCCCCGCTTCCAGGGTACCCGTGGATAGGTCAAGTGCAGGACTGACCCTAACTCATTTTTCCTTACAAACATTTTCGTAGAATATACTTATACTTTATCTCCACCCCCTAAGGGTCAAAACCTCTACACGTTGTGAAGGGACTCGGCAAAGCCGAATACAGCGCTCTTACTTGTTTTCACCTAACTTGCTTTAGTTTCTCATTTCATTTGAAGTTAGTGTGAGTCAGCCTGTGCCAACAACGTGTGCTAAGAGTCAGCTTTCTTAAGACTCAGTTTAAAATTTACTCGTTTTCGTTCTTTATCTTGGTCAGATATCTTGAAGCAATCGACAATCGACTTTTTGAGCGCCATAAGTATAAGCCTGACTATCTGCCTTTCCAGAGAGTAACAATCCATTCCTCAATAGTATTTTAGCGCACAGAAAGTAGATCAAGAGGAGGTTGTATTCGTTTAAAACATGTAGAATGAATATTTCCTTAGGGAATACTAAACACAGCCTTGACCACTAAGTTAACATGCTTTTTTAACCCTATTTTGTATTTGACGGAACCACGAGAAAACAAGAAAGAACAAGCATTTAAGTCTACCCCAGAGGGATGATGAGTACTAAACAAAAAGAATGATGCAGTGAATGAACTTAGAAAAGTAATAACCAGGTTTTGGTTCTTGAAAATCTGTACTTAACTGCAGATTTTCTTAGCTTCAACACAATATACCTACATACACATGCGGGATTGTATGGCATTACTTTTTTTGGAATCTTGCAGAACATTAGCAACAACAACATTACTTAAATTTCCTATTATGTCTGGCAGTGTTTTAGACGTTTTTCTTAATGTTTTTGGTTTCCTTTTCTTTCTTATTTTGTTTTGCTATAAGTTCCTTAAACTTGCCATTATAAAATTATGTACTTGAAACCAAATGTAAATATTAAAACATTTTTATTATATTTCCCTTATGCATCTCTAGAAAAAAAAATCTTTCAATTTAACATAAATGCTGTTTGTTTGTTTGGCTCGCTGGCTGATTGTCAGTGCAATAAAGTTTTACAAATTTTGCCATTGTTGGAGAATAAATAGTTTTGTTTCTTTTATATTTAAGGGTTTTTTTAAAAAGTTTCTTTAAAAATGTTAAATTTTTTTGAAAGTCTGGCAAATATCTTAGATACTAAGTTTCTTAAAAGTTGCATTTATGTTTATAAACAAAAAGTTATTAAAAAATATTGTGTTTTCAATAAGAAGAAATCATTTCTCTTTTTTCCAAGACAACAGGGATGATATTTTATTGCTGGCAAAATTTAAAGAAAAATTAATGCGCATAAATATCGTTATCTCGAAGATAATTTCTAAATTCTCTTAAGTCGTACGTAGATTAATAAAGGATTAATAAAGCAACTGCTGACCTTGACAGCGACATAACTTCCAAGCACTTCCAAGACATCGCAAAAATGGAAGCTCTGGTTTTTTATTTAGAGATTTAATATTTTACTACCTAGGATGGTTAAATCAAATTAGAAGGTGATTTGGAAATAACCGATATAACTAAAGGTAGGAGTTAGTTTTTACTGTTTACAACTTCAAAGCGCAACTTCAACTAACAGAAAGTGTATAAAAAGACTATTCGTGCAGTCATTGATCATTTTGGGGCAAAGACAATCCTAAAGCCCAGCGTTGCCAGAAGCTTTGAGAAGAAAATCATTATTTGGTAAAAATAAAATCAAATTTTAAGGAAAAAATCATCACATATTTTTTATTCAAAAATTTTATTTTATAGACAAGAAATGAAATAACAATTAAGTTAATATGCATAAAAACAAATTTCTTTTTGATGCACCGCGCAAATAAATTCTGCGATTTTTACCAAAATTCTTTATAATTGAGATTATCTAGGGCTGCCAGATGATCCTTAGAGTTAACAAACGAAGATTTAAAAGTTTTCTTAACTCGTCATCTAAATTTTTTTTCCTTAAAAGAAGGAACTTTCCCATCTATAAATTTAAAAGAGCCAAGTCATAAGATTTATTTTAGAGAATATTTTTTTTTAAACCAAATCGTTTAGATATTTGCTAACATTACTCGATATAAAACGAAATAAAACTTTTTTTGTTTACAGTTAGTTTTAAGCTGGATTTTTTTTTAGCAAACATACATAGATAGACTTCTTCGTTTTGTAAAAGAAGCTTTATTTTCAAATCAAGGTTATTATTAAATACGAGTATCATATGCTGGTTTTATTAGATTTATAAAACGTAAGAATTTTAAGTGTTTTCACATGGTATTTAAATTACATTCAAAATTCTTAAATTTTTCTAAATGTTTTATATGTTTTTATTACCCAGCAAATACTTGAAAGTGATTAGGCATTACAAATTTCTTACTTTTCAACTTCTATTACATACCGTCTGTATTACTTAGCAGTTGTTGGATAATGAGTTATTTCTTATCTAAAATTTAGCCAAATAGTTTCAGTTTGACCAAATCGTTACTAATTCTTATTTAATATTTTAAGCCAGTTTAAACCAAAACATCAAAAAGAAAAACTTTAAATTCAATAATGAATAACTGGAATCCCTAGGAGAAGGTTATCTTAATGCCAATTATGTAATAGCTTATGTAAGTCCCTCTTTGTAAGCGAGCATGGTAAGTACTTATCAAACTCCCTCTTTGTAAGCGAGCATGGTAAGTACTTGCCTCCAATGTCATCGCCATGTTAAAATAATAGATTAAAATGCTAATGAGTAAAAGTTTTTTTTTTGGATTTTAACTCATTATAAGGCAATGTAAGTTTTTGCTGGGTAGTTGAATTAAAAAGATTTCATCGGCATCCTACCAGCCGGATGGCCGGACAAACATCGTTATATCGACTTTTCAGGTGGCTTTCGTTTGATTGGTGCAAATAAAGGTGGATTTTTTACTCTTGTTTAAAATATTAGAACAAACATTATATCCCCGCCACGTGGATATATAACGCTCACACATTCTTATGTTCAAGCAACTTTGATGCTGAACTCTTGTACACTTTGTGACATATTTACAACTATGAAACCCTGTTGCTTGCAAGGGCCCACACTCTACAGCCTCTCGAGCAACATTAAAGGTCGCGTATTTTTATGTAAAACCCTAAAGAAATATTACGTACAGCCTTGTAATACTGATCAAACGATATATTAAGTATATAAAAGCAATAAATGGCAAGCTGGAACAAAGCTTTTTTAAATTAACTGTTGCTAAAATTTGTAAACAAATTATTTATTTTCACGTATTTTCAAATAGCTTAATATAAAAAATCATAATTTGAGAAAAAAAATCATCAAATCATATTTTTAACAAAAAAATCATCAAAAACATAAAAAATCATCATTCTGGCAACGCTGCTTAAGCCATTATTCTTGCTAATTAGAAATGAGCAAGAATATTCCGTTACGGTTAATGGCAAACGCAATGGGGCTCTTATGGCAGAATCAACGACATTTGGCTTCAAGACAAAAGCCAATAATTAAGCCACCGTTAACGCCATACAACCAGATTTATTTGGAAAAGCAGACATTTTCTATTAAATTATTTTAATGAAGTTGTTTGTTTGCCCATACTTAGATAAATATTTGCCATAAAAATATATACATGTTCTTAATAAAAAAAAGTCATTTTTGTGTTTCTCATGCAGCTAATAAAAATAACTCTAGAAATATACTTGAACTTCTATGATAAAAGCCACAGATCACAACGACCCTATAATTGCCTAAATAACAAATAATTTTGACAAATAATTGACTTACGTGACGTTACACTTTCGATAAACGTAGTTGAACTTACCTGAAAAAAAATGGAAAGTAAAAGGGGTTAGTTTTATATGTTTTTGAATATTTAAAGGTTATTTAAAAGAATTTTACATGTTTTAAAAGTATGTATTAACGGTTTTTTTGCTTAAAACATAAAAAAAATAAAATAATTCTATCGAAATCTTACAAAATTCCGTAAGACGTTAAAAACATGGTAAATTTGTATTTAAAATTTGAACTTAAAGTTAAATATCCCTTAAGATTTCTCTGTTACCATTGATCTACTTAATTATCTTTACATTCTCTAAATTTTAAGAAACATAATATTTTTTAAGTTTCATATTTATCAATCACTTTTGACAATAGCAGCAGCCCAGCATCTTAAATCCTTGAATCTCAATATTTTTTTCTTATACTAAATCCCAAAAGCAAAAACTAAAAGTTATTCGCAAATAACCAGCACTTAATAAAAATGTATTTATAAAATTGAAAAAAATCTGTTGGAAAAACCATGACATATAAAAGCCCAGAAGTAATCATAAATCTGTGGTATTGAGCTACAAATGCATATGAATGCTCATGTGTTATCACTCCCACACAAATACACATGCCGACAAAGAAACATAAAAAGAAAACATAATATATGAACACGTGAACGGCACACTTCAGAGCAACTAATTAATTGTTATTAAGACTTGTATGGAAAACAAAGAAAAAACGAAAGGAGATTGAAAGTGAAAAATTAAAACAATATATTACATCGAAAGAATTGAACTTTAAATCTTTTTGCAAAAAAAAAAACAATCAGAAAATAACACATTAACGCTTTAAGGCTTTGAAATTGGTCTAAAAATAAAACTGATGTGAAAATTATTTTAAATAAGGAAATAAATCATTTGAAGTGCTCTTTAAAAAATTTAAAAGTACATAAACACTGCCAAATTACATCAACAAGAAATTGCAATATTTTTCAAATATTTTTTAATGTACGGACATACATACATATAAATATATGCAACATGAGAAATACATGTTTGCTTGTGCTTGTTTATGTCAGCGCTTCGAGAAGCAAAATTAATAACCAATTTAGTCTTAAGATTTAAGAATAAGGAGTAGAGGTTCCCAAACATTTTAGAAAATTTTTTTTTGATACTTATGTGACAAACTTACCCCGCGTGACATGGAGTGAACGTGAGCGCGTGAGTTACATATACAAATTCAAGTATTAACACTTATACAAAAAATTGCACTATTGATGAGTTTATTGAAAATATAATTAGCACAAAATAAATTAAAATTAAAATTGTAACAGCAAACTCATTTCCGGTTAAGAACACAAAATTATTTTTCGGTCGCAATTCCAGGAATTGCAACCGTTTACTATTAATATAAAATAAAGTAAATTTTAGAAATAAGTAAACAAAAATTGTAAAATGCATTTTAAGCAGAATTAACAATGATTTGTATTTATAAAAATTAAAGAAATTGAAAATAAAGTCAGTTGTTAAATATCCACAGTTGAGCAAAGTATTTGATTTTTAAAAACACTCACAAGAAATCGTTATACAAAATTGGCGCAGTCGGTACTCCTTTTTGTTTTTTAAAAAGGAGCGTGAAACGAAAAATTAGTGCAGTGACGACACACGACAAATAGGTGTACGAACCACTATAGAACAAAAACAAAAATAAAATAACTATCAAAATCTTGTGAAAGTGCAACAAACATCAGTACAAGCCACAAAGGCAAAGTAAAATTCAAAAAGTTAAAATTCGACAAGCAAGGCAAAAGAGATTCGACGAAAGAAGGATGGAACAAGAAATGGCCAATGTGGATATCGTGGAGCAGCTGGCAAGAAGGGAACAGCAGCTGGAGCAACTCAGACTCGCTTATGTCGAGTTACAACAAAAACAACAGTTCCAACCACAACAACTCCAACAACAACAATTCCAACCTAATCAGCTCGAGAGAATTTATAAAAATGTGGCATACCTGCCAATATTTACTGGTATTGGAGACATAACCATAAACTCATTCCTTAGCAGCGTGGAGTATCTGCTATCCAACATAGAAGACGAGGAACTAAAGAAGGAAGCTACAAAGGCCATTTTCTACCGTAACATACAAGGAGAAGCAAAAAACGTGGTCATCAATGTACAACAACCGGACAACTGGCAGATAATCAAAAGGACTTTGAAGCTGAGATACCGCCCGAACTTGGAACCTCACCAAATCTACAGGAAAATTAATGAACTTCGAGTTAACACCGTAAGTGAATTAGCTATAGAGTTACAAAATCTTAAATATAAAAATGATGAACTAAGTATCTATTATCAAGATGATCATTGTATAGATTTGTCTAACGTAGATAGCCTATTGGTTAATATAGCCAAAGAAATTACACAAGGAATACTATTAGATAAGATATACCCAGAAAGAGATCTAGGTACAATAATAGAGATAATGATGAAACGTAGATATGAAGATGAATGTATTAGGCAGGAATTTAGAAAATTTCGCGGAAATTATTCTGGTACCTTTAAACCAGCAGATAAACATAATAACTCAAACTATAATAGGAATCAGTACCAAAATAGGCAAAATGTTGACAGGGCATATCATGGTAGGGAAGAAATTAATAAGCGACAGTATCAGGATAGAAATAAATGGAACCCAAATTTTTATAGACACGAAGAACAGAACGGCTTAAATAAAAATAATAATAATAATAGTAATAATAATAATGGTAATAATAATAATTCTGGAAGATACAGATTTCAAAATAATGTAAGAGATGACAAATTTTCAGGACAATTTAAACAACTAGGGCACTCAAGACCAAATTCCAATCAGGTTCGTTGGAATCGTTATAGAAATAATCAACCAGAACCCATGGAAATTGACAATGTAGAAGAAAATTACGAGAATCCTCAGGGGGCAGGACACCCTAATCACAGGTTTGGCCAAAATCGCTTAAACCTGGATAGGCAAAGCCCAGAGGGACCTGAAATTAATAATACAGTTTTTTTTACGAGGCAGCCACGGAATGCCTGCCAAAGATAAAATTAAATATTGAAAATAGGGAATACCAGTTCGATATTGAATATCTAAAAGGGAAAGGAGACAAGGTAGCTGATTTTTTAAGCAGATTAGAAAATAGTGAGGACACTATTTCAGAAAAGGAGGGAGGTAAAGATTCTGATACTTTTTCAGTTAATAATATTGAAGACGACATAACTATGGCAACAATACACTCAGCAGAAGAAGATTTAGGTGATCATTTTTTCATAAAGGAGGAAATTGTGAATAAATATAAAACTCAAATAATTTTAACAAATAATAAAACAGAAGAATGTAAGGAAATAGATGACATTCAAATGAATAGGGAAGTAAATGAAGTTAATTATAATGCAAATAATCAGGGAAACCATAATAATGATCAAAAAACCGCCCAGTTAGGAAACCCTAGAACAAAAGGCAGCCAATATTGCTTGCCACAACCTAGGCAAGAACGAAACGGATTTTGTGAACATTATCGTGAAGAAATAAACTATGATCAATTGGAAGGACACTCGGAACCAGACCTGTGTCATAGTAACACAGCTCCATCCCGACAAAGCCAGGATCAGTTTTTTTTAGGACGACATCAGACTACCTACCCATCATAACAATAACAATTAAAAATAAGAAATACAATGCACTAATAGACACAGGTGCAAATATAAGTTTAATTGATGAAGATATAAAAGGAGTTGAGAAAACGCTATTAAGAGAGCCAATAGAATTTAGTACAATAAATGGAAAGGATATAATTAGATTTGAAGTATTGACAGACGCACCCTTAGAATTTAATGTAGAGAAAAATGCGAAAATAAAATGGAAAATGACTAAATTAAAAGGAAGAAAATATGAATTCATTATTGGAATTGATCTGATGAATTGTTTCAGCACAATAATGGATTTAGTGGAAGGTAAAATATCTTTCAATAATAAGAAAACTAGTTTTATAATAAATCCGTATAAAAACGTAAAAGTTTGTGCATTAGAAGCAGCTAACTTTGATTGGAACAGAATACAATGAAATTAGAGAAGAGGGATATATTAAGAATTATAAAGCAGTCAGACATAAGGAACAACCAAAATATAAGAAAGCAAAACTAGAAAAAGTACATCCAAACAATATTAAAAGACCGTATAAATTCTCGGACATTAACAATGAAGACGATGACATTGATTTCGAATACTTGTCTCAACGTTTAAAAGAAATTAAAACTAGAAACTCAATCAGACCAAGAATTAAATATTACTTAAATTAAAATTTTCAGATAATAATTATGATACTGGCTCTGGCAACATGGACACAACCGAGTAAGGGCACAATGACTATAACCGAACTAGTAGACCAATCAGGATTTGTTGACCTACAAATAAGAGACCAGGAGATAGTAAAGGACAGTGACATAGTACTACACATAATTGACCTTAAACAAATAGAAAATATTATTAACGAAATGACGGACAACATTATATTAGCGAAAACAAGTAACAAGGACATACTACAAACCGAATTATTGGAAGCAAGGAATAAATTACTAACTTTAATACCAACAGAAAAAAGACAAAAACGAGAACTTATAAATGCAATAGGTACTGTAGCTAAATGGACAATCGGAACAATGGATGATGAAGACAGACAAACGATACAAAAACATTTATCACAGACTGACAAGACACTAGATGAACAGGTACATATAAACAATCACTTTAATTTAGCGATAAATCAAATAAGAAATATTGTAAAAGATGATAGAAAAGAAATTGAAAAAGGTATTAATACTATAAATAAAATGGTAGATGAAGAATATCAACAACACATGTACTTACAACAAATGACAAAAATCCAATTAATAAAAAGCAAAATTGAACAAATTCAAGACAATGTAGTTTCAGCTAAATACGGGTTAGTTCACCCAAATATTTTGACAAATCACGAAATTAAAAAATATAATATTGACTTTAATAAATTAAAATATTTGCAATTAGGAACAGCAACTTGTAATAATACTTATCTAATATTAAGCCTTAGAATACCAAAATTGTTCATACAAGTAAAAATAAGAAAAATTATACCATTACCGGATAAAAATCAAAAAGAAATAGAATCTAGAATAGAAGAAGTTTTCACACATAAAAATAAAACTATGCAATTTAAAGAAAATAAATATCTCAAACAATTGAAACCCAGTAACCATTGTATATTAACTAAAACTGTAAACTAATAACAAGCAGAGCATTAGAACTTATAGCGCTGGATGAAAAAACAATCTTGGTTAAAAACGCAATAAATTTGTTTGTAAATACTACATGTAATAAAAATAATACTATTTTAAATGGAAATTATGTAATTCAATTTAACAATTGTTCTATAACAATTAATGATTACTATTATTCTAATTTAGTTGAAAAAATTGAAGGAAATATTATGCGTTTGCAATACAGCGATATAAAAAAATTTTACAGAAAAACTTACGTTTGAACAATTAGATGAAAAAAATGAATTAAATGTTAAAAATATTTCTAATTTGAAAATCCACAATAAAGTGATATACGGATGTAACTTCTTTCTAATACTTACAATAATATTAATAATTATATTTTGGAGAACAAAGTTAAAATACATTAAAATAAATTTGAACAAAAGAATTCGGGAGAATTCTAATCTAAAGGGGGGAGAAGTTACATATACAAATTCAAGTATTAACACTTATACAAAAAATTGCACTATTGATGAGTTTATTGAAAATATAATTAGCACAAAATAAATTAAAATTAAAATTGTAACAGCAAACTCATTTCCGGTTAAGAACACAAAATTATTTTTCGGTCGCAATTCCAGGAATTGCAACCGTTTACTATTAATATAAAATAAAGTAAATTTTAGAAATAAGTAAACAAAAATTGTAAAATGCATTTTAAGCAGAATTAACAATGATTTGTATTTATAAAAATTAAAGAAATTGAAAATAAAGTCAGTTGTTAAATATCCACAGTTGAGCAAAGTATTTGATTTTTAAAAACACTCACAAGAAATCGTTATACAAAATTCGTGTGACTAATTTCAGAAAATGAAGAGGAAAATTTTTAAAGCGTAAGCCCGAAAAAATTAACTTAATCGTCCCAGCCATTTGGCTGGAATTCATTTTTGCAAAAAAGGGTGCAGTAGGGTTGTCCAAAAATCTTCAAATTCACTTTATACACCTGGTCACCACCCTATAGTTTTTTTTACTGTAGTCAATAGAAGACGTTAAGGGTTTTACGTGATACCTGCCGTTTTGGCAATAACTCACGGTGCTCTCAACACTGGTGAATACAAAGCGTCCACCAACGCCCCCAGAATGGCCTACCAAACCACCCAGGTACCAATTCTCTGTTATAACTCTGTGTAGCCACAACAGACCCCTTGGCGAGGAGTTGGGCTATCTAAGCCCGAATTGCGTTTCTAGTTTTTATATTGCTTCTTCATCATCAAAACAGATCCGCGCCGACAAGACATCTCTTTACACACTTGTAAAACAGCACCCAACCTTAAGCAATAGAGATTATGATTTTCAGTCGCACCCAACACGATTGCGACACCCAGCTCTGTTAAAAGGATCCATTATTTCATTCTTCCCAATTAGGATCAAATACATCCGACATCATAAATGCTTCATAATCTTCTCACCGCCAGTCAGGACCAAATCACGCACATGCTTCGACATGCCAATGCCGGCCTTCTCATTTATTTGCTACTACTTTAACGGGATCTTATTTTAGATCCTAGGGTCCCCAGCCGTAGCCAGTTTCGCTATTCACCTACTTCCAAACACACTTACACCTTTTTAGCTAATAGCCTACTTTAACAGTTGCTCATGTGCCTGGGTAGATCCGCCAAAACCAGAAACTTTATCTTGTTGAACCTTAAGTTCATATAAGACCGCTTACACGGTCACTCTGGGGCCCGTGCAGGACGGACCCTAGTATATTCACTTTCGTTCTACAGTTGCCCCGCTTGGGGATTACCACAGCCACCACGTGAACTCCCGAAGGAGACCTCACCATTAATCAGTTCATGCACTGGTAAGCACATGGGGCCAACTGATTCCCGTGGTACCAGATAGGACTCTGGTCAGCCTCGGAAATCTACTTCCCCTTCATTCCTACCAATTTCTAATTTACGGTATTGGTACCCTTTTAACCCTGTTTTGCTGTGCCACTTGATGGTGATGTACATGGCACAGCGCAACAAGGACAACCTGCCTCAGGCCAGACCAGTGAATCACTGATCACTCCTTCACTCAAGACAGATTGTTTTCGTCTCAGCCATGTCTGTTAGCCTTTCGGCAGTTATTCCGAAAGTTGCCCGGCTGATACTACTAGGAGGTAGACTTAGGCACTTGTGTATTAACACTTATCAACCAGTTAATAGTAGTGTTGTTTAACAATTTTAATGCCCTACGTGGATCAGAAGGCACTGCTCAGTGCTTTGCATATTCCTATCAAAACAACAAAACAAGCCGTATCTTAAAACATATCAACCTGTTTTTTAACTAAACTCTAAATTATTTTAGTTTATTATCTTCATATTGGAATTTCATCTTTAAACTTACTTTTTGCATTATTAGTAAAAAAATTAGGGGGCCCAGATGCCCAAGGTGATTTTGAAATTTTACTTGAAAATATGGTCAACCCTACTGGGAAGTCCTATCAACGCGACAGCCAAATTTACACGGCTCCAAAGGTTCATTTATACGTGACTTAACCATACCACAGTAAACAGCTTTTCGAACCAACTTTATAGGCAACACTGTATTCGATTATATGTGACTTACCATATCGTCATAACCATAACCTTAGAAACCAATTGAGTTTTGGGTCTTATGGCAACGGTTATGGTTATGGCGTTATGATAAGTCACATATAATTGAACCTTAAGATGGTGCTTTGTATTTATTTATTGATGATTGAGATGATCAAATGGGATGTGTGCAGAATGAAAGTGATTTGTTCTGGGAGTAAAGTAAGCTTGTTCACTCTGAAGAATATAGAAAATCTTGTGTGAAATGAATGTAATTGATTGCCCTAGGCTTTTTAAGATTTGCACAAGACATGCAACATCCCAAAATATGCCTTAAGATTTAAAAAAAATTTCATTCAGTATTTAAGATTGTAAATTAAACAAAAGTTTTGTTTAAAGTGTGATAGGTAGGGCTGCCACACTGAAATCCGTCGTAAGATGATGCGAATTAAAAAGGATTCCACAAATATAGGTTTTAAAAATTAAATGATTGATCCTAATGAAATTGCCGGTGCATAAAATTTTTTTGTAAGTAATGTAACAAGTAACAAAAATGAATCGCTGGCATAACATGGCTTTAAGTCCATATCTTAAAGTTTTACAGGGGAGTCAAAAAACAGTCCAACTTTTTGCGTAAACATTTTTTAGTTGTGTAAACGCATTATTTTTTGTACTTTTTTTTTGATTTCAATGTACCTAGCTAGAGTCAAAATAAAAAATAAGCAGTTACTAAAAAAATATATTTTTTTTGGACTTTTAGAGCTTTTTCTAGTTTGTTTTTTTCATGAACTCAGGTTTTTTTCTTAGAAATTGTCTTTTGTTATATTTCTTAATAACTTATTAAAGTATTAATTTTTTTGCATTCACTCAAGAATGTAAGAAAAAAGAAAAATTGCTTTGATTTTTGTAAAAAGTTGAATTCTAAAGTTGTTGTTTGAATTGAAATGATTTATAAGTATTAATAATACTTTGCATATACATACATACATATAATAATATGAAAAAAATCAATAAAAAGTTGGTTAACAACTTTGTTGCATTTTAATTAATTTTTTTAATTGATCCTATAAATTTGTTTGAGGGCTGAGAATTAGTAAAAATTTAATTGGGATAACAAATTTCTTAATTGAAATCAACTTTGTATTTTTACAGTGTTAACATATCTGCCTTCAAAAATCTCAATTTGTAAAAAAGTGGACTTAGATAGAGCCTTTGCATGTTAAGCCAGCGACATTCCTGTTAAAAGGGACTAAGTGTAAAATAGAAAAGAAGATAGATAGATCGAAAAAAAAATATAATTATTAATTATTGAAAAACTCCAAGAGGTAGGGTTAGACTAGGTAAGGCAAAATTAGCTGCGAAAATGAAGCAGAGTGGGCTGCACCACTAGTGTCCGCTATTTTAGTTCGTCTATAATACGTGCGAAAAGATAAGGCAGGTTTAGGTTAGAGAAGTCTGATACTCAAAAAGCAAATTTATATGGCTGATAATAGTCGCCTCTTGTTTGTCCCTATTTGCAAGCCAAATGCAACTTTTGTTCTATCATTTTGATAGGCAGATGTTGGACACATTTGACAGGGTTTTTAGTCTGTTGGTTCCAAAGTGTCTGACCTGAACATCGGTTAGTGTCCTACAGGAGCATTGGAGGTGCTTCCCCTTTCTTCGTGTCTTAAAAACTTCTACGGAAGCCATTTACAAATGAATTTCGTTGAGGCATTATTGCCGAATCGCCAGTGACCTCAACTAACCAAATCCTTGCCACTCGCCGATCTTCCCCAAATCCCAAACGAGACTTGATGTTATCTGTTACTCTAACGAAGTTCTGGATATTATATTCGACAGTGGGGAATCCTACATACCGTTTACATTTGTTTTTTTTTATCTTCAGTGGTCTATCTGATTTTGCTAGGTCGTTTTCTGAAGGTAAATATTAAAGTAAATTACTTTGTCTATAGCAGTAATAGTTTTTGAGATATACGCGCTAAAAATTTCATACATTTTGTCCTTTTGCAGAGGAGCTACCATTCCTCTAACTTCTATCCAACTAAATTTTTCAAAAACGTAGATATCATTCGAGAATTACTTTGTAACAAGTTTGAAGTCAATACCTATTACAGTTTGCAAGACATAGCGTATAGATAAATTTCATAAAATTAATGTAATTCAAGGGGGCTACCACTCCCCTTACTTCTATAAAAAAAGTAACGCTATTATTTTTTTAACGACATTTTTTTATGATAAAAACGTTTTCCTAGCAGTTCAAGCCCACCGTCAATATTTTAAAGCAAAATCAATTTTCCAAAATTTAATTATTTCTTTTACTTTTAAGGGCCAAAAAGAAATTTAGTTAAAGAAAAAGTTATTGGGGAACAAATTTTATGAAAACTTAAAAAGGTAAAGAAAAATTTATGTACACTAAAAATTGAGTCATAATGGTTGGCATACTTCGGTTGTTATTTTAAAATTAGAAAAATTGAAAAAAAATTAAACCAAGAAAATACAATAAAAGCAACGTAACATAAATATGATTTAAAGAGATGTCAACTAAAGTATCGTTACTAATCAGGTTAATGTTGTGCGTTTTATGGACGTTGTTAATGTTAAGCTTTTAGTTCGACTGCTACCACCTCCTTCTTCTTAAGAAAAACTGCCCTTTTACCGGCATCCCCTTCGCGGCACCACCAAGTAAAACTCGATTAAATTTTATTTCTATTTTTCTTTTCTTCTCCCCTTTTATTGCTATGTGTAATGAAAAGATAGATGGTGTCGGGATATATGATGAGTTTGCTGTTGGTGTGCATAGATTTTATATGACAAATCAAAAAGAAAAAAATGGGATTATGAATGATTTTTGTTTTCTCGCCCAAAAATAAGGGGGCAAGTGATGCAGTACATTTTGCAGAAAGGTTGGATGTGAATTTTTTTTTTTCTAAAAGGGGAGATTTGTGAAGCTATAGCATGCATTGGGATTTTGCAGATGATTTATCTCGTTATCATTGTTTTGTCAGCAGATATCTGCGATGCACATGATATAAATTACAAATGTTTGCAGAAGAAAGAAATGTCTTAAGGATTTCTTTAAAAAAAGGTTACAGATAACTAAGTAAGAGCAAAATCAAATTAAATTTAAAAAAAATATAAAAACTGGCTCATGTAGCCAGAATAAGAAAAATAACAAAAGTACCTATAGTTAACCATCATTATTTGTATGTATCTGTTTCAACGAAACATAGAAAAATAAATTTGTTACTCTTGCTCTCATTTTACCAAACCACACCACATTTAATTAGAGAAAATACCAACTTATAACAAAAACACGAAGCTACTTATCAATACGCACTAAAAGCTGAAAAAACACACAAACTGGTGTTAACAGATATATCTTTGCACGTCTTTAATGTGGATAAGATCTTTGACATGTTTATTACTTAGCTTATTTCTGATTTTATTTCTAATTATTTTTTTGTAACGATAATGAAGACTCGAAGATACATATAAGAAACCACCCAGCAAAAACTTGGTGGCGAATAGTCATTGCCAAACAACTTATTTTTCAATGACTATTACATACCGTCTGCATTATTTAGAAGTTGTTAGATAATGAGTTACTTTCAGTTTGACATTTTTTTAACTTATTATAACTAAATATTTTAAGCCAGTTTTAACCAAAACATCAAAGAAAAAAACTTTAAATGCAACAATGAGTAACTGGGGTCCCCAGGAAAAGGTTATTTTAATGCCAGCAAAGTAATGGCTTATGTAAGTCCCTTTTGTAAGCGAGCAAGGCAAGTACTTATTTAACTCTCTCTTTGTAAGCGAGCATGGTAAGTACTTGCCTCCAATGTCATCGCCATGTTAAAGTAATGAGTTAAAATGCCAATTAGTAAGAGTTTTTTTGGATTTTAACTTATTACAAAGCAATGTTAGTTTTTGCTGGGAAAGCATTGAGTGTAATTTTAAAATTTGTGCATTTAACATTTTGAAAATTCTAACTGGTCACACTGGTCGGTTGGTACAAGAGACTATAAAACCTATTTTTTTATTATTACTCTCCTCAATGCTCAGAGAGCACGCATACGCGTGTGGGGTTTTGCCGATCGCTGCTTTGAAGAATTTAAAGGAATTTCAATTTAAATTAAAAGGAAAGTTAAGTTCGTAACCTTTATTTAGGTTTTTTTCCATTATTGTATATACAAAATTATTTTATTAACATAAATAAGTTATTAATATTGACGATGCTACTACCCAGCCTACCTTAATAATGAAAGATTAATAATAATTATGTGTGTATAAGTATGACTTGTTAGAAAAATAATTCTTGCTCCTGGCATTTATCTTCACTTTCTTATAGAATAATATCTAATTTTGATACACTGAACGCAAATAACAAAAACCTTTAAATTATTACCTTAAATAACAAGCCAAGAAAAACTTCAAAAAATATTATATTGAAAAAATTATAAATAAAATTTGCCTCCTATGTACACCAGGAGTTGTACGTGAGTAAACGTTTTGACTAGGAATTAAACTGAGGTAATTAAGTTCTCCCATACATTAAAATTCTTACATTTTATTAATTTGGAAAAAAAATTTTGTATGTGATTAATCCGTCTAAAGTACAGAAACTTTAAGTACATATTTCCATCGGTCCTAAATTTGTTTGATGCAAAAGAGAAAAATTATTTTTGACGTCTTTAGCAGAATTATGTAAAAGCCAAACGTTTAAAGCAAATTAGCAAAAATGCAACAAGAAAAAAATGCAAAACATTAAATTTTGCACAGAGTGTAGTAAGTTTGTATATGAATACTTATGATATACAAAGTAATGTAGGTACATACATACATGTATGGGAGCGTAAAATAAATTGTGCGCCCTCACATTAATTAAAAAAAAAAAATTAAAAAAAAATACACTCCTAATAAATAAATTTGTATTTATGTGTCTCTTACATATCCGGTTGTTTTTATCGCCGTTAAATGCTTTTCAGCATTCAATGACTGTTTATTTTAGCGGTTTTAAAAAAGATGATGGTTGATGACGTAAATATCACACTAATGAAGACGAAAAATAGAAAGAAAGAAAAATATTTAAGTGATGAAAAATTTGTATTTGATGTGCACCAACATATTTATGTTTTTAAGAAAAGTTGAAATACCGGAAATCAATTCCATTAAATGATTATCAAGCGAAAAAAGTTGGCAGACAATGTCTGTTTTGAGAAAGTTTGATAAAAATATGTCTTAACTCATATAGACCATTTTTACATATTTCTATCAGACATGTCTGAGAAATTAGATGTACTATGTGTCTGTCTGACAGATGCCGGTCAACTTTGCCGATCAACCAAAAACGGAATGTTTAAAGAATTTAAAATTTTTGGACTGGTGCTTGAGAGTCTCTTCGGGAGTTTTTAGACCGCATACAAGAAAGGGTGAAAATAACCACTGATGTTAGCACTAATAGAATTCAAGTCTAAGCTGTTATAGGATGTGCTTTGACAAAATTGAGGAGACTATTACGGAAATCAAAAATTTCTTAAGAAATTGACAACCTAAAGGTTCCACAAACAAAGAATTATTACAGTTTTAAGGGTTTTGGAAATTTTAAATTCTCAGGGGTTGCAAAAATTTAATCTAATAAAATGGTACTGAGTTCCTAAGTATCATAAATCTAAAGTGACACACGACGATTTTAGTTGACCAACTTTTTCAGAATTTCCTTTTAAAGTTGCCTTTATGTTCACACATGACAATTTCTTCGACAAGTTTTCTGTTTTGTTTAGTTTTAATCTTCTTACAACTTACATTTGTAACTTATTAAGGGTTTACAAATAACAGAATAAAAATCCCCCAATATACTCACAATATCTTCTGTATTTTATACATACGTGAATACATGATAATACGTGCACACACGATCTAGCAAGGCAAAGATTCAGTGATACGCCAAAGATAAGATTGCCGTTGATCCCAATTGTAATAAGCGAAATTTGCTTATACCATGCTCACACATAGACCTTAATTACGTAATTAGAACATCTACGCAATTAAGGCCTTAATTAAGCTCACAAGATTTAAATTAATGAATTAAGCAATTAGTAGTAAATTGCTTCACTACATGAGTTAAACGCGAAGTGCAACCCTGATGATTTAATAAGAACTGTGTTCAGTTAGTATAAAAGCTTGAAAGCTTTTAATATGTATGCCATGGTGAAATAATATTGTTGTAGCTAAATTCTAGCTAGGTTGTCAAAAATGTTGCTATCACACATACACAAGGTATACACAACCATAATATAACATAAAAAATTGGCCAATCTAAGCTAGAAAACATATGGCGTTAATAAAAGTCAGCTGATCAGTTGCTTCAACTTTATTCAATGTACCTTAACAATGAAAATAATATTTTTTTAGCTGTCATATGTTAATTGAGTAAGCCTTATTAATTATGTGTGAACAGAAAACTTAACTGCCCAATATAATTTAAATTGTCACAATTTATGATGTATGTTTGAACATGGCATTAGCGTTGAAACTTACTTTTTTTGAATGGATACGTCAATGAGCAAAACTGCCGCATTTTTAATGGTGAAAATCCTCAAGTGTATTATGAGACACCATTACATCCAGAAAAATTTAAAAGTTGGTGTGCTTTAGGGGTCGGTGGGATCAATGGTCCGCACTTCTTTGAAAATAATGCTGGTCAGAACGTTACAGTCAATAGTGACCGCTACAGAGAAATAACTAATAATTTTTTTCGTTTGTCAGTTGAACAAGATGGCGCAACATGTTAGGCAGCTCAATTGGTTTGTAGATTGAAACATTCTTTAACCGCATTGTTTTACGTTTTAGTCTCCAAAGTTTTGCGATTTAACGCAGCAATACTATTTACTATGGGCATATATAAAATCGCTAGTCTACGCTAATAAGTGCGAAACGATTGAATACCTGGAAAAAACATTCGCCGCGTTATTACCGATATACGGCTTCAAATGTTGGAAAAAGTCATCACAAATTGGACCGCCAGATTGGACCACGTCCGAGCCAACTGTGGCGGTCCTATGGCAGGAGTCATATTTAAATTATAATGCCAGAAAGTTATTTTTCGAATAAAGAAAGTTTAATATCAGTTTAAAAAATTAATCTCTGTTTTATTTCATTTTAAAGAGATTCTTTACATAACTTTTTCTTTATTGAATTTTTTACCTTTTTTCAACAGTAAAACGAAAATTTAATAAAACTGTAAACGTCGTTGTATTCATTTTTTTTCCCAAGTTTGTTTAAATTTGCTGTTTAATTACGTCGAAAGAATACATTTAATTATCATGTTTTAATATAAATATTTGAATTTAAAGCCTCTTTACTGTCTTGCTCCTTTTGCCAAGACACGAGCTCATTTTACTAATTTGCTTTTAAAAATGCCAGGCAGCGTCAGTAGTCAGGTATTTTGTTTTAACACTTTTGCCAAAACGCCAATTAAACAAATAAAAAGGTGTTGAAATGTCAAGTGATTTTTAATCAATAGTCAAAATCATGTTTACGGTAAATGTTTTCACTCTGCACAAATTGTTAACATTATACCGGAGGGCAGCACCGGGAAAAAGGGGGACGAGGAAAAAGGTGGTATTGAAAAAATTGCGTTAAAGTTAACCCTTTTTAAATCCAGCACACATAATGCATACATACATGCACATATTAATGTACATATATGTAAAACTATGTGTGTTTAAGTACAAAAATTGTCAGCAACTTTCTATCAGTATTTCAAAAAATCTTTCAGTATTTAAAACCCAACTCATCATAACCAAAGAACAATCTGACTGTCCAACGCACATAGGGGTATTTTGCCAATCTAGCCGGACATCACTTTTTTTTTTAATTTATATTACTTCTTAAAAGTTACTGCGTGCCCCTAGATCAATGAAACTTGGCAGAAACATGTATTGGGGTCATAGGCTGACTAAGCTTAAAAAAAAACAAAAATCGAACCAAGGGGAAAAAAGTTCCCCTTAGAAGAACTAATGCTACCTCTGAAAAATTCAGCTTTTTATTTAAATTTCCTGAACTTTCGTTAAGCAAATGCAATTTTAAACACAGGCGAAAGTTAAAAAATCTAAACTTTGGTACAGGAGATGGTAAAATTTCATTTTGCCCCCCCCCCCCTCTTTGTGGGCGGTTCCATAAAATGAAATTGGCAAAAATAATGTTTTTAATAATAGAAATGGATAACTTAAGCCTAAATACCAAAAAAAATATCTTATTAAGCTTTTGTGGGAGGAGGGGGGTACTTCTCCAATGCCCCCCCTCACGAAACGATCCTGTAAAAAAAATTTTTTTTTTATTTTTTTTTTGCTAATTTTCACAAAAAATTCATTTTTAAGCTTGTTTGCCGCTTTTTTGTATTTTATAGTATTTAATTTATTTGAAAATAATTAATATATTTATAACAAAAACTTATTTAAAATAGTAACAATAAATTTTATATATGTACATATAAAAACAGCAACTAATTTTTTTAAATAAACTCCTCTTTTGCACTAAGGTGATGGGTGCCACTGTTCTTCTTCGTCTGTTTCTTCAAAGACATCTTCTGAATCTGAATCCTCTTCGAAATCAAGTACAGGTGGAAGCATCAAAGAAACGGCTTCTTTCGTGAATGGTAATGACTTTCTTTTTGGAGTTGGTCTTATGCTAGTCATCAGTGGGTCAGAACTAAGCAAAAGCCTATTCAAAACATCTCTGTTACACTCAACTCTTGAAAACTTTCTTGCAAACCTCTGCCTGTAAAGCCGAAAATGTTTGTTTCGTGCCTCAGCCGCTTCTTCTGATAAAAGCCCAATAGGCAACAATGCCTCATTTATAACAGTTGCTCCATGTATTAAAATCTTGTGCATTGTAGGTGTCATAGGATGCCAGGGATATAGAGCAACATAAAGTTTTGCAGTGTCCAAGCAATAATCGGCAAACTTGTGTAGATGGATTTTGTGACCACTTGATATTACTTCAATAATAACTTTGATTCGGTAGATGAAATCAAATTCAATTCCAGTTATTTTTGCAGCTAATTCAGGATTGGAAAAAAATCTTCTGCTGGTGTTACCGTCGTTGGTGTTTCCAAATCCAGTTTTCGGTACATCCACTAATAGCCCTAATTCACTTCTAAATATTGCTTGAATATTTTTTTTTCTCTCTTTAACAATTGCTTTGTCCGCATCAGATTTTAACTGCCATTTTTTCACTGTGAGCTTATATGACAGGTGTACTATGCTCTCAAATAGACGAATTCTGGCGTGCAAAGTAGATAATCCAAAAGAAAGGGCATTTGCGTCTATATCTCTTTTGATGCTTAAATTGTTAAATTCTTTTGAAGTAGCCCCACAAATATAGCATTTCATTGTGGACGTGGTTTGCGTTGCGGCATTACATACTTTCCCATCAACCATTGTAAATAGCATTGCATGTTTTACGGAATACAAACTTCCATCCAGTAAAAAAATTGTTTCTTGTAATTTACTAACAGCATCTTGTACATAGTCAATTTCTTCTTGGATTACGTCCACAGTTTCTTTAATAAATCTGATGCGAATAGGTCGACAATATCGGGGTGATGAAGTGGTTGGATTTTGCCACAGTATTTTTTTTTTTGTACCACATATCAGTCGAATTGGGACAAAACTGCTCTGAAAAATATGAGAATCTGAGCCATCATTTTCCATCTTTTGCTTAAATTGTGCCTGGTGTGAGCCATCGCAGCCCCATTTGCTTATTAGTTCAAAGGAGTTGCAATCTTCTGTTTTTGAATCACATAAAACATCTTCTAAATATGTTAGTAATCTACTTGCGGTATGATTAAGCAAGTCTTGAAGATTAATTTGAGCACATGTTTCTGTTATTTCATACGATTCTTTTGGAGGATAGCATTTACTTTTTTCTTTTTGCAGAACACTGTAGCTAGGGTAAACCTTCTTATCGGCACTGCGGATTATCTCATATTGCTTTCGAGAAAGATCAGCTTCCACAAATATAGAAAGAGCCTTAAGGGGTGTTAGCTGTTTTACTTTTTCTTCTTGTACAGCTTTGTATGCTTTTTTCAACTTTGAAGCTCTTGTCGGGGAAGACACAATTTTTTTAAGCAGACTTGATGCATCTTTTTTCCCACATGTTTGTAATTGTGTTTGGGCTGCATGCATTAATAAATCAGCATCGAACTGAGTTCGCAATTTTTCAGTTTTTCTTCTCTTACTTCTTTCGGTCAGTTCAACGAATGGCTTTTGTAGTCGTTTTGAGGACGAACTGCCAAATAGAGGGACTGTCACTGTTCCTTCCAGCCATGTGGCATTCAAGCTTAAAAATCGGTCATATTTCCTTTGTGCTGACTGCCAATGTATTTTAAAAAATTTTTTAAAATTCTTTATACACTCCTTTACCGCTGAGATGTCACTATCTCCTTGACATTTTGAAATTTCGCACAATTTTCTATCTAAAAATTTAAATTTTTCTTCAACAGATTTATCTTTACATTCCTGTACTATTTGGAATAACTCTAATCTTGTATACACTTTTTCCATTTCACTTTCGAAGCTTTAAATTGGTTCTGAAAAGAATTTTGTGCAATGCCCACAATATATATATTTAAAAACTGAGCACCTGAAGCACAGATTTGTTTTTTTCCAAAGAATATTTTTAAATTAAAACTTATTTAAGACAGGTACATTTATTTTGTTCCATAAAATAGCATCATTAAGAAAACAGCTGCACAGGTGGCTAAAACCCATTTATGGGTGGGTAAAAACTACTGTTTCCACATTCCTTTTTTTACTCAGGTAAAAAACAGATATACATATTAAAAATTTATTTCAATGTACCTGCAATAATTATATGAAAAACATCTACATTCGTACAATTATAAATAACTTTTATGACTGACAAAGGGTTTCTTAAGTATTCATATGTAAATATACAAGATAAGCAAAAACAGAAAAAAGGTAAAATTTTCAAAAAATCGCCAAAAAAAGTGGCGCAAAAACGCGCAACGTTTTTTTTCACAATCTAAAAATAGAGACTTCAAATTTTATCGTGAAGTATAACATTTTTGGGATCGCGATTACTCTGACTTTCAAAAAGTTTTTTATTTTTTTTTTTTTTACAAAAAAGTGAATAAAAAATCCGTTTTTTTGATTTCAAACGAATTTTTTTTTATCATAAAAATTTAAAAAAAATAAAAAAATAAAACAGCATAACTGCTAATATGGTTTTTGATAGAAAAAACCAAAAATCATTGTAAAATCTTTATTCAATTAGCCACAAAAAAATATGTTGTAAACCTCTCAAAACCGTAAAAAGTCAATAAAAGCGCATGCAATATACTCAACTTTCCTGACTTTAACAGCGCCCCAAAACGACAAATTTCAAGCAAAAGCCCTAAAAATTCACTATCCGATGCAGAATTTGGTTATCTGTCGATCTGCGTACTTTAATTTTTACATTTCTTAAATTTCATTTTTTGCTTAATGTCCGGCTAGATTGGCAAAAAACCCCTATGTGCAACGTTCTGTTCTTTGTTTGTTTACTTTCACTCAGTCGTTTATTTATTCTGAAAGTCATTATTTCTATATGTCTGTCCCGAAGTCCACCATATCAAATTAACTTCATTCTGCTGGTATTTAGTGCTGCATATGCATAGGGGTTGTTGCATTATATTGGCTTTTTCTACAAGTAAAGGCATGTAAACTTTTCACTCTGCCTTTCGACGCACAAAAGACTAAAGGAATGACTAAATATTTGTCTGCCTTTCAGCCTTGAAATATTTTTATTCAAACTTGATGCACTTTAAAATCCAGTGTTATTTTTCTCGTCTCCCTCACAAAATTTTTATTAAGGGGTATTGGAATACGTGCGATTAAGTGAGAGAAAAGTTTGCGAATCGTTATAATTAATATTTATGGTTTAAAGCAGTGCTTACGTGCAACAAAACCCTCACTTACTCGCAAATTTGTTCACTCAAAACCATATTTTATTTGCTGCGTTTACAAAAATTAAAGAATGACAATTGACAGGAGGGAGGAAAACTGAATGAAGCTTTTTGTTTTTTGCTTTATTGTTTTAAACTGAACCACGTTTTACAATAAATTGTTATCAGTGTGTGATGTGATTGCGCACAGCTTGTGGTCTGGGAAGGGGTTTTTATTTTAAAGTTTTTGTTTTTAATTGTTTATTTTGCGACTCCACACCAACTGTCAGCCAGACATGTGTCAAACGGTTTTTTAACATTTAATTCATGACAATTAAAGAAGGTTGTGATTTTTTTAACAGAATCGTGAAAATTAAAAAAATTTTACAATAAAAAAGCTTTAGCTGCTCTTCGATATACAAACATGAAATTTTAGGTTATACGACACGTGGAGTTAGTTGACCAGCAGCAACAATTTAATGCCAGTAATTCAGATTTAAAAAAGAAAAAAGATTTATGTATCAAATGTGTTAAAAAAAACTGCATTTAATTAAAAGAAATAATCCTTGTTAAAAAGTAATTTTGATAAAGAAGCTTATTGTTCGTCAATATACCTTTTGCGCCCTAAGATATGCTGTACGTTTTGTTAATAATGTCATTAAGGCTAACAATTAACACCTGAAGGCATGCTGAGCTTTTTTTGTTTGTTATCACATTAAAGTAATACGAGCATATAATATTGAGGAACCGAAAAACCAATATGTATGGAATAAGGAAAAGCGTATTTGAATCTTTCACGTAGTGGCATATATCAGTTTGTTATTTCTGCCGTATGTAATCTCTACAATATTAATTTTTTAATCATTAAAGCATATACACTACGGATCGTAACAGACAGTTATATTGGTTTAACTATTTCTTAATTTTAAATTCAAGTTTACGGAGTGAGTTTCTACTAAATGAGTATTGGGATAAAGTTATCAGAATGGTTGGTTGGTTAACATGGAAGCTTGCCTGGCTCGAAATCTGACAGATAAGTCTAGAATGACCCCACTTTGATATGGCCATCCAATGGTCAGATGTTTCGTTTCTTAGAATCCGTACTTAGATTAAGTCTTGAAGTACTAGATTCAATCTGTAGCCAATAGATATTTAAGCTGGTCATTCAAATGGCATCTTGATAACTCACTAAGGTTCCCTTGTATATATGTAACTGTCCAGAAATTTATTCCGCCTGCTTTTCTTAAGTTCAATGGCATGTTTAACCCCATGCAGATATCCGGTAAAACTGACATCAACCGAAACTTTCCCGATTGCAATTTAACGGCTGGATTCTATGCTTGCAATCGGAAGAATGTTGCAACACCCTTAAGACCCTACATGTGGCCAGAACACGCCACCTTCTCCCAGCAACTTCAAGGAAAAGTGTAATGATTTCGCCTTTAAAAGCTAAACTTAGTAGCAGAAGAATCATAGGCTGTAGACAAAGCTCTTAATATTCCCTTGAATATTTCTCTCAACAAGTTATATTCCTTAAAAGCTGTTTGGTGTTAACGAAACATATCGCCATTGCCAGATTATTGGGGAGGCAAAATGTAGCAACGACTATATGACCCGAAACTGAGCTTCACTGGAAAGTCGAATGTGAAAATGGAGAAAAACGGTTGGTTGGCCGGCCTTCTCTCAGACCACAGGTTATACAACTTTACGGACATGCCTAAGCTACAGGGGTAGGAGGTCAGAGATGCGGTCGTCTATCGATATCTGGAAATCGGGGAATTCTACAAACTGTCTAAAAAATGCAGTGTATTTTCAAGCCGAGATTCTGGCAACCAAATTGGACGCTGATTTTGTTCTATCCTTCAAAACTGGAAAATACCCAGGTAAAATAGTAGCGTTTAAGACACTTTTCGGAAACCTTCAGAAGCCAAGAGAAAGGTGCATATTTCCCGGTTTTGTGGACACAAGGGTATTAAAGGGAATGGGAGGGCGGAGTAACTGCAGAGGCAAGGGGTTTATATGCCTACGGAAAGTAAAAGAGAAAGATAAGTGGGTTCTGCTGTAAGGGTCAGAACCACGGAGGTTTGGGAAAATACCTTGTCTAGAGCCTTCGAAATTGTATGGGAATCTTACGATCCGGGGCGAAAAGGTTTCTCCTATCCGTGCAAAAGAGCGATTCCAGACTCCTCGTGGAGATGATAATAGTTTATTGTAAGTGATACAGCAATTTATGTCAAAAGAGCAGGACTGCTGGCGTGCAGTGATTGCAGGTTTTGTCACTGTTTAGCATTTGTCCGCTTCAGAGTAAACTGTCTAAAATCTCATCTCTTTCAAAACCTAAAGAAGCAATCTGAAATTGGCAAGAAAAGAACGCTAGCATTTGCCAAGTTGGAGTGGACCAACCTGGATTTATCTTAATCAAACGAATTTAACCAGAATCAACGGGTTATCGTTTATTCTTGCCTGGTAACACGAGAGATGTAGAGGGTATTGGAGCGATCTGGAGTACCAGCCAGTTTAACCTCTTATCCTAAAGGCAGACCCCGGGTCCATAAAATATTCCATCTTATAAATGTCTGTAAATATTTCGGTGACATGTTTTTAGAGAGATTACTCTACTCCAGCAGTCCCTGTTTCTATAGGGGGAAAACCCCCAAACTTCTTAACTGAAGTCCGTTTAGGGGTCTAACATACTTAGAGGGTTTGTTGGATTGCGGAGAATGTGCCAAAAGGTTCTAAATCGTCAACAATTCAATGCCGTCACTACTAGCAGATATGACTATTGTAAGAAGATCAGCAAAACAAAGTGCAGTATAGTAACCAGTGCCTTCGAAGGGATATCGGATTTGCCTTGCTGATCCACCACATCAAACTGTAAGAAATATTTCTAAGACGAATTGGCAAGATCGGTTAGTTACTGACCGAGATATAAGCCTCTTCTTAAGGCAAACTTCGAGAATTTGTTATAATAAGCCTTTTTTGTTTACTATTACTTCTTTTATCATAAAACTAAGTTTGAAGTCTTTGAAGACAACTAACATCTTTGGGAATTTTTTTTGGTAGGAGCACGGCAAATACAAATAAATACATTTTTTGATACATGTTAGGAATATGCATCTTTAAACAAACTATTTTAATATATTTCTTTTTTATTTACTTTTATACTTAACTTTCTCATTATTTAAAAATCATAAAAATTCACATAAGAAAACTCAAAACAAAAGTACTTAATATTCAAGGGTTAAGGTTGCATTATTCCCAGCAACAACAATCATAATTACTATAGAAACGCTGCCATATGTTCTACATCTCATACGTAAATGAATGGCATTAAAATTTCCAACATTTTTTTGCATTTTTTTTTCAATTTTGATTAAGAAAAACACATTTTTTCCCTTGAGTTCACACCAACACAATTCAATAAATTGGTAGATGTCTCTCTTCCGCTACTATAGCATCAAAACGGCAAGCAGAGTTGCCACTAGTCAAAGCAATCGTAAGAAAGCTGCTAAGTAAAAATAATCTTGATTTCGAGTGTACTCGTTTTTAAATATTAAAAAAATAAAATAAAATAAAATAGAATAGAGGAACATTTTTATAATTCCTTCTTTTATTTGAAAAAACATAAATTTTTAACACTGCAAATTTTTATTTGATTTATTTTTAAATATTTGACTCTTTTAAAATCTAGTTTTTTGATACAAATATTTGACAAATGTGAACGTAGTTAAAAGCAGCCGCAAAGAAAGAATAAACAAATAAAAATTTTATTTTGCAAATGAAGAGGAAAAAAAGATTAAACAACAGCAAATACCCACTGTTGGGAAAATTGTAATGGTAAAACCATTAGAAGAAGATTAAAATATGCAAAACGATGAAAATAATAACAAAAAAATCCCAATGCATGTTTGCTTAACACATGCTTGAACTGCATATAAAGGGCATTACAAACAAAAAATAAGAAAAAAAAAACACAAGAAGGGAGAAAATCTTGCATTCTGGTATTTGGTGACATTTCAAATATTTCAGTTGTCTGTCTGGATGCCTCAGACTGACTTAATAAATAAGCAGAAGAACTGACTGAAATGCATCCAAAAACACTTACCAAATTAAAAAGACTGATTCAGAAAATGTTAGTGTTGACACTTTAAAATCGGGTTGTTTGACAATAAATAAATAACGTTTTGAAATTAATTTCGTTTCTGTTTTATTCTCTGCTTCCAAGTATTTCCTTTCTTGTTAGTTTTATTAGGTAGGAAAAAACAGAAAAAACGCTAAGAAATGTAAACAATAAAACAGAATATGAAGCCGGGAAATATTTTACAAATGAAAATTCTGAAGCTGTTGCCATGATTTTATGACAATGAATACGGGATGGAAGTGCAGCATGTTAATGTTATAACATATAAGGTTTTCAATATTGGGCGTAACAATTTAAAATACCGAATTTTTTTTAATTTAAGATTTTATTAATATTAATAGATTTTTAGGATAACCACACGTTCTACTTATTTTTCGGTCAACGTTTGCTTAAAATAAATTAATTATGCTCGGTACAGGTTCCCTTCACTGGTCTTTCCAGATTTCAGCAACTCGCCTTTTCTTTGGCTTTGGCGATGATTCTTCTGGTTAGACCCAGTTATGAGCGGAAGTAATGGTTCGGTTTGAACACACGAACCTGTCGTTTAAGGTATTTAGGTTTCAACTCGTAGGAACCTAATCCCCGTATTATTACTAAATTCTGGGGCCAAATCGTCGCATTCGATTCGAATCGAAATTTCATTCGATCGATCGAGTTGTCAATGCTTTGAGTACAGGAATTCTAACAAGAATTTTTAAATTTCGATTCGAATCGAATGCGACGATTTGGCCCAAGGCACATTCAACAAGGTAAACTCAAGACGAATTCAAAAAATTCGCCCTCTGCATTTCCTTTTTGTGTTTGAACGTTAGAATGTCAGAAAAATTAAAAATTCCATATAAAATGAATGTTTTATTTCGTGTAAATGTCAAATTAATTTTAATCAGCTGGGTTCTTAATATAACCTGGTTGAATGTGCCTTGATTTGGCCCCTGTTTTTGTTTTGCAGCTGAAGTAGGTCCCAATGATTTTTAAATCTCTGGTCAAATTTGCCAATAATTTCCATGACATACTGCCTGTCTTTGTAAAAAATAAAAAAAATCTTTGAGTGAGTATTTATTTTTAAAATGAAAACTCGATTTGAACTAAAGAAAGCCACATTCAACAAGGCAAATTCCAAAAATTCGCCCTCTGCATTTCCTTTCTGTATTTGAACGGTAGAATGTCAGAAAAATTAAAAATTTCATAAAAAATTAAATTTTTATAACGTTTTATTGTCAAATTGATTTTAATCAGCTGGGCTCTTAAATGTGCCTTGAACTAACGTTTTTTTTGTTTCAAATATAAATACCCACTCACAAATAGGCAAATAGGCAGATAACAGTTGTGTTCGAGATGGTTAACGAAATAGTCCGAACTTACACAAAGGTACCCAAATTACCAACAAAAGCGTTCCAGGTAACAGTTTTTATGCAAAAAAAGAGAGCGTATGAGAGAGTAATTATTTTTTATTTTCGGAATTTTTCTTTGGGTAAGCTCAGACAAGAACTTTAAATTAGCTGATTTTTGTTTACTTTAAAAGTTTAAGAACTAGTTGGGAATTTTACAAAAGAAATAACATTTTTGTTTAATATTTTTCTTAAAAGTTTAAGTAGTAGGTAAAAATTAACATTAAGTTATAAATATCTGGGGGCAAATTACGGCATTCGATTCGAATCGAAATATAAAAATTCTTATTAGATTTCCTATATTAAAAGCATTGACAAGTCGATCGATCGAGTAGAATTTCGATTCGAATCGAATGCCGTAATTTGCCCCCTGTTCCTTTTTTTATTATAAAAATATGCTTTGACAAATTTTTATTTACTTTTGTCAGCTATTGCCAATGATGTTAATCTTGTGTTTTTAAAATGTTGTGCATTTTAAGCATACAAAATCACTTTAATAGATTCTCATAATAAAAGTAAGCAGCATTAATGCTTCAAAATGTACAAAATTTGGTTTTTTGTGTTCCAGGTAATTTAGGTAACTTTGGCAAATTTAGAGAGCAATTTTCTTTTTACTCTCATTTGTCTGAACAATAACGAAATCTTTTGGAATTATTCTTGGTCTTTAAACATTTTTACCTGGCCTGGTGACGAAATCACCACAACTAATTGAAGAAGGTCCATAATCTCCACAAGCTTCGGTGAGAATCAGTGGTCTTCAGCGGCACGTTTTTTTAATAAGAAAAGTCAAAAGCAAGGCTTGTCATGGCGCTGTTTTTGAACACAATTCAAAAATTTCAAAGCAAAAGAAAGCCTTTTGTTTACCCTATAATTTTTAATCGCAAAGTGAGAAGAAGTGGCAGATATGAAGCCTTTATATTAACATAATAGTTTTTAAGGACAAAACCGCATTAAAAAGATACTCCATCTATTGGGAATCTTGTATTTGCAAATTATACGCCCAATATTTTAGAATGTTCGTAATGATATTTGGTGCCAAATAATAAAGAATAACGTGAATAAAATCATTTAAGAATTCAAGTTGTTATATCTTTACTAACTTATAAGAGTTTAATAAGTTTGTCGTTCTGTTTGTGAGTTCTACAAAACATTTTTGTCTTTTAAAGGAGCACTTATTTTGCACATCAAATGAAATAGGGGGTTTAAAAGTCCTCTGACATTAAACGGACCCACAGTTGGTATTGAAACGTGTTGTTACAATCGATCATTAATTCCCATCAATTTTTATTAAATTTGTGAAATACCGTTACAAACAATTGTGATACTGGCAAACTCTTAATAATTCTCATTTGGTTAACAGCAAGCTTTGAATAAAGGCACCTTTTTAAAACAAGAATGAGCAGCTAGTTGTACCTCTAGTGCAGTGCTTTTAGGGTAAAGGCTTGGAACACGACCCAAGCGCGTAGCATTACCTGTTTCCCACCCAAGTGTCGAGTAAAAAGCTTTTATTATCTGCCCCTATTTTAGTTGTACCCGAAAAAAATACCTCTCGTATATTCCTTGTAATCGTTAAAAATACCTTTTAAAGATTTTTCTTTCTATTTATTTTCCAGAAATTTTTAATTCAATTTATGACATTTTTATTTGTATTTTAGAATTTCCTAGGTTAAGTAGAACAGGCAGCCGTTGAAGGAAAGGATGCAGCTCACTTAGGTCCGCTTAATTCGGTTAGAAGGAAAGAAGAAATTCAAAGATGGATAAGAAAGAAAGAACAGAAGAATAAGCAGACTTACCAGGGTCTCTGGAAGGAATCGAACCTACAACTCCCAGACTGGTAGACTCGTGCACTTACCTCTGATCTACCGGGGCATCCTACAATTTTCTAATTCCACTAGTTTCATTTTAAAAATTTTCAAATCAATTTTTAAACTTTCAAATTAAGTTTCATAACATTTATAGTTCAATTTTAGAATTTTCTTTTTAATTTCAGAAATTTCTGATTTAATTTCGGCATTTTTTTCAGAATTTTCAATTATATAGTCATCGATTGTTTTTATGCAGTTTAAAAAGCACACAAAATTTAAGACATTCATTTTACATTTTCTAAAGGTCAAGCGATCAGAGGGTAAGATAAAACCATAAACCTACCACCATCATTATCTAAAAGCTTTGTCTATATGTTAAAAATACTACTTCGCCAAATTTTGTTAAGTTATTTTAAAAAATTTTATCCGGTTGTATTGTGTCATAATACGATTTCCACTTATTTGGTATTGGAAATTGTTAAGTAATAAATGTTTTTTTTTTTTAATTTTGGAATATACAGATCTTTTAACAATATAAAGTTATAATCTTGTAATAATTTCTTACGTTTTTTTTAAATTATAAATACTAGCTGTAGACGTCACCATGAAACAAGTTTGTTGCTTACCTGCAAAGAAACAAAAACATATAAATTAAATTAATTTTACACAGAATTATTATTTTTTAAAAAGATGTCATAAGGCAACTATAGGCTAGAAGAATTCATAAGAGTAACTTTAGTTATATTCCAAATAGAAACCGGTTATAACTGCGATAAGTCAGCTGTCTAAAATAATCCTAGCGTTGGTCCCGGCGCATGGCTTCTACAGTAGTGAGCAAATATATGAACTAACAAAGGCGGGTTTTACTTTATGTATTTGAAGAACGAGTTCAGGTACTGTTGTCACAATTAGGGATGCCAAAAACGAATAGCTTTTAAAATCCCGGGATGCGGGATTTTCATATATGAAATCCCAAAATTATTTCTGGATCCCGAAACAAAACAGTATGCAAATTTTTAAAATTTTTCAATCCCACAAAGTGTAAAAATAAAAATTTATTCAATTTTCCCATATGGGTTGTTTTCATCTTATAAACGAGAGCTTCCGGTACTTCCTTTGCCCGAAAGAACTATGTATTTGTAATGGCTTATTTCACTATATCTAAACTAAACTCAAAGAGACCACTATTTGCGAAATTTAAGCATCTTTCCATAGCGTGGTGTAGCTCGAATCAGCTTAGCAGAAACACTTTTAAATTAAATATTACACAAGATTTAAATGGAATCTACACCAGTTAAAAGATTTATTTAATCAAATTTATTTTTTACATTGAGGGAGTTTTGTAAAACAAATATTGAGCACGTGGGCAATAAATTCCTAAAATAAACATAAATTGTTGTGGAAGGGGGAAAAAATCAAATCAAACAAACTTTAGCAAAAACTGTTTGCGGAAGTTTTATATATTGAAAACCAACAAAAATGACAGTGAGTAGAATATTAAACAAATAAAAACATTTATAACAAAGTATGTACAAATAACTTCCTTTAAGGCATTAAAATTAAAAAAAAGTTTCTAATAATATTAAGAGGAACGAAATTGAACAAAAAAAGTATAAATAAACCTGTTGGCTAAAGTGTTTTGTATTCAACAGACTTTATTTCCTACAAAATCATTTAAGACTATGAATGTTGAAAAAAATTCAACCCCTAAAAAAACTATATAAAAGTCTTAAGATCTTTTTATGGGCAAACAAACAGCACAAGGTAAAGTACAAAAAAAAACAACCAAACTGTTATATTCTGTTCTAAAGTCCCATTTGAGAATTTGTTAATCATTATTTATGCTGAAACCTAAAGTGCCGCACTGTCAATAACTATAACACTAGACGAACCAAAATCATCGTCATCCTCGTTGTCAAACAGGGGTTAATTTCTGTATTTAGCATTCGTTGATCCACTTCTATCCTAAGCCGTTTTTAGAACATTGTTGTTGTTGTTATTTTATCTTGTTGTTATTGTTCTCGTTTTGGTACGTATTTGTTTGTTATTTGTTATTGTTTATGCCTACAAGGCGTAGGTATATCAGGTGGTCTCAGTTAATCAGCTGAGTAAAAGTGTTATGGTATTTTAATGTCAAAATTTGGTTATGTATTTTCTTCTAGTTTACAAACAACAACTGTAGTATTTGAAAAAAAGCTCAAAGGGTGTTAGTAAAAAATATTTGAGTTTTTGTTTTCGGTCTTTGACATTTGTAAGACGATTTAGTTGTTTTTGTAAAGCTAAGGCCAACTGATATACATGCACCTTGTCTACTACCCTGGTTGTGTTCCTAATTTTTAGTTTAACTTTTTTTCTGTGCATATTTCTTATATGTTTATGTATATGCTTGATAAATTATTAAGTTTGGTTTCATTCAAATGTTATTTATGTTGATGTAAACATTAGTCGTTCGTAATTGCAGTAGTTCAGGGGTAATGTTTGATTACACTTAAAAAAATTTTCATTATAATTTTTGTTTGATTGAAAATTTCAAGTTTTTTTAAAATGAAAATTATTACTAAAACAAATAAGAAAATAATCGCCAATCAAGCTTTAAATATGGATATCACCGAAATTAATTTAATATTAAATCTATTGTTTATAAAAAAAAACATGCAAAGTAAGTTGGCTATTACAAGTGAGAATATAATATATCCTTCACATTGCTCATTTGATCCAGCTAAGTTGTTTGCAAAATGCTTATATTATTTATATGAAATAAAATTGTAATGTTTGTATGGGGGATACCATTCCCATTGCTTGTATTCACAAAATTTTTATTCCGAAATATAGAAATCATAATAAAACTACGCTGCAGAAGCCTGTGGAAAGGGCAATGGACATGTTCTAATTTAATTTTACAATTAGGGTATAGATTCTGCGGTGAGGGTCAGATCCACGGAGGTCTGGGTAAATACCACTTCGTGTAGGAGCAAAAATTATAAGCTCCTTTACAAACCCCTTTTTCAAATGTAAATAAGTACACAAGGTGAGCGAAAAGAAGTAGCCCTATGAAGATGCTCTTATTTTTGCAAATGGCGGCAAATGTCAAATCTGTTTTGACATTTGTGAACTAGACAGATGTAGAATACAAGTAAACAGCCATGAAGCGATATACTCCTTAAGAGTTTTTTTGCATAATAATTCGTCGTTAGGCACCGACTGCGCAAACTCTGCGCCGTTTGGTCACCAACCTTAAGGAGTATGGAACCACACGAGACGCTGCCAAGAGTGGCCAGCCCCGGAGCGCTCGTTCTGCCGAGAATATCGCCGCTGTTGGCAAGGATGTCAAGCTGTTGCCAGAAACATCGACCAGACGCCGTGCCTCGCAATTAGTCATCAGCCGGTCATCCCTAGAGCGAATTTTGGTCAAATACCTGCGCATGTTCCCGTACAGGGCCTAGTCCGTGAATCAGATGCTGCCTGTCAATTGCCAAACGCTTGTAACCTATGCCCAAGCCATACTCACTTTCGAGGCCGAAGTGGGCGATTTTTCGACCAATATCATAATAAGCGATGAGGCTCATTTACACCTCAGCGGGTACGTGAACAAGCAAAACTATCGCTTCTGGGGCACCGAAAATGCACGAGGAGCTATTAAAATCGTTTAAAGTGACCGCATGGTGCGCTGGAGGAGTCATCTAACCATTTTTTTTTCGAGGACGCCACTGGTGAAAGACAAAAATGGACGGTGAGTGCTATAGGGCCATGTTAGTCCAGTTTTTCTTCCGCAATTGAAAGAACTGAATGAATTGAATTGAACTGGAGGAAATATGGTTCCAACAGGACGAAACAACGGCACACACTGCGCGAGACACAACCTGTTTTATGAAGGCGTCGTTCCCGGATCGCCATATCTCTCGTTTTGGCTATTTACATTGGCCCACAAGATCGCCTGATTTAATCGTTCAAGACTTTTTTTGTGGGGTCTTTTGAAGTCCCGTGTTTACGTGAACAAGCCCGAGACCCTAAAAGCCCTTGAGGACAACATTCGACACTAGTGCGAGAATCTGTCGCCCGAAGTTCTTGCTGAAATTATGTATGAAAAATGCCTTGAAACGAGCCCGTATAGCAATCAATTGTGACGGCGCCCATTTGGCCGATATCATATTCTCGACTTAAGCAATGAAATTTTTAAGGTTCAAATAAACATAAACAAAAAAGAGTATCGAAATTTTTCATTTAGAAAAATATGAGAGACAAACAACATCAGGTGACTTCTTTTGGCCCACCTTGATGTTTTGTATTAGGGCTCTTTGACTTGCTTTCACTGCCCATTCGAACAGTGCAACTAAAAGACAAATTTTACATGTGATGCGTGTTGCGATTCACTAACCAGTCGACCACAAATGGCTGTGCTTTTCTTAAAAAACGCGTATCACAAACGAAATTCCGGATTTCAGCGATAAGTTTCCTGATTTATTTTAATGACAGATCAGAGCAACATATCAGTGCAACAGTGAAACGCATATGACATAACGAGGGTGATCGAGTTATTCGATACGATTAGATACCTCAATGTAAACGAGTAGTAACTTTGCACGTTATACTAGACTTACACGATGAAACTTTTCATGACATTACTTCCATGAAATGTTTGCTTGTAGACAAGAAGGGTAATGAAGAAGCTATTTTCTATATCTTTCGACTAGAAACATAAAGTTTTATAGAAGTACCTTAATGAAAAATTTCATTATGTGTGTAAGTCTAGTATTAACATTTTTCACAGTGTATTTTTTTACAAATTTTATCATCAGTTGTTGTGGCCTTGAATTATGAATCAAATGAATTACAAACAAAAAAAAAATTGGGTTTAAAATTTTTTTTCTTTCACTGAATAGTTTCAACGCGTATGAGAATAATTGTAGCCTGTAATGAACATAGATCTCGTGAAATGAGCTGGTAGTTCAGTATTTACAACTTAACTTCTATTAACATTTTTTTTGCTTAAAACGAGAGGGTGGTTTCAGGCATAATTCATAAATTTAACCCAGTTGTTACTTAGCTAAGACCGGTGAAAAAAGAGGGTGTGGGGATTCATGTTTTGATGTCAAACAAGAGCAACCACCTTTTAAAATACATAAAAATAAAATAAAAAATTTTAAATATAATAATTGTTTTTGGAGGTTGGCTCGTGTGCTGCTGCCGTCAATTTGGTTTTTTTTTTTTTTTGGAGAAAACTAACATAAAACATTTCATGTTATATTTTTTTGACGTGTTAATGGTCACTTTTGTTACACGCTTTTAATAATGTTGTTCCTTTCTTAATTAAAATGTTTACTACCATTAGCTGCTAGAAAATACTGATCGTTATTGTTTTCGGTTTTTGAAAATATGTTTTGCTTAAAGAAGAATTAAAAAAAAGGCTTAAAAACGCGATCAATTGATCTCGCATTAATTAAAAAATTTTAATAAAACGTAAATTGAATTTTTTTATCGTCCACAAAAAAGCTACAATTCCAGAATAATAAACTGTCTGCCATTTTCATTACACAATTTTAAGTTTTTTCGTAACTTTAATTTTGCCACTTTTTGTTTGGAGGCGCACCATAGAAAACTGATATTATTTGCTATTCATGTCATCAGCATCATTACATTTATCTTTTGGACGTTTTTTTTATTTCCTTAATTCTGTTTATGCCGCTTTATGTTCAATATAAACAACACTTCCTCGTGACCATATTAAAGCCAAAATTACAAAAGGAAAAAAAGAGAAAAAAGCCAAAAAAATTATTTTCGTTGTCTGTTGATTTCATTTGCTGAATCGTAAATAAATAATTTTTCAGACTAGACATTGTCTGTTGCTGCCATCAACGTAACAACAAACAAAATGTGGCAACGAAATACAACCTTATAAGCCACGATGTCTGGTCTGTGTGGCAATTTAAAGGACATTTTGTATATGTGTTTAACCAGAAGAAAAAAATATTTTATAGCCAAAAAATACTTTTTAAACTTAAAATTAAAATGTAAAGAGCGCCAAAAGTGTTTTAAAAATGAACAGACTCTTAAGCACAATTTGTTTAAGGACACTATCAGTCAGGCTTCATTTATTTTTTATAGTGTAGCATGCCAAAGAAGCAAGGTCCCAAAACAGAGTTAAAAAGAAAAACATAAACGTGTATATACTAAATTAGGAATTACAACATTCAAACAGCAGCCATAAAGATACCAAGAGCAAGGCATTGCCGTTTAAAAGTTGTGGAAATTTCTGATAAATGTCAAATAGATGTCAAGTAATTTAGCCGGCAAGGCGAGTTCATAGAGAAGGTGGTCTCGACAGATCAGCTGACTATATTTTGCTCGTGTAATTTTCCTTACAATGTGTCAAAAGTTTGTCTTTGTGCTTCTTCTTGATTTAAAAAAAAATTACGCGTCGGTTAGATTATTAAACTAAAAATTTAAAAAAGTGTTCTTAATTAACAAATAGTAAAACCAAATGATGCGTTCTTGTGCTTTGTTTCAAAAAAACACTGTAAAATTAATTTTATTCACGTTTTTCTTCTGCAAATAATTTGTGTTTGTTTTGTGTTTGACATTTTAGGTACGAATTTTTCTTCTGTCTCCACCTTGTATGAATTCGCCTTGTTAGCAGGCTAAACGCACCGAAATCATTCCCACATTTTTAATTGACGCATTAAAAAAAGTTTAACAATTTTAATTAAAAATTTAATAGTCGCAATTAAATATTTATTTATATTTAAAAAATTAATTGCCAACAATTATGCGTATTTACAAATTCTAAAAAATAAATAGCAATTTTGCATAAAAATTTTGTAGTATAACTAGGGGGACCATTTATTTCTGGATCAAAATCATTACGCTTTTTATTTGTTATAGTCTAAGATCCACCTTAAATTATAGCCAATGAACTAAAATCATTTTCTGATTTGATTTAAGCATGTCTCTCTGTCCGTTTGGGTGTCCATATATTCTTGTAATCAAAAAACAGGAGGAAGGTCGATACTTGATTCAGATAATAAATTAAAAAAAATATATAACAATTTTAGGACAGCTGCCAATCAATAAAAATTGTTTTAATACACTTTCTGTTACTAGAAAAGTTCCTTATTTTCTAGTTTTGCTCTAATATAACCAGTTTTTTTGAGGAAAATTATTTAAATTATCAAAAAATACTGAAAAATCAGTACAGTCAGGACGCCAAAAGAGAAATCAGTACATGTACTGACAAAATCAGTACGAATGGTCACCCTTAGTAAACCGCTTAAATTGAATACACAAAAATAAAAAACATGCATAAGCATGAACGCTGACATAATCGACAGTCTGGCTGCCAGACTCTGGCAATCGAAAGCTAGCTATTGCGCTCCAAAATAACCTTGTTTTTATTATTTTGGATTTATTGTTTTCGGATTTTTTATCTTTTATATATTTTATTCCTTTTTTTTGGCCTTTGCTACATTGTTCAAAGTGATCATTCTTCTTTTTCATTTTGGTAATCGATATCTAAAATAAAATTTTCAGTTTTTGCAAATTAAGTATTTGATAAAATTATTTTGCTGGGAGATATACATTTAAAATTTTTTTTGCTTATTTTAATCATTTTAGAAATTGAAAACATTTTTTGTTTTTAATTTATGGTCAGTACAGCCCGCTACAAGCAATTGGCTAATTTAACATAATAAGAAAGCTAAAGTCGTTCATACTAGCAATTTACCCGCTATGAGAATAAAAACGTAAAATTTCCATTTTTTTTCTATACAACCTTAAACCAGGGGAAAAATTACGGCCTTCGATGTGAATCAAAATTCTACTCGATCGAGTTATTAATGCTTTAAATTAAGGAATTCTACTAAGAATTTTTAAATTTCGATTCAAATCGAAGGCCGTAATTTTTCCCCCAGAACTTTTAGCTTCTTTATTATATATTATGTAAATGAAGGCCATGAAATGCGGACTTTACAACTAAAAACGTACAAAATATATAGAAAAAGAACTTTTTCAAACTAAGTTGGCCCCCAACCTCAAAATGGGTTAATAGTCCTGACTCAGCTCAAGAATGCAAATAAGCACTAAAATATTTTTAAAAAAACTTTTCGTTCCTCCGGTCTCAATCAGGGCCACAAGCTCTTAATTTTTTGGGTAAATATACCTCAATTTTATTTCTACAGACTAATAGTCTCCAAAAAAAGGAAAAAGCGCCAAAAAATTAAAACAAGGACTTTTCGTCTACCTAATAAGCAAAAGTCTTAAAAATATGCAAAAAGGTATAGCTAAAAAGAACAAGAATTTAATTTTTACCCTTTTCGGCCCAAAATTTCGAGAAAGTACTAGACAGTTCAATTATTTAAAAAAAAACTTTGTTTCTATCATGTATTGGTAAGGAAATATATAATTTTATCCTTTTTGATCCCCGTAGAGTTTGGTTTTGTTAAAGTTAATTGCATTACGAAATTAATTATCTAAAAAACAGTTATTTTGTAAAAAAAAAAATCGTTTAGTTTTGGATTGCGATTAAATAATTATGGCAATTAAATTCGTGCGTGTCGTCTTTTATATGGCAACTTTAAAATTTTGGGATTCTGTCAAAAAGTCTTTTTTTTAAATCTATTTTTTAATAAAAACATCAAGCCGTCTGATCAGATTGCATTAGAATTTGTTTTTATATGAATCAGAAAACATTATATGTATGTTAATGTTATTCCAGATAATATTGCTTTCAAAATGTGCACACCAAGGTGCAGTTACAAAGATGGCTTTACTTTAACAGCTGATTGTCAGCTGATACAAGAACTAAAAAAAGTCTAACTTGCAATAACCATTATTGGAAAATAAAACAACATCTTTGCAATTTTTTTTTAATATTCTTTAAAAACAGAGACAGTTGTAGTGTATTTCGTTATTTCTGGCAGTCATTCTTAATGATGAAACAGAACTCGGGCATGACGTTTTCTTCCATACAACTTGACGTAAAGTCACGCTACTGAATGCAGTTATAAAATATAATATTTTTTCCCGACAGAGATTTTTCTTAAGCTCGCACTTTTTTTTTTTTTGAATTCTAAAATTTAATGGCCGAGGTACATAACCAAATAGCCAGGGTATCCCACGTTGATCCAGACAAATGAAAACAGTCGACCTATGCCTTCGAATAGGAAGCTGTTACGGCCTGGATACTTGTTTCCGATCAAAATTTTTTTAAAATGTATTATTAATTTATAATTGAGTTTAGTGGTTCTCCTCCAATTGTTAAAATTTGTTTGAGTTTAGTGGTTCTCCTCCATATATTCAAAATGTTTTTTGCATGTAGTCAAATACTGCAGCCTCTGATAACTGTATCGCGGTACAGTTATGCGACGCCACACACTTCACCACATGCGAGAGTGAGACGCAAAATTTTCGAAGTGCGATAAAAAGGGAAGGCCTGGTTGTCTTTAAAAAATAATGACCAACGACGCGCGAGCTCTTTACCTTACCAGAGCTATTTTACGACTCAGCTCGCACTTTTAAAAAGAAATTCTCTTAACAATATTGCCACACTTTTGTTAAGTTTCATACATTTTGTAAACAAAGACAGGTGTTTTGGAGAAGAAAACTAAGAACAAAAGAAAATTATAAAATAATTAATAATTAAATTATAAATAATTTAATTAAATTTAAAATTTTGTTAATTTATCAATGAAATCACTAATATTAGTAAAAAATTAGTTAAAGAAGTAGAAAAGTATGAAAACTTGCAGTTGCTGATGTACAAAAACTTGTATTTAAAGGAAGACTTGGAAAAGTTTAATGTTAGTTCGTGAAGTTGCATCCGACGCACATAGGGGTATTTTGCCAATCTAGCCGGACATCACTTTTTTTTTTAATTTATATTACTTCTTAAAAGTTACTGCGTGCCCCTAGATCAATGAAACTTGGCAGAAACATGTATTGGGGTCATAGGCTGACTAAGCTTAAAAAAAAACAAAAATCGAACCAAGGGGAAAAAAGTTCCCCTTAGAAGAACTAATGCTACCTCTGAAAAATTCAGCTTTTTATTTAAATTTCCTGAACTTTCGTTAAGAAAATGCAATTTTAAACACAGGCGAAAGTTAAAAAATCTAAACTTTGGTACAGGAGATGGTAAAATTTCATTTTGCCCCCCCCCCCCCCTCTTTGTGGGCGGTTCCATAAAATGAAATTGGCAAAAATAATGTTTTTAATAATAGAAATGGATAACTTAAGCCTAAATACCAAAAAAAATATCTTATTAAGCTTTTGTGGGAGGAGGGGGGTACTTCTCCAATGCCCCCCCTCACGAAACGATCCTGTAAAAAAAATTTTTTTTTTATTTTTTTTTTGCTAATTTTCACAAAAAATTCATTTTTAAGCTTGTTTGCCGCTTTTTTGTATTTTATAGTATTTAATTTATTTGAAAATAATTAATATATTTATAACAAAAACTTATTTAAAATAGTAACAATAAATTTTATATATGTACATATAAAAACAGCAACTAATTTTTTTAAATAAACTCCTCTTTTGCACTAAGGTGATGGGTGCCACTGTTCTTCTTCGTCTGTTTCTTCAAAGACATCTTCTGAATCTGAATCCTCTTCGAAATCAAGTACAGGTGGAAGCATCAAAGAAACGGCTTCTTTCGTGAATGGTAATGACTTTCTTTTTGGAGTTGGTCTTATGCTAGTCATCAGTGGGTCAGAACTAAGCAAAAGCCTATTCAAAACATCTCTGTTACACTCAACTCTTGAAAACTTTCTTGCAAACCTCTGCCTGTAAAGCCGAAAATGTTTGTTTCGTGCCTCAGCCGCTTCTTCTGATAAAAGCCCAATAGGCAACAATGCCTCATTTATAACAGTTGCTCCATGTATTAAAATCTTGTGCATTGTAGGTGTCATAGGATGCCAGGGATATAGAGCAACATAAAGTTTTGCAGTGTCCAAGCAATAATCGGCAAACTTGTGTAGATGGATTTTGTGACCACTTGATATTACTTCAATAATAACTTTGATTCGGTAGATGAAATCAAATTCAATTCCAGTTATTTTTGCAGCTAATTCAGGATTGGAAAAAAATCTTCTGCTGGTGTTACCGTCGTTGGTGTTTCCAAATCCAGTTTTCGGTACATCCACTAATAGCCCTAATTCACTTCTAAATATTGCTTGAATATTTTTTTTTCTCTCTTTAACAATTGCTTTGTCCGCATCAGATTTTAACTGCCATTTTTTCACTGTGAGCTTATATGACAGGTGTACTATGCTCTCAAATAGACGAATTCTGGCGTGCAAAGTAGATAATCCAAAAGAAAGGGCATTTGCGTCTATATCTCTTTTGATGCTTAAATTGTTAAATTCTTTTGAAGTAGCCCCACAAATATAGCATTTCATTGTGGACGTGGTTTGCGTTGCGGCATTACATACTTTCCCATCAACCATTGTAAATAGCATTGCATGTTTTACGGAATACAAACTTCCATCCAGTAAAAAAATTGTTTCTTGTAATTTACTAACAGCATCTTGTACATAGTCAATTTCTTCTTGGATTACGTCCACAGTTTCTTTAATAAATCTGATGCGAATAGGTCGACAATATCGGGGTGATGAAGTGGTTGGATTTTGCCACAGTATTTTTTTTTTTGTACCACATATCAGTCGAATTGGGACAAAACTGCTCTGAAAAATATGAGAATCTGAGCCATCATTTTCCATCTTTTGCTTAAATTGTGCCTGGTGTGAGCCATCGCAGCCCCATTTGCTTATTAGTTCAAAGGAGTTGCAATCTTCTGTTTTTGAATCACATAAAACATCTTCTAAATATGTTAGTAATCTACTTGCGGTATGATTAAGCAAGTCTTGAAGATTAATTTGAGCACATGTTTCTGTTATTTCATACGATTCTTTTGGAGGATAGCATTTACTTTTTTCTTTTTGCAGAACACTGTAGCTAGGGTAAACCTTCTTATCGGCACTGCGGATTATCTCATATTGCTTTCGAGAAAGATCAGCTTCCACAAATATAGAAAGAGCCTTAAGGGGTGTTAGCTGTTTTACTTTTTCTTCTTGTACAGCTTTGTATGCTTTTTTCAACTTTGAAGCTCTTGTCGGGGAAGACACAATTTTTTTAAGCAGACTTGATGCATCTTTTTTCCCACATGTTTGTAATTGTGTTTGGGCTGCATGCATTAATAAATCAGCATCGAACTGAGTTCGCAATTTTTCAGTTTTTCTTCTCTTACTTCTTTCGGTCAGTTCAACGAATGGCTTTTGTAGTCGTTTTGAGGACGAACTGCCAAATAGAGGGACTGTCACTGTTCCTTCCAGCCATGTGGCATTCAAGCTTAAAAATCGGTCATATTTCCTTTGTGCTGACTGCCAATGTATTTTAAAAAATTTTTTAAAATTCTTTATACACTCCTTTACCGCTGAGATGTCACTATCTCCTTGACATTTTGAAATTTCGCACAATTTTCTATCTAAAAATTTAAATTTTTCTTCAACAGATTTATCTTTACATTCCTGTACTATTTGGAATAACTCTAATCTTGTATACACTTTTTCCATTTCACTTTCGAAGCTTTAAATTGGTTCTGAAAAGAATTTTGTGCAATGCCCACAATATATATATTTAAAAACTGAGCACCTGAAGCACAGATTTGTTTTTTTCCAAAGAATATTTTTAAATTAAAACTTATTTAAGACAGGTACATTTATTTTGTTCCATAAAATAGCATCATTAAGAAAACAGCTGCACAGGTGGCTAAAACCCATTTATGGGTGGGTAAAAACTACTGTTTCCACATTCCTTTTTTTACTCAGGTAAAAAACAGATATACATATTAAAAATTTATTTCAATGTACCTGCAATAATTATATGAAAAACATCTACATTCGTACAATTATAAATAACTTTTATGACTGACAAAGGGTTTCTTAAGTATTCATATGTAAATATACAAGATAAGCAAAAACAGAAAAAAGGTAAAATTTTCAAAAAATCGCCAAAAAAAGTGGCGCAAAAACGCGCAACGTTTTTTTTCACAATCTAAAAATAGAGACTTCAAATTTTATCGTGAAGTATAACATTTTTGGGATCGCGATTACTCTGACTTTCAAAAAGTTTTTTATTTTTTTTTTTTTTACAAAAAAGTGAATAAAAAATCCGTTTTTTTGATTTCAAACGAATTTTTTTTTATCATAAAAATTTAAAAAAAATAAAAAAATAAAACAGCATAACTGCTAATATGGTTTTTGATAGAAAAAACCAAAAATCATTGTAAAATCTTTATTCAATTAGCCACAAAAAAATATGTTGTAAACCTCTCAAAACCGTAAAAAGTCAATAAAAGCGCATGCAATATACTCAACTTTCCTGACTTTAACAGCGCCCCAAAACGACAAATTTCAAGCAAAAGCCCTAAAAATTCACTATCCGATGCAGAATTTGGTTATCTGTCGATCTGCGTACTTTAATTTTTACATTTCTTAAATTTCATTTTTTGCTTAATGTCCGGCTAGATTGGCAAAAAACCCCTATGTGCGACGTTTAAATTTGGGCATGTTTTCTCTAAGACTAATTTTTTCTTGAATTTCCGGTCGTGTTCTGTTTCAGCATTAATTCTGACAGCGATTTTGTTATGCTCTCACTTTAAAATAAAAAATTCTCCCAACAATATTGCCACACTTTTATTAAATTTTATACATTTTGTAAACAAAACCACATGTTTTGGAGAAGAAAACTAAGAACAATATAAAATAAAAAAAAGCATTTCAAAATGCAATTTAATTTACAGTTGGAAATGTAAATTAATGAATGAAATGTTAAATATTGTTAAAATATTAGTTTAAGGTGTATAAAAACATTCTAATTTGCTGTCGTAGTTGTACTAAAATTTTTATTTAGAGAAAGGCTTTAGGATAAAGATTGTAAAACTTAAATGTGAGTTCGTAAAGTTGCAGCCAACGTTTCAATTATGGGCCTGTTTTATCTAAAAGTCATTTTTGCTTGAAGTTGCGGTCGTATTCTGTTTCATCATTTAAGCTGATTTTCAAAAGTAAAAAATTTCCGGATACATTTGAAATATGTATGTATACTTCGCCGAGATTGGAATTTAGTATAAACAGAAAAAAAATCCAATATAAAACAACAAGTTATGACAAAGAAGAATCTAAAAATATTTATTTTATTACAACGATGCTGGCACCGAGACCTGCTGGCTGCATTTTCTATATATAACGACTGGCTTGTTAATTGTTTTCTATAAAGAATGTGTCGTCGTCGTCGTCTCTTTTTTTATTTATGTGATCAAGGTCATTGTGAATAACATTTAAAACTTTTAAATTCAGTGGTAACCGGTCTTTTGTTATGCAGAATATTCTTGTGATTTTTAAGTTCTTTTTTATTTTGTAATTTGTTTTATGTTAATTTATTGTATTTAAAAAAGTTTTCTTGTTTGTGATTTTTTAACAAAGACTATGTAGACAATAAGACACTTTTTAGTAGCCGGTTGGTTATATTTTAAGGGGGGGGGGACAAATTGGGGTTTATAATAAGAATTAATACTAAGAAGCTTGAGTTTAAGTATGGATATATGGCTGGTTACATTTGGAGTACCTCAGTCCTTAAACAGCGAAAAAAATTTAATTATCAAATTGAAGCAAAAAATTTTTATATGAGAAAAAAATATACCAAAATAATAGGATTTTTGATTTATAAACAAACCGTAAGTATTTATTAAAAGAAAAAATAATTCAATTAATTTTTTAATAAAAAAAAAATAACAAAAACTAAAATAAATGACCAATAAACCAACTTGTTAAAAATTTACCAAAAGGTATCAACTGTCGTCCCAGTATATATTTGTTTGTATATTTTTGGTCTTATTGCAGCTAACTTCACTTTCAAACTATTGCCAAAACTGGATTATCCAACCGTGGAGTATTGCCATCGCGGTATTTTTATTCGTTTTATACAAGTTGTAGGGGAACAAGGATTTTTGACAAGTAAAAAGTTGAATGATCTGTTCTAGGTTTGGCTGTTAAGTAAACTTAAATTTTAACTAAGTAAACAGCAATAACATTTAATTGCAAAAGTTTTTTTATATTCTCATTATTTGGCAACAAAACTTACAACATTTTTCGAATGCAAAAACGTTTTAATTAAAACAAATACTCTTTTCCATTATTTATTGTTTTTCTACCAATTTTCTTAAACAATCTTAAAATATTTTATTTTTCCCCCTTTTCATTGCGGTAATTTCTTTTAAGGATATAATCTTAAATAAACTTATTTTGTTTCTTATTGATATTTATAATAAAAAGCAAATCTGTATGTTATCTCTAATATACACAAACAAAAACTGAAAAAAGGGGGTTGTAGCTTAACTCCCTCTCCAAAATGCAGAATATAAAAGTGGAAAAAGCAACAAAATTTTTTTTGCAGGTATTAAACAAAAATCTTAGACAAAGACCCCCCAAAAAAATACAGGATTTAGGGATATTTAACGAAGTGTGTTTTTATTTTGTTTCAAGATGTTTGCAATATCCTGCAGAGCAAGCACTTATTTTCTTAAATGCTGAAATGCACTTTATTTATTTTCAAAGATTTAAGAAAAGTTGAAACTTAAAAAATATGGGGTAGAATTGTTTGAAACAAGGATATGGCATATGTTTGTTGTTTATTTATTAAAGGACAAGTGCTTTTTAAAAAGTATGTTTAAGCAAACATATAAAGAACGTGTAAGAAAGGGAAGATAGAAAACAAATAAAATGGGGATTTTTAAAAGTGTCAGTGTCACTTAGTACTTGTTGTTGTCACAGTTAATTGCCAAATAAAATGTCATTCAAAATGTTTTTGTTTTTAATTAATTAATTAGGATTAAGCATCGTAACCACAAGAAGTAAGGACAAGCATTTAAGCTTTTAGGTATAAGGATTGAATTTAAAAAAAGTTTTAAATGGTTATATATATACGTACATACATACATACATATGTACATATATACTTACAAAAATATTTATTTAAGCTCTTTGTTACTAATTTTATTTAAAAATTTCTAAGAATTTGAAATGAGTTTAATGTTCATAAAAAACCTTATAACGGCATCCTTGGTATCTTTGCAATTGTAAGCAAAATAACAACAAATAATTTGTTATATTTTATTACACAGCATTGATTACCAATAAAGTTAAAAAAATTTATAGATTTCCAGCCAATGCAACACATTTTATGTTTAATAAAAATACGCAACATCCCTTTGAGAGGAAAAAATATTTTAAAATACTTTTTAATCCCATAGGCCACCACCACCACCCTTGTCTACGCAATGCTATAAAGGTTCCAGAAAATTTTAGCAATTTGCCAAAGTTGCAAACCAAGTCATAACAAGTAAATTTATTTTAGTCATACAAACAGCAACAAAAAAAATATTAAATGATAAATTTGATTATTTTAAATTTTAAATATGCTTTATCCTTGAAATACTAAAATAAACTTTGTGTAAATTATGGAAAAAATTGTTGCAAAGTAGCAGGGGGAATGGTAGCCCTCATCCAAATGCAAAACTTTTATGAAACTTCTGATATGAAATGCCTCGGAAGCTATAAGAAAATCTTTTAGATGTCCATCTCTCCGTCTGCCCGTTTGTCCGTGTTATAATTGAAATCAACTTTTTGAAACCCCCAGATGTATTTGTTAAATTTTCTAAAATTTGTACATAAAAGCCTCTACAACTGTCCCGGAGTTGCCCCTAAACGGGTGCAATTTAAGACTAACACTCATTAAATTTTCTTCACGAACATTTTTGTGGAACATACTTACATAATATCCTCGCCCCCTAGCAGGGTTGCCATACAAAGTTTTAATTTTTAAAATTTTTTATATCTCTCCCATAGCTTCCAGAGTGCTCTTACAAAGGTCAACCGCAAGACCAATCCCAATTAATTTTTCCTTCTATGTCCAGCCCCTAACAGGGTTGCCATACAAAATTTAAAAAAAATAGGGTAAAACCCTTTAAAGCTTCCCCGAATCGCCCTTAAAGGAATAAAATGCATCAACGAACTTCATAGTTTTCCCTTCTAAACATATTCCTAGAACATACTTACCCCCTTTCTCCATTAGCTAAGGGGGTTGCCACACAAAATTTACAAAAATGATGTAAAAATGCCCATAATTTCCCCAGAGTTGGCCTTAGAGAAATAAAGTGTAAGCCTGAACCCTCATTAGTTTCCCCTCCCAAACATATTTCCAAATAACACTTCCTCCTAACTCCATCGTTCAGGGAATTGTATTAAGTCCTCCCTACAGCTTCCAGGGTGCCCGTGGAAAGATCAAATGTGGGGCTGACCCCAACTAATTTTTTCTTGCAAACATTTTCCTGGAACATACTAACCTCCTATTCGTATCCCCTAAGGGGGTTGCCACGCATAATTTGAAAAGTTGAGAGTAAAATTCCCTTAAACTTCCCCTTAGTCTCTCTAAAAGGGTTAAAATATGACACGAACCCCTTTTTAAAAATTAAATATATTTTTTATATAAATTTTTTATGTAAATTGGTCGTAAATTGCACAAAAATGTCGTGTAAAATTTGGTCACGGAATTGGTTTATTGTTGATGCGTACACCCGAAAATATCACAACTGTGGCTGAGTGTGCATAAGAATCCATCAACATCAATTTTTCATAGTTCTCAAGAATTGCACATTTCACGCACCAGTTTACTCCGAATTCTGCGAAAAGATCTCGGTATGACGCCTTACAAAGTTCAATTGGTTTTAAAGTAGAAGCCGCATGACCATCCGCATTGTTTTTCGATTAGATAGGGGAGCCATAATAAAAAATTATACTTTCAACTGTTCTGCCGACAAACTAGAGACAATTAAGCATTTGAAGGCCAACATGCGTGATGCCATTGCCGACATACAATCCCATACACTCGAAAAAGTGCTTAAAAATTGGTTCCATCGAATGAGGTACTGTGAGGCCAGCGGCTGCCCATGAATGAAATAATATTTAATTTATAACCGAAACAATTGTACTTTACAACAAAAAACTTTAAAATTCCAAACCGTTTTTGTTTTATTGCATTTTTAAATTTAAACTTTTAGATGGCCCACCCTTTATATTGTGATTGAAATTTTTAGTTGTAAAAATTAAACTGCCTACTGAAAAGCAGCATGAGTTTAGGAAAAGGCCCTGTCTTTTTACTTATTTAAATTTAACTAAAGTTGCTATTAATTGGTTTTTAATAATGATTTAACAAACTTTAATAGTATTACAATTGGCCTTCTGGGCTATGAGTTCAGTCGCTTTTTATAAGCCATCAACTTACTACACTTAGTACAAATACATATAGACATTGGAAAAAAAATCGAAAACAATTAAAATACTTTCAAAAATTTTTAAACAGATAAATGTGCAGACAGACCCACATAGCTTAAACTACTTCAAAAGCCACTTTAATATAATTAATAAAAACATCGAAATATAATATGAACAAACATATCTACTTCGTGGAGCCTTCATAAAAATTTATTAATGTTACACCCGCAATAGAAATCTTATTTATCCTTTCTGTTGCTACTTGTAGTTGGTGGAGGGTATTAAAAGATAAACGAAAAGCAAACTTCGTCAATAAAAAAACTGCATCCATGAGATACAAATAACATGCGTACAAAAAAATTTCAAAAACCAGACGATTACGCCTGCAACATGACTTCAACACAATGAATAAAGAAAGAAAAAAATAATAAAACAAGTAAGAGCGCTATATTCGGCTGTGCCGAATCTTATATACCCTTCACATTGGTCTTTAAATATACCCAGCCGAGTAATTTTGTACTGCAAACAATATAATAAAAAACCTTGTGCGAGTTTTAAAGTTCATAGAAAAAATAACAAAATTTTAACGTTCGTATGAATAATAGAAATAGATGAAGAAGATTTGAGGTCGAGAGTTTAAAAAGTTTTCGACATTATTCATATTTAAAGGTTAATAAAACTTGTTAAATGTTCTAGTCCCCCTGCTCTTCTCCAACTTTTTCTCCAAAATGTATGAATTATTTGATTATTACTTTTTGTAGAATATTCGAAGTCGATAGCTGTAATAGTTTTCCAGAAATAGCGTATCAAAAATTTTATAAAAATTGTTAATTTGTATGAGAGCTACCCTTTCTTCACCCCCCATCCGAAAATTTTTTTCTTCAGAGCGTAGCCCTTAGCGTGCAATTACTTTTTGTAGAACATTTCATTTCGATATCTGTTATAGTTTTCGAGATATAGCGTATCGAATATTTGAAAATAATTGTCGATTTGTATGGGAGCTACCCCTTTTTTTGCCCCCACCCAAAAAATTTTTTCTCTAAGGCGTAGCCCTTAGCGTGCAATTACTTTTTGTAGAACATTTCATTTCGATATCTGTTATAGTTTCCGAGATATAGCGTATCGAATATTTGATAATAATTGTCGATTTGTATGGGAGCTACCCCTTTTTTTGCCCCCACCCAAAAATTTTTTTCTTTAAAGCGTAGACCTTAGCGTGCAATTACTTTTTGTGGAACATTTCATTTCGATATCTGTTATAGTTTCCCAGATATAGCGTATCGAATATTTGATAATAATTGTCGATTTGTATGGGAGCTACCCCTTTTTTTGCCCCCACTCGAAAATTTTTTTCTTAAAAGCGTAGCCCTTAGCGTGCAATTACTTTTTGTAGAACATTTCATTTCGATATCTGTTATAGTTTCCGAGATATAGCGTATCGAATATTTAATAATAATTGTCGATTTGTATGGGAGCTACCCCTTTTTTTGCCCCCACCCAAAAAATTTTTTCCTTAAGGCGTAACCCTTAGCGTGCAATTACTTTTTGTGGAACATTTCATTTCGATATCAGTTATAGTTTCCGAGATATAGCGTATCGAAAGTTAATAGTAAATTAAATTTAATCAATAAAGGATATATGGGAAGGACATGAATCCTTGCTCCGAAAACTTAGAAATTTAAAATTTTGTTATCTTTTATTAATTCAAATATTTGTGCCAAATTTCAACTCTTTACAATAACTTCTCCTATTTATGGCCGCTCGTTATATGAAAACACGACACTGTGTAGCGTATCGAATATTTGATAATGATTGTCGATTTGTATGGGAGCTACCCCTTTTTTTGCCCCCACCCAAAAAATTTTTTCTTTAAGGCGTAGCCCTTAGCGTGCAATTACTTTTTGCGGAACATTTCATTTCGATATCTGTTATAGTTTCCGAGATATAGCGTATCGAATATTTGATAATAATTGTCGATTTGTATGGGAGCTACCCCTTTTTTTGCCCCCACCCAAAAAATTTTTTCTTTAAAGTGTAGATCTTTCCGTACAATCACTTTTTGTAGAACATTTTATGTCGATAGCTGTTATAGTTTACGAGATATAGCGCATAAAATATTTCACCAAATTTGTGCAATTGTAGAAAAAATACCCCTTCCCCTGGTCCTATCTGAAAAAATTTTTTCCATTATTTAGGTCCCTTCTTTAGGAGTATCCGTGCCAAGTTTTGTGGCAAGAGTGACTATACTTACTGAGATATATAGGGATATATGCACGGATTTTGTCCTAAAAAAATGGGTTACTCTGGGTTTTCGCTTGTATCTCGGTCAATAGTGAACCGATTTTATTGATTTTAAATAGCGATTGTCTCCAGGATATTTCTAATAGTTTGACACCATTAACTGGTCTGTATCTTTTTATTTGACTCCGGAAACTTGATTTCAACAGACGGACAGACGGACAGACGGACATCGCTAAATCGACTTCCCTATCTATAAGGATCCAGAATATATATACTTTATGGGGTCGCAAATGAATAACAAAGAAATTACAAACGGAATGACAAAGTGATATATACCCTATCACTATGTGAAGGGTATAATAACTAAGTACATACAAATTATAAAAAAAAATACTTTAAATTTGTGCTGGAAATGAGTGTTTGTATTAAAATTTATATCAACCTATGTAGCATGGTGTATCTACTCAGTCAGCAAAATTGGCTGACAATGCCTGTATCAGACAAGTCGGACAATAATCCGACTTGGTTCTTAAGGATTTTTGAACGATTTTTCAGACATGTCTGAGAGTTTTGATAAATATAGTGTCTGTAAGGCTTATGATCGATTTCTTGCAGATGTGCCTAAGTGATTTTTAACCACTGGTTTTGTTTATTTACTTTTCCATCAGATTCCCTGTCAGTTTTTTGTTAGACATGCCTACAATTTTCCCACGACACATCTGTCAGATATTGTGCCAGTCACTTTATATGTTTCGCGGTCAGAATTTCTTTAATTAAGTAATTACTTAGGCTGACGTGTCTGTTAGATCTCTAAATCATGTCGGTAAATTTTGCGGGCTGAGGAAGAGGCCAGTAAGTGACTGGATTACGGAAATTTCTTTAAACGATTAAACTTAAAAAATCTAAATAAAGAACCGATCGTTTAAAGATTTGTTAGTTTAAATTTGTTTAAGCTTCTTTTTTTTTTTTGTAAAATTTCCCTAAAATCATTTTTCAAGATGGGGATTTTGTAAATAATTTTTTAATTTAAAAAATTTTCGCTTATAGGTCAAAACTATCGCAGTACAATTGCTTTAGTTTTTTTTTTCTTTTTTTAATACTTAATGAATTCATTCCTTTTAAGCTATGCTCATGAAGGAGTTAAGTCTGTATAATGCCGTTATATGCAAGATATGCAAAAATATGCTCTAACAAATGGATGCCAAAATTTTGCGAAAGTTATGAAATAGGTGATACTTAAAATGGGTTTCGCTTAAAAATAAATAATTAAGTAAATATAACAAAAGCTTACACTTGAAAAGTTTTTTGTTATGTTTTTTAATATGATATAGAAATTCAAAAATTACTTTAAAAACGCGTTTTGCAAAAGAAAATATGCTCTTAAAGGAAAAATATGCCAACATATGCTGTTATAGGCAAAATATTCAAAAATATGCCTTAACAAATTGATGCCAAAATTTTGCAAGAGTTTTGAAACGGGTTGATAAAAACATAAGAGAAAAAAATATGGTTTTGCATATTTTGGTTGCCTTGAAAATAACTTATTTTTCGGCCAAAAGGTAACTAGTGTTTCTTTATTTCAAGCAATTACTAGGCAAGCGAAGGTTTTGCTGGGTAATTGGTTTTTGGGGTTCACATTTTTTATTTTAAAAAAAGTTTTGAACATACCTGTTTATTTCTTCTTCCTTAATGTCAAAATATACATAAAAATATTAATGGTCAAATATTCTTAAACTAAGCGTTATTCCTAAAAGATTTAGCGCGAAAACTCTAAAACACTTAAACTCTAGTAAACTACCAAAAAAAACTTTCAAACAAATTTAATTTGAACCAGATTTCTTTAAAAACATAAAACTAATATTAAAGAAAATACAAAATGGACATACATAAAAGATTGAACTTAAATATTTCTAAATATTTTATTTATCGAAGGACAAAAGGTTACCCCATATCCACTAATAAGGGTTGAAATTCTTTAAGAAACACCTGATAAGAATAGAAAGTAGAAAAGGTAACAGAAAAAAAAGAAGAACTACAGCAACCAAAAACCATAAACTTGGCAACAGACGGTAAGGTGGTTGGAAGAAAATACAGGTATATTGACGGCTGATGGACTAAATTTATAAAAGAATTCCATAACGATTGTATTAAGAAAAGCTTAACAAGCTGAATCTAATAGAAAAGAACTTTGACTTAAAGCAATAAAATTACAAACAGCAACGACAGATTTTTCTATGGAAAATAAATTGATAAGGAAACTGCAAGTGGAAAAGTCGTTATCGGTCAATACCCTCCCTACACTATAACGTGTAATTATTTTGTAAATTTTTTTTTTGCAATTTTGATATTTGAGTTTTTCAAAAGCGAGTTTTACTTTGGTCTTAAGAAGCTTCATTAAAATCATGTTCATGTGATCCGATGTGACCATTGGCTTAGTGAAAAATTTATGACAAAACTTGTGTGTGTTAACTTTCTTTTGAAGTACAATTGATTGGATTTGTTTTGTTTGACTTAAGGCCATTATTTAACCTGGTCTATGAAGTGTTATTGAGCAAACCTGAGCAAAAAACAGTCAGCTGTTGAATCGACTATACCTTGTTAGGTTGTTTCCCTTAAAGCAAAAGCTTTAGTAAATAAAACGCACACATTTCCTTTCTCAAACTTCGAGCTAACGGTAGTAAATTCCAACTTGTAAAAAGTGTAAAAGTGGGTGGGTGAGTATGCATAAGTATACGGTGAAAAAAAGTGGTAACGCCACAAAACGACCAAGAAAAAATAAACAAATAATACAACCAAAAATGTTTAAGCCAAAAGCAACAATGTCTTCAAAACAATAACATGTGCGTTTGTGTGTGTGTGTGTGATACCGATTAATAAAACGCCGAAAATGCCTTTCAATTTATACGTATAAAATGGATTTGTTTGGATTTTCTTTTTCCTTCTTTTATTTTGTTTGAGAAAACTTTAGAAAATCAATAAAATCGTTGGTATATCTCTGCGGGTTTCCTTTTTGTTATCTCATTCTCTTTCGTTTTTCATTTAACCATCATAAAAGGTAGCCGGGATTTTAGGTTTTATATTGTTTTCTTTTATTTTATGCATACGTTGATAGCTTTTATGTGTAAACCTTAAAGATACGAAGGATATTATTGGAAAAAGTTAATAAATATTTGGATATGGATACACTGATAAAATTTGTGGTTTTATATATGATTATGTAAGGTGGATTAACATACAGGGTGTCTGGTGGCAGACTTGTATCTTCAAATCTAAATAAAAAACGTAATAAATGACACAAAGTTTTCTTAAGAGCACTGAACGATAGAATGGAAATGCGGATTCTATTTTTTGAAGAGTATGCCATTCAGATGTCTTTCGAATATTTTCTCTCAAAGCCACAATAGATTAGGGATTGTCATCACCCTCTCTTTAAGGTAGCCACATAAAAAATCCATAGGAGTTAGATTGGGCGAGTTCGGTGGCCATGGGATGTCCCCAAAACGACTGATGGGTTTTTGGGGGAAATTTTCAAAAAAAAAAAAAATGGCCCAATTATCTTATGCGCGGATAAGGCACACCAAACAGTTGCCCTGGGGCAATACAATGGCTTTTTATGTTTCAATCGAGGGTTGCAAGTTCTTGGAGACCAGTAGTGGCACTTTTGCTTATTGAGGTGGCCGTTTAAGTCAAAATGAGCCTCGTCGCTCCAAAAAATGGAATTTACAGTGCGAAAACGCTCCAATCAAAGTAAATTTCTTCTTTTAAAAATTTTTATTTAAAATAAAAAGTAGGGCGATGATTCTCAAGGATGGTAAGAAAGCAAATGGTCAAAAAAATATTTTTAATAAAAAATCATTATTAACGTGCGTTTTTAATGTTCAGCCCTGATCCTGGTTCTGCCGACCAATAAGACTGAGCTTAAAAATTTTTAAGGATTTTATTAAACATTTTTTAATAAAATAAAAAATAATTAATAAAATATTTGTTTTGAAAAAAATTAAAGGTTTAAATTTAAAAAATAAATAACAATATATAGAAAAATATTGTATTTTTTATCAGTGTTAGAGAATCTGTTTTCAAAAATAAAACTTTAATTAAAAGTTTTTTATATTAAATACTGGAACGTGTAAGTAGTTATAAAAATTTTATCTTTAAATAAAGGCTGATACACACACGCGCACACTTGCAAATAAAGGCTTGGAAGGAGATGGACAAAAATAAAGCAAAAACTTTTGTTTTAGAAACAAAAAGTGCTAAACGCATGACACAAGACATGATTGATTAATTTTGTAATTAAGTTTGCAACATATGCTTTACACGAATGCTTGTCCCATATTAATTGTTAACAAACAATGTAGGAAAAATATTTTTAAAAGTTTTTTTTAATCAAAAAGCATTTAAAATAAAAAAAGAAATAAATTAGAGATTAAAAATTTTCAAAAGACCACATTGATTCTATTTTTTTTATTCTGTTTTAACTCTTGAGCTGTCATGATATAAATACCCCCTTATCAATCCTTTATTTTCTTAGTTCGTAAATTTAGTCAATCACGCATGTTTTAATTTAATTAAAAATTCATTTTTGAATTTTTAATTTTTCTATCCTTCAAATTGTTGTTTATTGCTTTGTAAAATAACGATATAGATTCTGTTGCTTCTATGATTTATGCTGGTGATATTGCTGCTATTGTTGTTGTGACAATTTAAATAGAAGCGCATGTACTGTCCACAACGCTGGGGATGGTCAATTAGAATTCATGTATGCAAAAATATTCATACTATTTTGTTTTAAATTTGACAGTTAATATTTAAAATCAGATTATCTAGTGGCTAAGAAATGTTTAGCATTCTACTTAAGTATTATAACATGGTTACAATATAATACAGAATAATACTTAATATATTCAAATTTGTCGAAGTTAAATTTTTTTTTAACAAATTCAAAAAGTTTTGCAAAATTTAAGACAGAACTTATTTTAAAATTTATCACAGATAAATCTTTCGACATTTTTTTCATATTCCACAATCAATTGTCCCCCCGAAAAACAATTGGGCTATGCTTAGTCATATATATTTCCTTTTTTTTTTGGTATATACAGTATTTATATTTATCCAACTTGCTTTTAAACCGTAGGTTTAAATAATATGAAAGATAGTCCCACCTCCACCAAGAGAAAAGTAGAAAAAAGCAATAAAAAAACTAATTACTGTAAGTAGAAGGATAAAAGAAAGACGTTGCAAGCAAAGAGTCGAAGAGAAATCGTCAAATGACACGCAAGCGCACAGGGGCTGCGCGCTACCTATTTATCTAACGCCTTTGATGGATCATTTTATGTTCCCCAGCCTACAACCAGAGACCTCACCAAGTCCATTAAAAAAATATTAACCATCCACCTCTATCGGTGGATCTGCAGCCTTGTGCATTGGTAGCAAGGTGTTCCACAGTCTCTTTTTCCTCCTCACTGCCGCACAGCTTCCAAAAGTCCGGAGAATGCCTATCCTATCCTCAGGGTTGGGCAGTATTTGAAATACTTGTATTTGAAATACGTATTTAAAATACAAATACGTTTTTTGTATTTGTATTTGAAATACCACCTTTTAATGTATTTTGTATTTTAAATACCCAACACTGAAGTATTTTGTATTTCAAATACTTATGACGTCAAAATACATTTTTTCAAAATACATTTTTTTGTTATACAAAAATTTGTCATAACCAAAATTGAAATATGTTACAATTTCCCAGCGTACACTAAACAAGATAACAGCAAGGAGAATTATGCCACAAGGCTTATGCGAGCTATAAACAGAATTTAGAATTTCTTTTTGTTTATTTTGCCATTCAATTTATGAGAAAATAAGGCAGTTTCAACTTCGATAATTTTCCTAATTTAATAGGGCTTATGATGGGTTCATTAAAGGCTTTTTTGACAGTAGTCATCTTTAGGATAATTGTAAAAAGACTCAAAAGAAACTGGCCTAAGCTGTATCTCATTTATTATATCCGCAGCCGGGTGTTTCACCTTACCTAGCCATTGGGCTACCATTATCCTTGCTCCAATTATTTTTTTTACGAACTGTAAACATTATTCTTGATTTATTTTGTAGAAGGTTTGAGGTTATTAGCTGTAATAGCTTTCGAAATAAATCGCATAAAAAGTTTGATAAAATTTGTGGAATTGTAAGGAAGCTATTATTATCCTTGCTACTATCCCAAAGTTAATTTTCCCGCCTTTAAAGTCTCCATACCAAATTTTGTGGCAACTGAGGTATTTAGGGATATATGCATAGATTTTGTTCTAAAAAATCTCAGGCTTTTCCTTATATCTCAGCTTCTCGTTGGCCAATCTTACTGATTTTAATTAACTATTTGCTCATAAATATTTGGAGTTGAAGTTAGTCAGCTTCCTAAATGACAAAAGTAAGGAGCCTTTCAGTCTTGAAGGCTACCCAAATATAAGAAATGTTTTCATAAAATTTAACACCAGTTTGTGTTCATCAGGACCTGTAAAAAGATTGTTTTCTTTAGCAGGATTTATATATATTCTCCAACAAGAGGCTGCTTATCTGATGATACTTTTAAAAATCTGGTTTTCATGAAAGAAAATTCTTCTTTTGCAGATTATTGGTTATAAATGTATTTTGTATTTTATATTTTAAATACTTGACTTGAAAGTATTTGGTATTTTGTATTTTAAATACAAGCGAAACAATTATTTTGTATTTCAAATACAGCAAAGCATGTATTTTGCCTAACTCTGCCTATCCTATATCGTAATACGCTGTGAGAAGCTTAATTATATACCTTGAAACCTTCTGCTCTCCTTGAGTAGCAAGTTAGTATCCTTTCTATTAAGCCCTGGCCACAAAGGCCTGGAGACTTCGCCATCAGCTCTGTCCTGTCTAGTCGTCCACAAGTCTTGACTTGAGATATTGCTCTCTAGACCCTTAAGATTTAAGTGGATTGTCACGTCCCCTCCCGTAGCCCCCTATCATCCCCAGAATCTTAGCCTGAAACACGCTAAACCCATCTGCAGGTCTAAATGAAACTTTTTTCAAATATATTAACACCAGATCCAGTGCCCTATCTATCTTTGATCCATCAAAGAAAATTGCCTGCCACTTAAATACTTATTCAGATCTTTTTCAAGTCTTTCTGCCTGGGAACACTGCTTTAGGCAAGATCCCAAAGTCAAGCTTCGCAACCTTTTATTCAGCCAAATCGACTGCCGCAGAAGTCGACCCTCCCCGACCCTTTAAAATATTACAGTGTGTCCAACTGACCCTGCCAAAGCAACCTCTTTGTCACAATTCCAGCCACAAAATCATTAATGGAAAGAAAATCTTGAATGATATTCGGAGCTGCCTGGGGTATACTGCTTCTTGGCCTCTATAGCTAGTACCTAGTACAACATATCTCTAGACCTTTGAAAAGAGCTTTCTTCGGTTGTCCGTTTTAAAGGTCTTTTACTATACGGAACTATCATACTAGGATAACGGACGTGTAAAGTAAGTCCACCATGTCCGGTTGTAGCCCCAGGTTCTTACCTTTGGAGTTTTTACTTGACAATAGGCATTCAGACCTTTCCTAACCCCGAGCTTATGAGTTGCTTCAGTTCACCAATTTTTTTTTTTCAAAATATACACATCATACAAGGCATGAATAATACTTAAAACTTTTGCAATTTCAGGAAGGCTACCACTTCTCCTGCTCCTTTCAAAACGATCTTGCTTCTTTTGTTGGCATCAAAACAGGCGGACAGACGAAAATGTCTTAATCGACTTCCCTACCCATAAGGATTCAGAATATACTTATGCACTTCCTAGCGTCGCAAAAGAATATTGAAGAAATAACAAATGGAATGACAAGCTGATATACATATGTACACCCTGATCCCTTAATGAGAGTATGAGAAGCACTTTCGGAATCACAATCACGAATTTCAATCAAACTTAGTAAACTCTTCTATTTTCCACTGTTTTATGGTATAAATATTCTCCACTTAAATAATATGTTGCATTAAAAACATTCAAATAGATTAAATCCTTCCAACATACTTCCTGCAATCTTATTTACAGCTCTATCCTAGTTTTAGGTTATTGTTCCCTATTAAAACGAGAGAGCCGCCTGCCATCATCATTAACAGCCAACAATTATAATGGATTTACCATAAAATACAGAAATAAAAATCCACTTTTAAAAAGGAATTGAGTAATTTTAGTATTTTTTTCCTAACAAAACGAGAAGTAAGGAATTAAAACATTAATATAATTATAATGTGAAACAAAAAAAAAACAGGATAAAAAGGACTTAACAATGATATAATTGCGCAACCGATATTTAACAGCAAAAACAATATGGCACCTAAGAAATAACAATAGACACAGACAGAGTGACAAGGTAAAATAGGATTCATGTAAATGGGCGATATTGAATATAAAAGGAAAAGCAGCAATAAAGACTACTTTGTTACAATTAATATGTGCCACAGCCAAGCCTGACTAACTTGCGGGGTGTTGGGTTGGAAGATCAGAAACACACAAGGCACATCACAAAAGTTACAACATGAAAAACAACACCTACACAAACAACTTTTGCTGCTTTAATGGCCAGACAATGAACAAAAACACAGTTATAACACCTAAGGGAGTTAAATGTGTAGAATGGATGTAGATACAAATATAAGAAAAAAAAAAAACATGTCCCGACAACCTTAACAAGTAGGAGTAAAGCACTAGCTGCAGCAGTAAAAGTAACAAATAAAATTGTTGATGAAGGAGGTGGATGAATAGATGAACGGATAAATAAATAGATGAATGAATGAAGCAGGAAAAGAATTGCAAATGGTTGGTTACATTACCGCTTTAGCTGCCAAGCCATTATCACTAATTGCAACTTAATAAAATGTATTTTTTTTACTTTGGCGAACTAAAAAGAAAGAACAATTTAATTGTTTTAAAAGCACAACTACAAGTACAAAAAAAAAACAACAAGAACTAAAATGAGCTGTTAAACCGTTAAATGCTCAGTCTTAAACAAACCGGATATAGTGTCAAAACAATATGGCGCGGGTATTAATTTGTCGGTTACTAGTTTTTTAGCCAACCAACCAGCCATATCCGTCTCCCTGTTCCCATCCTGTTTCTCTGTTCCTTACCGCTGTGTAAATGTTTGATGAATTGTTTACTTACAGTCTGCTGCTTAAAACAAAGTAATTGTGTTTTAAAAGAGTTGGTTGCCTAAAAGTTTTGTAAAACACGATATAAAAAAATCAACAGCCAAAATTTGTTAATCTTGGGAGAGAAATAAAAAGAAAAAGTCATATAAAAGTTAAGTTGTTGTTATTGGGGTTGCCAAGGTTTTCAAGTTTTAGTTTAGAGATATAAAGAGAGACTCAATTGGTGAAGAGAGATGTTGTTTTGCTGGCTTCTATATAAACTGTTAAAAATTTTTTGTTCACTCAGTGATGCTTAGTCACAACTACAAGTGGTTCTTTAAAATCGACTCTTTGGGGTCTAATCGAATAATCGAATCTTATAACACTATGCAACAAGAAAAATTTTATTCGATATTTAATATAGATTTTTTCATGTGTTGTGGTTTCCTAAGTGCAAAAGCAGTCAAAATTCAAAATTCTATTAATACACCATTTCCAATTGCATTTCAAAACTTGCAAATTGTATTTCAGAAATTTCTTATATTATTTCACAATTTTCTAACTGAATTTCAGAAGTTTATAATTCAACTTCAGAATTTTTCTAATCTAAATTTACAAATTTCTAGTTCAATTTTATAATTTTCTAATTTAAGTTTGAATAATTTCTTGTTAAATTTTAGAAATGTCTAATTCAATTTCAGAGTTCGCTTACAGTATTGTAGAATTTTACATTTATATTGAATAACTTTCTATTTGTGTTTCAGAACTTTCCATTCGTATTAAAGAATTTAATAAATTTATATTGTAGAATTTTTTAATTGTTTGTCAGAACTTTTAATTTGTATTTTAAATCGAAAATTCAGAAAAACAATTAGAAAATTCAGAAACACAATTAGAGAGTTCTAAAAAACAAATGGAAAATTCTGAAATACAAATGGATATTCTGCAACCCAATTAGCAAAATCTGAAATTGAATTTGAAATTTCTGAAATTAAAATAAAAATTTTCCGAAATTTACTGAAATTGAATTAAAAATTTCTGAAAAACATTAAAAAAGTTGTGAAATACAACTGGAAATGGTGTTGTTTCTTTTAAACCTTTTTGTTGCTCTAATAAGTGCCTCATAGCCTGGCAAGGAGTTTTCCGAGTTTCTCATTAGAAACAACAATAGACTTGAAATAAATTTATGGCTTCCAACGGTCAACCGTATCTTGAGGAAAGTTTAAGCTAAAAAATAATTGCAAATGCAGACGATGTGTCAACTCTGTTGAGGGGAGAGTTACTTATAACGATCGGGGAGCTACTGCAATAGGCATTGCATGCATTTTTTGTGGGTCTCAGCGAACATTTTGAATGAAAACCTTGACAAAATGGAACTAGTTTTTTCACAAGAAAATATAGGGGAGGGGTAGAAAAACCCCTACAACTTCCTGGAGTCGCCCTTAGAGGAGTAAAATGTATCACACACCCTAACTAGTTTTTCCTCCCAAATATATTCCTAAAACATACTTACACCTATGGGGGTTGCCATACAAAATTTACAAAAAATGATGTTCAAACGCCCCTAACTTCCCCATAGTAGGTCTTAGAAAAAAATGTGTACAGCCGACCCCTATTAGTTTCCCCTCCTAACTTATTCCTAGAACATGTTTACCCCCTATATCCATCGTCTAAGGGGGCTTCCAAACAAAGTTTGGGAAATTGTAATAAATCCCCCCCACCGCTCCCAGGGTACCCGTGGATAGGTCAAATGTAGGACTGACCCTAACTCATTTTTCCTTACAAACATTTTCCTAGAATATACTTATACCCTATCTTCACCCCCTAAGGGGGTTGCCAAACAAAATTTTAAAAATTTAGGGTGAAAACCTCTACACGTTGTGAAGGGCATAAAGCCGAATATAGTGTTTTTACTTGTTTTCAACTAACTTACTTTAGTTTAAGGTTTCTCATCTCATTTGCAGTTAGTGTGAGTCAGCCTGTAACATCAAGTCAAATAATGGTCAAGGTTAGACATTCGCCGACAACGTGTGCTAAGGGTCAGCTTTCTTAAGACTGAGTTTGCAATTAACTCGTTTTTGTTCTTTATCTTGGACAGATATCTGGAAGCAACCGATAATCGACTTTTTGAGCGCCATAAGTATAAGCCTGACTATCTGCCTTTCCAGAGAGTAACAATCCATTCCTCAATAGTATTTTAGCGCACAGAAAGTAGATCAAGAGGAGGTTGTATTCGTTTAAAACATGTAGAATGAATATTTCCTTAGGGAATACTAAACACAGCCTTGACCACTAAGTTAACATGCTTTTTTAACCCTATTTTGTATTTGACGGAACCACGAGAAAACAAGAAAGAACAAGCATTTAAGTCTACCCCAGAGGGATGATGAGTACTTAACAAAAAAAATGATGCAGTGAATGAACTTAGTTAGAAGTGTAATAACGAGGTTTTGGTTCTTGAAAATCTGTACTTAACTGCAACTTTTCTTAGCTTCAACACAATATACCTACATACACATGCGGGATTTTATGGCACTACTTTTTTTGGAATGTTGCAGTACATTAGCAACAACAAAATTACTTAAACTTCCCATTATGTCTGGCAGTGTTGTAGACGTTTTTCTTAATGTTTTTGGTTTCCTTTTCTTTCTTATTTTGTTTTGCTATAAGTTCCTTAAACTTGCCATTATAAAATTATGTACTTGAAACCAAATGTAAATATTAAAACATTTTTATTATATTTCTTTTATGCATCTCTAGAAAAAAAAATCTTTCAATTTAACATAAATGCTGCTTGTTTGTTTGGCTCGCTGGCTGCTTGTCAGTGCAATAAAGTTTTACAAATTTTGCCATTGTTGGAGAATAAATAGTTTTTTTTTCTTTTATATTTAAGGGTTTTCTTAAAAAAGTTTCTTTAGAAATGTTAAATTTTTTGAAAGTCTGGCAAATATCTTCGACACTAAATTTCTTAAGACTTTTATTTGTGTTTATAAACAAAAATTTATTAAAAAATATTGTGTTTTTAATAAAAAGAAATTATTTCTCTTTCTTTATTGCTGCTTAATTTAAAGTAAAATTAATGCCAATTAATATCGTTGTCTCAAAGATAATTTCTTCTAAATTATCTTTAGTCGTACGTAGATTAGTAAGGGGCGCATAAAATCAATACAGGCGTTCCACAGGGAAATGGTGTGGAACATAATTTACAGCAACTGCTTACCTTGACAGCGACATAACTTTCAAGCACGCAGGTGACAAAGTGAATTTCAGCGTCGCGAAAGACATTGCGAAAATGGAAACTTCTGTTATTTATTAAAAGAATTAAGACTTTATTTAGGTAGAAGGACGGACATGGTTAACTCCAATTAGAAGGTGATTTGGAAACAACCGATATATGTAACTAGAGGTAGGTACAAATACTTTTTTCAATAACCTTTTTTTGACAGATCACGTGTGAGTCGAGCCATGCTGTCATGTTATTTTTTTTGAGTATTGTTTGGAAATTTATATTGGAAAGATTTACGCATAAACAACGTTTGCAAATTGTCCAACTTCCTTACGAAAGTTCACGTTCTGTGAGGAATGTGTTTCGTGCACTTCGCTCAACTAATGGTCAACATAATCCGCCTATTAAGCGTTATATTCGCAACACCATCACCCATTTTAAGACCCAGCATTCATTATTGGATAATATTCGACCGAATAGATCACGTCCAGCACGCTGTGAAAAAAATATAGGGGCCGTAGCTGAGAGTGTACTAGAAGACGTAACCGTCAATGGCTACCGTTATCGTGCCTTGATAATCGAATATTTGTTGCCTGAAATTGAAGCTCGTGATCTAGGCGACGGTGCCACTTCCCACAAATCGCATCAGTCAATGGATTTATTGAGAGAACACTTCGGTGAGAACATAATTTCACGTTTTGGGCCGGTCGATTGGCCACCAAGATTATGCGATATCACACCGTTAGACTTTTTCCTGTGGGGATATGTAAAGTCTTAAGTTTATGCGGACAAACCTGCTTCAGTTCAGGCCTTGGGAAAAAAACATTGCGCGTGTCATTCGCCAGTTACCAATCGAAATGCTCGAACGAGTCATCGAAAATGGGACTCAATGGATGGACCATCTGCAAAGTAGCAACGGCCAACATTTGATAGACATAATCTTAAAAAAAAAAAATTGCAAAAGAATGATAATAAACAAACCCTATTAAATTTGAATTTTCTGAGTTTTTTCTTTAGAAAAGTAGGGAACCTCGAAATGGATTACGCGTTATTTACAACTTCAACACAAGCGCAACTTTAACTAACGGAAAGGGTATAAAAAAAATTATTCGTGCAGTCATTGATCATTTTGGAGCAAAGACAATCGTTAAGTCATTAACAAATCGCAATTAAACCAATTATTTCTTATTTCAATATTTTTTTGTAGAAATAAACAAGAATATTCCGTTTCAGTGAATGACAAACGCTATCGGGCCGTAATGGCAGAATCAACGACATTTGGTTTCAAGACAGAAGCCAATAATTAAGCCACTGTTAACGCCATACGGCTAGATTTATTTGGAAAAGCAAACATTTTTTATAAAATTATTTTCATGAACTTTTTTTTTCTAGACGAGGAGTTTAGGAAAGTAGGTTCTTTATTTTCCTTTTTGTCAACAAACAAAAAAATCATGCATGAAAGATATCGTAAAGAAAATGGGCCGATACTTATGGTGTTTTCTTTTCTGAGCATAAATGTTGCCATTTTATTTTGTAACACTTTTTTAAAACTACCTAAACCTTTGAAAAGTGGTACATTTTCAGTGACTACAACAGAACAAACAATCACTATATTTTTAGATGAGACCTCGTTTTTTAATTCCATTTTATGATTTCTTTACAGAAATAAAATTTTTTTATTCAACGTCAAAAAACTGATAGCAAAAAAATAGATCTTCTTCTTTTTAAAAAGGCAGTGAGTAACCCTTTGATTATTTTAGGGGCAAAAATGTAGCATTTTTTCATTTTTTTAGGGCAACATTACCAGAAAAGAACTTACAACTCTGTAGCAATGCTGCCTTGCTTTTCAGAAAAGAACAGAAATGAGTGCATAGGGCAGAATAAAGGCAGCATTTCTGCCAGAAAAGAAAACGCCATTAGATATACATATATTCGTTATGAAAATATCTATCAGTTCATAATAAAAGAAATTAATTTTCCCAACGATTTCTGTTTTCTAATATAATTTTGAGTTCTCATGCAGCTAAAAAAAAAAGAACCCTACAAATTTTTTTTAACTTCTATGATTGAAGCCAAAGAGAATTTCGGTCCCTACAATTACTTAAATAATAAATAACTTTGACAAATAATTGACTTACGTGACGTTAAACTTTCAAAAAACGTTGTTGAACTTACCTGAAAAAAAAGAGAAAGCAAAAGGGCTTAGTTTTATAGGTTTTTTTAATTATTTAAAGGTAAATATTTAGAGAATTTGACATGTTTTAAAAGTATGTATTAATGGTTGTGGTTTTGCTTAAAATATAAAAAAAATTAAAATAATTCTATCGTTTCCATTATAAGCAAATTAAGTAATTTTGAGGAAATCATTTCGAAGTGTTTCCATTACGTTGTAAGTAATTTTATGTTCGAATTCAATCTGACACATATATCAGGTGGCCTCGGTTATTCAGCTGAAACCGGTGTTTCGTTATTAAAATATCAAATTTTGTTTATGTTTATGTATTTGATTCTTTTTTACAAACAACAACTGTAGTTTTCTAAAAAAAACTTAAAAGGAGGAAAATGAATTTGTGAGTTTTTGTTATCTGTCTTGACATTCTTATGACAAATTAAGTTGTTTTTGTAGAACTGCTTTCACCTGATGCATGCTCCTTGCAATCAGCTGTCATTTTTTCGCATTTGCTACTCACTAATAATGGATTCCCCAAAGTTGCATTTGTAAAAATAGCCTCCGCGCAGTGTTGCATAGACAAAATTCGAAATAATCTTGAGCAAATCAAGTCATTTGAGATGATTTGCTTATATGAAAAATATATGGGAAATCATGTAGCAAATTACTTAATTTGAGCAAATTAAATGATTTGGCGCAAATCACGTAGATGGAAACGTAGTATAAGACGTCAAAAACATGGTAAATTTTCGTTTTAAATTTGAACTCAAAATTAAATATCCCTTAAGTTTTCTCTTTTACCACTGATCTTAATTATCTTTAAATTCTCTATATTTTAAAATTTTTTAAGTTTCATATAACCAAAAACATTAAAAGAAATAAATCGATCAATCACTTTTGACAATAGCGGCCGAGCATCTTAAATACTTGAAACTCAATTTTTCTTACACTAAATCCCAAAAGCAAAAACTAAAATTTATTCGCAAATAAACAGCACTTAATAAAAATGTATTTATAAAATTGAAAAAATCTGTTGGAAAAACCATGACATATAAAAGCCCAGAAGTAATCATAAATCTGTGGTATTGAGCTACAAATGCATATGAATGCTCATGTGTTATCACTCCCACACAAATACACAAACCGACAAAGAAACATAAAAAGAAAAATAAAATATGAACACGTGAACGGCACACTTCCGAGCAACTAATTAATTGTTATTAAGACTTGTATGGAAAACAAAGAAAAAACGAAAGGAGACTGAAAGTGAAAAATTAATACAATATATTACATCGAAAGAATTGAACTTTAAATCTTTTTGCAAAAAAAAAAAAAAAAAAAAACAGAAAATAACACATTAACGCTTTAAGGCTTTGAAATTGGTCTAAAAATAAAACCGAAGCGAAAATTATTTTAAATAAGGAAATAAATCATTTGAAGTGCTCTTTAAAAAAAAATTTAAACGTACATAAACATTGCCAAATTACATAAACAGGAAATTGCAATATTTTTCAAATATTTTTTAATGTACGGACATACATACATATAAATATATGCAACATGAGGAATACATGTTTGCTTTTGCTTGTTTATGTCAGCGCTTCAAGAAGCAAAATTAATAACCAATTTAGTCTTAAGATTTGGGAATAAGGAGTAGAGGTTCCCAAACATTTTAGAAAAAATTTCTTTTTGTACTTATGTGACAAACTTACCCCGCGTGACATGGCGTGAACGTGAGCGCGTGTGACTAATTTCAGAAAATGAAGAGGAAAATTTTTAGAGCGTAAGCACGAAAAAAATTAACTAAATCGTCCCAGCCATTTGGCTGGAATTCATTTTTGCAAAAAAGGGTCGAATTCCCTACTATGCAGTAGGATTGTCCAAAAATCTTCAAATTCACTTTATATGCCTGGTCACCACCCTATAGTTTTTTTAATGTAGTCAATAGTAGACGTAAAGGGTTTTACGTGATACCTGCCGTTTTGGCAATAACTCACGATGCTCTCCACACTGGTAAATACAAAGCGTCCACCAACGCCCCCAGAATGGCCTACCAAACCACCCAGGTACCAATTCTCTGTTATGACTCTGTGAAGCCACAACAGACCCCTTGGTGAGGAGTTGGGCTATCTAAACCCGAATTGCGTTTCTAGTTTGTATCTCGCTTCTTCATTATCAAAACAGATCCGCGCCGACAAGACACCTCTCCACACACTTGTGAAACAGCACCCAACTTTAAGCAAGAAAGATTATGATTTTCAGTCGCACCCAACACGAATGCGACACCCAGCTCTGTTAAAAGGATCCATTATTTCATTCTTTCCAATTAGGATCAAATACATCCGACATTATCAATGCTTCATAATCTTCTCACCGCCAGTCAGGACCGAGTCACGCACATGCTTCGACATGCCAATGCCGGCCTTCTCATTTATTTGCTACTACTTTGACGGGATCTTATTTTAGATCCTAAGGTCCCCAGCCTTAGCCAGTTTCCCTATTCACCTACTTCCAAACACACTTACACCTTTTCAGCTAATAGCCTACTTCAACAGTTGCTCATGTGCCTGGGTAGATCCGCCAAAACCAGAAACTTTATCTTGTTGAACCTAAGTTCATATAAGACCGCTTACACGGTCACTCTGGGTTCTACAGTTGCCCCGCTTGGGGATAACCACAGCCACCACGTGAACTCCCGAAGGAGTCTTCACCGTTAATCAGTTCATGCACTGGTAAGCACATGGGGCCAACTGATTCCCGTGGTACCAGATAGGACTCTGGTCAGCCTCGGAAATCTACTTCCGCTTCATTACCACCAATTTCTAATTTACACAGTTAATGTATTGATACCCTTTAACCCTGTTTTGCTGTGCCACTTGATGGTGATGTACATGGCACAGCGCAACAAGGACAACCTGCCTCAGGCCAGACCAGTGAATCACTGATCACTCCTTCACTCAAGACAGATTGTTTTCGTCTCAGCCATGTCTGTTAGCCTTTCGGCAGTTATTCCGAAAGTTGCCCGGTTGATACTACTAGGAGGTAGACTTAGGCACTTGTGTATTAACACTTATCAACCAGTTAATAGTAGTGTTGTTTAACAATTTTAATGCCCTACGTGGATCAGAAGGCACTGCTCAGTGCTTTGCATATTCCTATCAAAACAACAAAACAAGCCGTATCTTAAAACATATCAACCTGTTTTTTAACTAAACTCTAAATTATTTTAGTTTGATCGCTATCTTCATATTGGAATTTCATCTTTAAACTTACTATTTGCATTATTAGTAAAAAAATTAGGGGGCCCAGATGCTCAAGGTGATTTTGAAATTTTACTTGAAAATATGGTCAACCCTACTGGGAAGTCCTATCAACGCGACAGCCAAATTTACACGGCTCCAAAGGTTCATTTATACGTGACCTAACCATACCACAGTAAACAGCTTTTCGAACCAATTTTATAGGCAACACTGTATTTGATTATATGTGACTTACCATATCGTCATAACCATAACCTTAGAAACTAATTGAGTTTTGGGTCTTATGGTAACGGTTATGGTTATGGCGTTATGGTTAGTCACATATAATTGAACCTTAAGATGGTGCTTTGTATTTATTTATTGATGATTGAGATGATGAAATAGAATGTGTGCTGAATGCAAGTGATTTGTTTGACGGCAGCATTATTTCACAATCGCAAGATACAACTAGACACAAAACCAGAATATTACTTATTAAAACGCTCCGCTGCATGTTGCAGGACCAGTTAATAATTATAGAATATAGTTGTTGAAAGTTCTTTAAAACCACAAAAATTAATTTTCTACTTTTAAATTAAAAATAAAAAATAAAAATCACAATAAAAAAAGTTTGTGAACTACTCTCTAAGAACAAAATAAACTTGTTCACCCACAAGAATATAGAAAATCTTGTGTGAAGTGAATGTAATTGATTCCTTTAGGCTTTTCAAGATTTGCACAAGACATGCAACACCCCAAAATATGCCTTGAGTATTTAAAAAAATTTCATTTAGTATTAAAGTATTGTAAATAAAACAAAAGTTATGTTTGAAGTGTGGCGTGGGGTAAAGAGCACGCTGCCACACTGAAATTCGTCTTGGAAGCTGATGTGACTTAAAAAGTATTCCACAAATCTAAGTTTGAAAAATAAATGAAATTGAAAAATTATGAAATTGCCGGTGCATAAAAAATTTTTTGTAAGTAATACAAATTGATTAAATACTTTGTTGCATCTTAATTAATTTTTTTAATTGATACTATAAATTTGTTTGAGGGCTGAGAATTAGTAAAAATTTAATTGGGATAACAAATTTCTTAATTGAAATCAATTTTGTATTTTTACTGTGTAAACATATCTGCCTTCAAAAATCTCAATTTGTAAAAAAAATTGGACTTAGATAGAGCCTTTGCATGTTAAGCCAGCGATATTCCTGTTAAAAGTGACTAAGTGTAGAAAAAACTACAATTATTAAAAATTTAAAAACTCTAATGGGTAGGGTTAGACTAGGTAAGGCAAAATGACCTGCGAAAATGAAGCAAAGTGGGCTGTACCCCTAGTGCCAGCTATTTTAGTCCGTCTATTATACGTGCAGAAACATAAGGCAGGTTTAGGTTAGAGAAGTCTGATACTTAAAAATCAAAGCAAATTTATATGGCTGATAACACAAGTATACACGGTTTTGGAGCTCAGCAACTACAAGTTATTCCTAAAGTTATTTGGAGCGCTGAATTCGAATCCGGGTTCCGTTTTTCCAGATTGGTTTTAGTTTTCGAGATATTGCATAGTTACCGTTATTTGCGTTTTTTAAAAAGATGATGTTACTTATATGCAAATATCTTCAAAAGTATTCGTCGGTTTATGCAATTGTTATTTTTTATTGAAAGATAATAAAATTGCTAAACCAACCATGGGTCGTTTGTGAAGATTAGTCAAGAAATGATTGTGTTACAGTGGACACAATTTCAAAATTCATGAAACATTTTATGATATTTTGAAATTTTGCTCTCTTCAACTAATTTTTTTTACACTAGACAATTAAAAATTTTGCTATTTTATTACATAAGTCATTAGTTTATTTCAATACGCACATTCTGCGCTAAACCAGATTGGTGCAAAAATGACAAAGCTACAGAAGATTTAGTAAATAAACCCACTTTTTGCTTCCAAATGATTGGAAGTGATTTTTGTTTTAGTGTGAAGACAGTTCCACTCCTGCAACCGTGACGCGAGCAATTCTGCTTCTTGTTTCGATAAATCTAAATCACGAATCAAGTCATAAACATACTTTGCGATATTATGGGTGTTTCTTTCATGCTAAAATCTTCGGTCGGTGACGAACAGTTCGTCGGTGACAAACTGAAAGTTCACCTAGCATTTGCACTCACACCTGGGCAAATTGGCAAAGGGTCATTGTTCGTACGGGGAAGTAGCTTTGACACTGATGACACTTTAGCATATTTATACTTTGATAGTTTTTTTGCATTAAAACCGATCACACTCATCCAGCAAAAATTACAATCATCTACATGATTTTTCGGCTGTCTCCATAATATTGGCATTAAAACTAAAAAGTATGCTTCTTGACTAAGTGACCAGTTGTACAATTTTGTGCTTCACGCTTTACAAAATAATTTCGGTGCCCACGGCTTGTGAGTGTTTTCACACAGATACTAAAATAATAAGAATATGCATCTCTCAGCGCTTTTGATATATTTCTTCCACTTTTTCCGATAACACAAGTTTACAAATTCCGGTCAACTTTTGGAGCTGAGCCGATGAGAACAAATCTGAACGTTACTTGAGGCGCTGAATTCGAATCCGGTTTTTGTTTTTCAAGATTGGTTCTAGTTTTCGGGCTCTTGCATCTTGGCTGCAATGCACTGTAATAACGGCAATCAGCTGTTGGCATCGGTGGAAACGCCAATTCAATTCTAAACTTAAAGTTATTTTTTGTTCCAAAACATGTGAAAATGGAAAGAAAAAAGAGCAAAGTTGATTCTAAGAGTTTTTGTTATGTTTGGGGATGTTATATTATCGGATTGTTATATTACCGGATTCGAATTCAGCGCCTCAAGTAACGTTCAGATTTGTTCTCATCGGCTCAGCTCCAAAAGTTGACCGGAATTTGTAAACTTGTGTAATAGTCGCCTCTTGTTTGTCCCTATTTGCAAACCAAATGCAACTTTTGTTCTATCATTTTGATAGCCAAATGTTGAACACATTTGATAGACTTTTCAGTCTGTTGGTTCCAAAGTGTCTGACCCGAACATCGGTAGGTTCCCTACAGGGGCATTGGAGGAAACCTTTAACGGAAACCTTTAAAAATAAATTTTATTCTGGCATTACTGCCAAGCCGACAGTGACATCGACTAATCAAATCCTTGCCACTCGCCGATCTTCCCCAAATCCTAAACGAGACTTTGATCCTAATCACGTAAAACGCAACGCATACTAACGCAAACAATTTAAAAAACTTCTCCATACATTTTGTTTTTGTTTTAGGGCGTTACGTTTTAGGAAATAAGGGGGTTAATGTTATCCATTACACTAACGAAGTTCTGGCTATTATATTCGGCTGTGGGGAATCCTATATATCGTTTACATTTGTTTTTTGTATCCTCAGTGATCTATTTGATCTTGCTAGGTCGTTTTCTGAAGGAAAATATTAAAGTAAATTACCTTGTCTATAGCTGTAATAGTTTTTTAAATTTGCAGAGGAGCTACCATTCCTCTTACTTCTATCCAACTAAATTTTTCAAAAACGTAGATATCATTCGAGAATTGCTTTGTAGCAAGTTTGAAGTCAATACCTCTTACAGTTTTCGTGACATAGCTTATAGATAAATTTCATAAATTTAATGCAATTCAAGGGGGCTACCACTCCCCTTACTTCTTTTAAAAACAACGCTATTTTTTTAACGACATTTTTTAATGATAAAAACGTTTTCCTAGCAGTTCAAGCCCACCGTCAATAATTTAAAGCAAAATCAAATTTCCTTAATTTAATGATTTCTTTTACTTTTAAGGGCCAAAAATTTTTTCTTTAGCAGAAAATCTTTTAAGAAATTTAGTTTAAGCAAAATAAATTGGGGAAAAAATTATATTAAAACTGAAAAAGGTAAAAGAAAAATTTATGTACACTAAAATTGACGGAAAGTATTAGAACTTGAGTTATTATGGTTGGCATACTTTGGTTGTTATTTCAAAATTAGAAAAATTGAGAAAAATTAAACGAAAAAAATACACTTAAAGCAACGTAAAACAAATATGATTTAATGTGATGCCAACTGAAGTATCGTTACTAATCAGGTTGATGTTGTGCGTTTTATGGACGTTGTTAATGTTAAGCTTTTAGTTCGACTACTACCACCTCCTTTTTCTTAAGAAAAACTGCCCTTTTACCGGCATCCCCTCGCGGTACCAAGAAGTAAACTCAATTAAATTTTATTTCTATTTTTCTTTTCTACTCCCCTTTTATTGCTATGTGTAATGAAAAGATAGATGCTGTCGGGATATATGATGAGTTTGCTGTTGGTGTATATAGATTTTATATGACAAGTGAAAAAGAAAAAAAAAATGGGATTATGAATGATTTTTATTTTCTCGCCCAAAATAAGGGGGTATAAGCACTGCTGCATTGAAGGTGGATGTGAATTTTTCTTCTAAAAGGGGAGATTATTGAAGCTATAGCATGCATTGGGATTTTGCAGATGAGTTATCTTGTTATTATTGTTTTGTCAGCAGATATCTGTGATGCACATGATATAAATTACAAATGTTTGCAGAAGAAAGAAATGTCTTAACGATTTCTTTAAAAAAAGGTTAGAGATAACTAAGTAAGGGCAAACTAATTAATGGCGTTTTCTTTTCTGGCAGAAATGCTGCCTTTATTCTGCCCTATGCACTCATTTCTGTTCTTTTCTGAAAAGCAAGGCAGCATTGCTACAGAGTTGTAAGTTCTTTTCTGGTAATGTTGCCCTAAAAAAATGAAAAAATGCTACATTTTTGCCCCTAAAATAATCAAAGGGTTACTCACTGCCTTTTTAAAAAGAAGAAGATCTATTTTTTTGCTATCAGTTTTTTGACGTTGAATAAAAAAATTTTATTTCTGTAAAGAAATCATAAAATGGAATTAAAAAACGAGGTCTCATCTAAAAATATAGTGATTGTTTGTTCTGTTGTAGTCACTGAAAATGTACCACTTTTCAAAGGTTTAGGTAGTTTTAAAAAAGTGTTACAAAATAAAATGGCAACATTTATGCTCAGAAAAGAAAACACCATAAGTTTATATTGTTTTTATACATAAAAAACGTAATTTCTTACCTAAAAAGTTTTACTTTCTTTCACATTTTTCAATCTTTTATTAATCCTAAAATGTTCTTGTTATTAGAGAAGACGACATACAGGACCTTTTTTAAAGTAAATTACTAAAATGTTCTTTGCAACAATGTTGTATTGGTGATGCATCTCCTAGCAACTAATGCATTAAACACATTCAAGCTACAGAAACACAGGAACACACGAACACAAAAGTTGCTTGCTAAATTTGTGTCCGACTGGCTGCTACTGAAATATTTACTAGACTACCACTACAAAATAAACATATGAGCAATATGACTTTCAGTGGTGCCACCTAAAGTCTTTTTGTATTGTTTAAGCTATATTTTTTGCATCTTACCGTACTGGCAGCACTAATCTGTTAACTGTCGCGTAAAAAAATAGAAATTAGTTTAATTGCGACCACGCCACAAAATTAGCATTGACAGCAACCCGTAGTCGAGTTGCATTGTAGCCATTAAAAAAATTATTCTCATAAGCACACGTGTATTCTATTTTTTGACTGGTTGTGTTCGGTAGCCTGTAGCGAGGAATGTATTTAATGCTTAATACTTTAAGTCAGTGATCGGCACACTCATACAGATATACCTTGTACATCCTTGTACATACTAGCTCTTTTTTGTATAAGTGTGTGTATAAGTGTAACTGATATTGTATGGTTTTGCTATTGCGCACTCACTCTACTCTTATAAACAAATATTGTTGTTTATTGTTTTGCATTGAGTGCGTAATGTATTTGTTTTTTTTTTTTGTGCTGAATAGTACCATGCATGTTTTCTTATAAATGTTGGTACAACAAATAAACAAGATCGTTTATATAAAGGGTTGTGAATTAAACAAAAATTTGATTTTTAAAGTTTATTGTAGCTAAAATGAAATAAAAATGAATAAAATAAATTTAAAAAAAGCATTTTTTTATCTCAAGCTCAAAAATCAAGATAAAATAATTTATATTTATTTTGTATTTTTTAATAATTTAAATTTGACTTAAATATATATAGTTACGATGCAGTTTTAATTTTTTTTAGCTAAATTTGTTTAATTTATTTAAATAAAATTTAAAAAATAGAAAAACTGGCTCATGTAGCCAGAATAAGAAAAATAACAAAAGTACCTATAGTAAACTATCATTATTTGTATGTATCTGTTTCAACGAAACATAGAAAAATAAATTTGTTACTCTTACTCTCATTTTACTAAACCACACTACATTTAATAAGAGAAAATATCAATACCAACTTATAACAAAAACACGAAGCTACTTATCAATACGCACTAAAAGCTGAAAAAACACACAAGTGTGCAAGTGTTTAGTTCATACTCGTATTTTATTAATTTCGAAAAAAATTTTGTATGTGATTAATCCGTCTAAAGTACAGAAACTTTAAGTTTTTCCATCGGTCCTAAATTTGTTTATTGCTAAAGAAATATATTATTTCTGCCGTCTTTAGCAGAACTATGTAAAAGCAAAACGTTTAAAGCAAAATTGCAAAAACGCCAAAAGAAAAAAAATGCAAGATATTACATTTTGCACAGAGTATAGTAAGTTTACTTACAAATGTATATACAAGGTAATGTAGGTACATACATATATGTATGGGAGCGTAAAATAAATTGTGCGCCCTCACATTAATTAAAAAAAAAATTTAAAACAGAAAATACACTCCCAATAAATAAATTTGTATTTATGTGTCTCTTACATATCCGGTTGTTTTTATCGCCGTTAAATGCTTTTCAGCATTCAATGACTGTTTATTTTAGCGGTTTTGAAAAAAGATGATGGTTGATGACGTAAATATCACTAATGAAGACGAAAAATAGAAAGAAAGAAAAATATTTAAGTGATGAAAAATTTGTATTTGATGTACACCAACATATTTATGTCTTTAAGAAAAGTTGAAATACCGGAAATCAATTCCATTAAATGTTTAAGTGATTACCAAGCGAGCAAAGTTGCCCGCCAATGTCTGTTTTAAGAAAGTTTGATAAAAATCTGTCTTAACTCATATAGATTATTTTTACATGTTTCTATCAGGCATGTCTGAGAAATTAGATGTACTATGTGTCTGTCTGACAGATGCCGGTCAACTTTGCCGATCAACCAAAAACGGAATGTTTAAAGAATTTAAAATTTTTGAACTGGTGCTTGAGAGTCTCTTCGGGAGTTTTTAGACCGCATACAAGAAAGGGTGAAAATAGCCACTGATGTTAGCACTAATAGAATTCAAGTCTAAGCTGTTATAGGATGTGCTTTGACAAAATTGAGGAAACTATTACGGAAATCAAAAATTTCTTAAGAAATTGACAACCTAAAGGTTCCACAAACAAAGAATTATTACAGTTTTAAGGGTTTTGGAAATTTTAAATTCCCAGGGATTGCAAAAATTTAGTCTAAAAAAATGGTACTGAGTTCCTAAGTATCATAAATCTAAAGTGACACACGACGATTTTAGTTGACCAACTTTTTCAGAATTTCCTTTTAAAGTTGCCTTTATGTTTACACATGACAATTTCTTCGACAAGTTTTCTGTTTTGTTTAGTTTTAATCTTCTTACAACTTAACATTTGTAACTTATTAAGGGTTTACAAATAACAGAATAAAAATCCCCTAATATACTCACAATATCTTCTATATTTTATACATACATGAATACATGATAATACGTGCACACACGATCTAGCAAGGCAAAGATTCAGTGATACGCCAAAGACAAGATTGCTGTTGATCCCAATTGTAATAAGCGAAATTTGCTTATACCATGCTCACACGTAGACCTTAATTACGTAATTAGAACATCTACGCAATTAAGGCCTTAATTAAGCTCACAAGATTTAAATTAATGAATTAAGCAATTAGTAGTAAATTGCTTCACTACATGAGTTAAACACGAAGTGCAACCCTGCTGATTTAATAAGAGCTGTGTTCAGTTAGTATAAAAGCTTGAAAGCTTTTAATATGTATGCCATGGTGATATAATATTGTTGTTGCTAATTCCAGCTTGGTTGTCGAAAATGTAGCGAACACACATACCCACAGTATACACAACCATTGTACAACATAAGCAAGTGTCCAAGCTAATAGTACGTTTCCATTATAAGCAAATTAAGTAATTTTGAGGAAATCATTTCGAAGTGTTTCCATTACGTTGTAAGTAATTTTATGTTCGAATTCAATCTGACACGTATATCAGGTGGCCTCGGTTATTCAGCTGAAACCGGTGTTTCGTTATTAAAATATCAAAGTTTGTTTATGTTTATGTATTTGATTCTTTTTTACAAACAACAACTGTAGTTTTCTAAAAAAAGCTTAAAAGGAGGAAAAAGAATTTGTGAGTTTTTGTTATCTGTCTTGACATTCTTATGACAAATTAAGTTGTTTTTGTAGAACTGCTCCCACCTGATGCATGCTCCTTGCAATCAGTTGTCATTTTTTCGGATTTGTTACTCACCAATAATGGATTCCCCAAAGTTGCATTTGTAAAAATAGCCTCCGCGCAGTGTTGCACAGACAAATTTCGAAATAATCTTGAGCAAATCAAGTCATTTGAGATGATTTGCTCATATGAAAAATATATGGGAAATCATGTAGCAAATTACTTAATTTGAGGAAATTAAATGATTTGGCGCAAATCACGAAGATGGAAACGTAGTATAAGCTAGATAACATATGGCGGAAATAGAAGTCAGCTGATCAGTTGTCCCTACCTTGTTGAATATACCTTGACCATAATATAACATAAAAAATTGGCCAATCTAAGCTAGAAAACATATGGCGTAAATAAAAGTCAGCTGATCAGTTGCTTCAACCTTGTTCAATGTACCTTAACAATGAAAATAATATTTTCTTAGCTGTCATACGCTAATAGAGTAAGCCTAATTAATTATGTGTGAACAGAAAACTTAACTGCCCAATTTAATTTAAATTGTTACAATTTATGATGTATGTTTGAACATGACATTAGGGTTGAAACCTACTTCTTTTTGAATGGATACGTCAATAAGCAAAACTGCCGCATTTTCAATGATGAAAATCCTCAAGTGTATTATGAGACACCGTTACATACAGAAAAACTCAATATTTGGTGTGCTGGTGGAATTATTGGTCCGCACTTCTTTGAAAAGAATGCTGGTCAGAACGTTACAGTCAATAGTGACCGCTATAGAACCATAATTAATGATTTTCTCGTTCGACATTTAAACAAGATGGCGCAACCAGTTAGGCAGCTCGTGCCACAGCTGGTTTGTTGATGAAAAAATATTTTTTAACCGCATAGGTTCACGTTTTGCCCTCCAAAGTTGTGGGATTTAACGCCGTAAGACTATTTACTATGGACATATGTAAAATCGCTAGTCTACGCCAATAAGCCCTAGACGGTTGAATACTTGGAAGAAAACATTCGCCACCTTATTAGCGTTATATTACCACAACTTTTAGAAAAAGTCATCACAAATTGGACCGCCAGATTGGACCACGTCCGAGCCAACTGTGGCGGTCCTATGGCAGAAGTCATATTTAAATTGTAATGCCATAAGGTTATCTTTCGAATAAAGAAAATTTAATATCAATTTAAAAAATTAATCTCTGCTTTATTTAATTTTAAAGAGATTCTTTACATAACTTTTTCTTTGTTGATTTTTTTTTAGTTTTGCCTTTTTTCAACAGTTAAACGAAAATTTAATAAAACTGTAAACGGCGTTGTAATCATTTTTTTCCCCAAATTTGTTTAAATTTGCTGTTTAATTACGTCGAAAGAATACATTTAATTTTCATGTTTGAATATAAATATTTAAATTGAAAGCCTCTTTACTGTCTTGCTCCCTTTGCCAAGACACGCTCTTATTTTACCTATTTGCTTTTAAAAATGCCAGGCAGCGTCAGAAGTCAGGTTTTTATTTTAACACTTTTGCCAAAACGCCAATTAAACAAATAAAAATGTGTTGAAATGTCAAGTGCTTTTTAATCAATAGTCAAAATCATGTTTACTGTAAATGTTTTCACTCTGGACAAATTGTTAACATAAACCCGAAAGGCAGCACCGGGAAAAAAGGGGACGAGGAAAAAGGTGGTTTTGAAAAAATTGCATTAAAGCAACCCTTTTTAAATCCAGCACACAGAATGTATACATACATGCACATATTTATGTACATATATGTAAAACTATGTGTGTTTAAGTACAAAAATTGTCAGCAACTTTCTATCAGTATTTCAAAAAAAAAAATAATCTTTCAGTATTTAAAACTCAACTCACCATAACCAAAGAACAGTATAACTGTCCAACGTTTTATCCTTTGTTTGTTTACTTTCACTCAATCATTTATTTATTCTGAAAGTCATTATTTCTATATGTCTGTCCTAAAGTCCACCATATCAAATTAACTTTATTCCGCTGGTATTTAGTGCTGCATATGCATAGGGGTTGTTGCATTATATTGGCTTTTTCTCTAAGTAAAGGCATGTAAACTTTTCATACTGCCTTTCGACGAAAGACTAAAGGAATGACTAAATAATTGCCATGAAATATTTTTATTCAAACTTGATGCACTTGAAAATTCAGTGTTATTTTTTTCTCGTCTCCCTCACAAAATTCTTGTTAAGGGGTATAGGAATACGTGCGATTAAGTGAGAGAAAAATTCGCGAATCGTTATAATTAATATTTATGGTTTAAATCAGTGCTTACGTGCAACAAAACCCTCACTTACTCACAATTTTGTTCATTCAAAACCATATTTTATTTGCTGCGTTTACAAAAATCAAAGAATGACAATTGGCAGGAGGGAGGAAGACTGAATGAAGCATTTTGTTTTTTGCTTTACTATTTAAAACTGAATCACGTTTTACAATAAATTGTTATCAGTGTGTGATGTGATTGCGCACAGCTTGTGGCCAGGGAAGGGTTTTTATGACAAAGTTTTTGTTTTTAATTGTTTATTTTGGGACTCCAAACCAACTGTCAGCCAGACATGTGTCAAACGATTTTCCAACATTTAATTCATAACAATTAAGCAAAGTTGTGATTTTTTAAACAGAATCATGAAATTTTAGGTTATACGACACGTGGAGTTAGTTGACCAGCAGCAACAATTTAATGCCAATAATTAAAATTTTAAAAAGAACAAAGATTTAAGTGAAAAAACTGCATTTAATTAAAAGAATTAATCCTTGTTAAAGAGTTACTTTGATAAAGAAGCTTATTGTTCGTCAACATACCTTTTGCGCCCTAAGATATGCTGTAAGTTTTGTTACTAATATTATTAACTCTAACAATAAACACCCGAAGGCATGCTGAGCTTTTTTATGTTTGTTATCACATTAAAGTGTTACGAGCATATTATATTGAGGAACCAAAAAACTAACATGTATGGAATAAGGGAAAGCGTATTTAAATCTTTTACGTAGTTGCATATATCAGTTTGTTATTTATTCCGTATGTAATCTCTACAATATTAATTTTTTAATCAATAAAGCATAAATACTACGGATCCTAATAGACAGTTAAATTGATTTAACTATTTTCTAATTTTAAATTTAAGTTTACGGAGTAAATTTCTACTAAACGAGTGTTGGGGTAAAATTTTTAGATTAGTTGGTTGGTTTACATGGAAGCTTGCCTGGCTCTAAATCTTACACATAAGTCTAGAATGACCCCATTTTGATGTGACCATCCAATGGTCAGATGTTTCGTTCCTTAGAATCCGTCTTGAAGTACTATATCCAACCAGTGGCCAATAGATATCTCAGCAGGGATTTTGACAGCTCACTAAGGTTCCTTTGTATATATGTAACTGCCCAGAAATGTATGCCTCCTAACAGTTAGGAATGTAAATTCGCAGGGAAGATGAAACCCCATCTCTGATTTTCTTAAGTTCAATGGCATGTTTACCCCAATGCAGATACCCGGTAAAATTGACATCAACCGGAATTTTTCCGATTGCAGCTTAACAGCTGGATTCTATGCTTGCAATCGGAAGAATGTTGCAACACCCTTAAGACCCTACATGTGTTCAGAATACGCTACCATCTCCCAACCACTTCGTTTTTAAAAGCACCTAATGGAATTGCGACAGATCTCGCATTAGAACCATCGGCTGTCGACAAAGCTCTTAATATTCCCTAGAATTTTTCTCTCAACAAGTAATATTTCTTAAAAGCCGTTTGGTGCCAACGAAACATATCGCCATGGCAAGATTATTGAGGGCGCAAAATGTAGCAGCGACTATATGGCCCGAAACTGAGCTTTACTGGAAAGTCGAATGTGAAAATGGAGAAAACGGTTGGTTGGCGGGCCTTCTCTCAGTCCACAGGTCATACAACTTTACGGACATGTCCAAGCTACAGAGGGAGGAAGTCAGATATGCGGTCGTCTTTCGATAGCTGGAATTTGGGGAATCCTACAAACTGTCTGACAAATGCAGTATATTTTCGGCCTGAGATTTTGGCAACCAAATTGGATGCTGATTTTGTTCTATCCTTCAAAACTGGAAAATTCTCAGGTAAAGATGTTTGCTGATAAAAGAGTAGCGTTTAAGACATTCTCCGGAAACCTTCAGAAGCCAAGAGAAAGGTGCATATTTCCCGGTTTTGTGGACACAAGGGTATTAAGGGAAATGGGATGGCGGAGGAACTGCAGAGGCAAAGGGTTCATTTGCCTACGGAAAGCAGGAGAGAAAGATAAGTGGGCTCTGCTGTAAGGGTCAGAACCACGGAGGTTTGGGTAAATACCTTGTCTAAGCCTCCGAAATTGTATAGGGATCTTATGACCCGGGGCAAATAGGTTTCTCCTATCCTTGAGAAGGAGCGGTTCCAGACTCCTCGTGGGGATGATAACAGGTAATTGTAAGTGGTACAGCAGTATATGCCAAAAGAGCAGGACTACTGGCGTGCTGTGATTGCAGGTTCTGTACTGTAGCCGGGGATAGGGACACTATTAAGATTATTCTGAGTTACTGTTTATCACTCGAACGCTTCAAAGTAAACTGTCTCAGATCTCTTTCAAAACCTAGAGAAGCAATCTGGGATTGGAAGGACAAGAACCCTAGCATTGCCAAAAGAGTGTGGACTATCCTGGGGTTATTTAAATCAAACGAGTTTAACCAGAATCAACGGGTTATCGTTTATTCTTGCCTGGTAACACGAGAGATGTAGAGGGTATTGGAGGGATCTTGAGGGTCAGCCAGTTTAACCTCAAATCCTATAAACAGACCCCGGGTCCATCAAATATATCATCTTAGAAATGTCTGTAAATATGTCAGTGGCATGTTTTTAGCGAGATTACTCCAGCACTCCCTGTTTCTATAGGGAGAAAACCCCCAAACTGTTTAATTAAAGTCCGTTTAGGGGTTAATCAAAGTCCGTTTAGAGCGTTTGTTGGATTGCGGAGAATGCGCCAAAAGGTTATAATCGTCAACAATTCAATGCCCTCACTAGCAGATATGACTATTGTAAGAAGATCAGCAAAACAAAGTGCAGTATAGTATCCAGCGCCTTCGAAGGGATATCGAATTTGCCTTGCTGATCCCCCACATCAAACTGTAAGAAATATTTTTAAGACGAATTGGCAAGATCGGTAAGCTACTGACCGAGATATAAGCTTCTTTTTAAGGAAAACTTCGAGAATTTGTTATAATAAACCTTTTTTGTTTACTATTACTTCTTTTATCATAACACTTAGTTGGAAGTCTTTGAAGACAACTAACATCTTTGGGATTTTTTTTTTGGTAGGAGCACGGCAAATACAAATAAATACATTTTTTGATACATGTTAGGAATATGTGCATGTACATCTTTAAACAAACCATTTTAATATATTTATTATACCCTTCACATAGTGATAAGGGTATATATAACTTTGTCATTCCGTTTGTAATTTCTTTATTATTCATTTGCGACCCCATAAAGTATATATATTCTGGATCCTTATAGATAGGGAAGTCGATTTAGCGATGTTCGTCTGTCCGTCTGTCCGTCTGTTGAAATCAAGTTTCCGGAGTCAAATAAAAAGATAGAGACCAGTTAATGGTGTCAAACTATTAGAAATATCCTGGAGACAATCGCTATTTAAAATCAGCAAAATCGGTTCACTATTGACCGAGATATAAGCGAAAACCCAGAGTAACCCATTTTTTTAGGACAAAATCCGTGCATATATCCCTATATATTTCAGTAAGTATAGTCACTCTTGCCACAAAACTTGGCACGGATACTCCTAAAGAAGGGACCTAAATAATGGAAAAATTTTTTTCAGATAGGACCAGGGGAAGGGGTATTTTTTCTACAATTGCACAAATTTGGTGAAATATTTTATGCGCTATATCTCGTAAACTATAATAGCTATCGACTTAAAATGTTCTACAAAAAGTAATTGTACGCAAATACCTACACTTTAAAGAAAAAATTTTTTGAGTGGGGGCAAAAAAAGGGGTAGCTCCCATACAAATTAACGATTTTTATGAAATATTCGATACGCTATATCTCGGAAACTATAACAGATATCGAAATCAAATGTTCTACGAAAAGTAATTGGGCAAGAAGGCCTACGCTTTAAAGAAAAATATTTTTGAGTGGGGGCAAAAAAAGGGGTAGCTCCCATACAACTTAACAATTTTTATAAAATATTCGATACGCTATATCTCGAAAACTATTACAGCTATCGACTTCGAATATTCTACAAAAAGTAATATTCAAATAATTCATACATTTTGGGGAAAAAGTTGGAGAAGAGCAGGGGGACTAGAACATTTAATAAGTTTTATTAACCTTTAAATATGAATAATGTCGAAAACTTTTAAAACTCTCGACCTCAAATCTTCTTCATCTATTTCTATTATTCATACGAACGTTAAAATTTTGTTATTTTTTCTATGGGCTTTAAAACTCGCACAAGGTTTTTATTATATTATTTGCAGTACAAAATTACTCGGCTGGGTATATTTAAAGACCAATGTGAAGGGTATATAAGATTCGGCACAGCCGAATATAGCGCTCTTACTTGTTTTTTATTTACTTTTATACTTAACTTTCTCATTATTTAAAAATCACAAAAATTCACATAAAAGAACTTAAAACAAAAGTACTTAATATTCAAGGGTTAAGGTTGCATTATTCCCAGCCACAACAATCATAATTACTATAGAAACGCTGCCATATGTTCTACATCCCATACGTAAATGAATGGCATTAAAATTTCCAACATTTTTTTGCATTTTTTTTCCAATTTTGATTAAGAAAAATGTGTTTTTATGTTTTTTCCTTTGAGTTCACACCAACACAATTCTATAAATTGTTGGATGTCTCTCTTCCGCTACTAAGCATCGAAACGGCAAGCAAAGTTGCCATCAGTAGAAGAAATCTTAAAAAAGATGCAAAGTAAAAATAGCCCCATTGTCGAGTGTACTCGTTTTATAAATTTTAATATTTTAATATTATTTAAATATTAAAAAACAAAAATTTAAGGAATTTTTTTTTTTGACAAATATTTGACAAATGTGAACGTAGCTAAAAGCAGCCGCAAAGAAAGAATAAACAATATGAACTTTTTTTTTGCAAATGAAGGGGAAAAAAGATTAAACAACAGCAAAAACCCACTGTTGGGAAAATTGTAATGGTAAAACCATTAGAAGAAGATTAGAATATGCAAAACGATGAAAAACAAACAAATCCCAATGCATGTTTGTTTAACACATGCTTGAACTGCATATGAATGGCATTACAAACAAAAAATAAGGAAAAAACAGAAGAAGAGAGAAAATCTTGCATTCTTGAATTTGGTGACATTTCAAATATTTCAGTTGTCTGTCTGGATGCCTCAGACTGACTTAATAAATAAGCAGAAGAACTGACTGAAATGTACCCATAAACACTTACCAAATTAAAAAGACTGATTGAGAAAATGCTAGTGTTGACACTTTAAAAGCGGGTTGTTTGACAACAAATGAATAACGTTTTGAAATTAATTTCGTTTTTGTTTTATTCTCTGCTTCCAAGTATTTTGTTGCAATTCCTGTTAGTTTTACTAGGCAGAAAATAAGAATTTTACAAATGAAAATATTGAAGCTGTTGCCATTACTTTATGATAATCAATACGGAATGGAAGTGCAGCACGTTAATGTTATAACATATAAGGTTTTTAATATTGGGCGTAATACTTTAAAATGCCGGATTTTTTTTTTAATTTTAAGATTTTATTAAAATTAATATTTCAATATTAATTAATAATAATATTAATTATTTAATAAAGTATTTTTCTGGAACTTTGGATTTGAGAACCAAAAAAAAGCTCAGATTTGAAAGCCTAGAACGATCTTAACATGTTCTGAAGTAAAACGTATCCCAAACACCTTATAATTAATTTAAAAAAAAAAACAAATATTTTCCAAACGGAACAAGGACTGGCTTATAAGGCAGTTAAGGGAAAAGTTTTCATTAATTTTTTTTCCCCAAATAGATTTTTGGGATGTTGCCCAGCGTAGTCATGATACTTAGAAACTTATAGTTTCATGTCTGACCCCACGTCCCACTTATGTTTTGGTCAATGTTCGCTTAAAACAAACAGATCCAGTAATCAGCGGTTCGGCGATTTACTTAAATAGCGCTTAAGCAACATTTTGAACACACGAGCCCGTTGTTTAAGGTATTTAGGTTTCAATTCGTAGGAAAAGTTTTTAAGCACAAAACCCGCATTAAAAAGATACGCCATCTATTGGGAATCTTGCATTTGTAAATTATACATCCCATATTTTAGAATGTTCGTAATGTTATTTAGTGCAAAGTAATATAATAAGTTAAAATAGAAGTTTTTAAAGTCCTCTGACATTACACGGACCCGCAATCAGTATTGTAACGTATCGTTACAATCGATCATTGATTCCCAGCAATTTTTATTTAATTTGGGAAATACCGCTGCAAACAATTCTAATGCTGACAAACTTTTAATAATTCTCAGTTGGTTAACAGTAAGCTTTATATAAAGGCACATTTCTTAAAACAAGAATGAACAGCTTATGGTAGCTCCATTACGATGTTTTTAGGTTAACGGCTTCCTACACGACCTAAATGCGTAGAATTACCTGTTTCCTATCCAAGTGTCGAGCACAAAGCTTTTCTTATTTGACCCTATTTTAGCTGTACCCGAAAACAAGACCTCTTTGTAATCGTTAAAAATACCTTTTCAAGACTTTTCTTTCTATTTGTTTTTTTATAAATTTCTAATTCAATTTATGACATATCTATTTATATTTTAAAATTTTCTAATTCTTCAAGTTAAGTTTTAAAATATTTCTAATTTAATAGTAGAATTTTCTTTTTTAATTTAAAATATTTCTAATTAAAATTCAGCATTTTTTTAGAATTTCCAATTACATAGTCATCGATTGTTCGCATGCAGTTTAAAAGCACTCCACATTCATTTAACATTTTCTAAAGGTAAAGCGATCAGGGGGTTAGATGAAATCATAAACCGAACACCATCATTATCTAAAAGCTTTGTCTATATGTTAAAAAAACTACTTCGCCAAATTTTGTTAACTTATTTAAAAAAATGCATCCGGTTGTATTTTGTCATAATACGATTTCCATCTATTTGATATTGGAAATAGTTAAGTAATATACATATTATAGATCTTTTAACAATATAAAGTTATAAACTTGTATTAATTTCTTACGTTTTTTTTTTTTTAAATTATAGATACTTGCTGTTGCTTACCTGCAAAGAAACAAAAATATATAAATTAAATTAATTTTACACAGAATTATTATTTTTAAATAAGAAATCACAAGGCAACTATAGACTAGAAAAATTCCTTAGAGTTAGTTTAGTTATATTCCAAATAACAGAAAAACAGAAAAAGGTTACAACTGCGATAAGTCAGCTGTATAAAATAACTCTTGCGTGGGTCCCCGCGCATGGCTCCTACTGTAGTGAACAAATATATGAATTAACAAAGGGGGGTTTCACTTTATGTATTCGAAGAACAAATTCAGGTACTGTTGTCCCAATTAGGGATGCAAAAAACGAATAGTTTTTAAAATCCCGGGATTCGGGATTCTCATTATGAAATCCCAAAATTTTTTCGGGATACCGGTATTCGAACCCATTGTAAACTAATCCGGTATACGGTTTATTCTCATCTTATAAACGAGAGCTTTCGGTACTTTCTTTGCCCTCGTTGCTAAAGTTTTTAAAAAGGTTGGCGTATACAAATCGGGATATGTGCTCAAAAGTTACGTTATGCTAAAAATCACTAAAGAATTATTTGTAATTTCTCACTTCACTATATCTAAACTTAACTTAAAGAGACCATTATTTGCGAAATTTAAGCATCTTTCCATAGCGTGGTGTAGCTCGAACCAGCTTATGTTTAGCTGCACAAGCAGAAACACTTTTAAATTAAATATTACACAAGAATTAAATGAAATCTACACCAGTTAAAAGATTTATTTAATCAAATTTATTTCTTCCATATTGAGGGAGTTGTGTAAAACGAACAACAAATATAGAGCACGTGAGCAATAAATTCCTAAAATAAACATAAATTGTTCGAGGGGCGAAAAAATCAAATCAAACAAACTTTAGCAAAAACTGTTTGCGGAAGTTTTATATATTGAAAACCAACAGAAATGACAGTGAGTAGAATATTAAACAAATAAAAACATTTATAACAAAGTATGTACAAATAACTTCCTTTAAGGCATTAAAATTAAAAAAGTTTCTAATAATATTAAGAGGAACGAAATTGAACAAAAAAAGTATAAATAAACCTGTTGGCTAAAGTGTTTAGTATTCAACAGACTTTATTTCCTACTATGAATGTTGAAAAAAATTCAACCCCTAAACAACTATATAAAAGTCTTAAGATCTTTTTATGGGCAAACAAACAGCACAAGGTAAAGTACAAAAACAAAGCAACCAAACTGTTATATTTTGTTATAAAGTCCCATTTGAGAATTTGTTAATCATCATATGCGCTGAAATCTAAAGTGCCGCACTGTCAATAACTATAACACCAGGCGAACCAGAATCATCGTCATCCTCGTTGTCAAACAGGGGTTAATTTCTGTATTTAGCATTCGTTGATCCACTTCTATCCTAAGCCGTTTTTAAAACATTGTTGTTGTTGTTATTTTATCTTGTTGTTATTGTTCTCGTTTAGGTACGTATTTGTTTGTTATTTGTTATTGTTTATTGCATACAAGGCGTAGGTATATCAGGTGGTCTCAGTTAATCAGCTGAGTAACAGAATTATGGTATTTAAATGTCAAAATTTGGTTATGTTAATGTATTCTTCTTGTTCACAAACAACAGCTGTAGTATTCTAAGAAAAGCTTAAAGAGTATTAGGAGAGAATTTGTAGTTTTTGTTATCTGTCTTTGACATTTGTATGACGATTTAGTTGTTTTTGTAAAACTAAGGCCACCTGATATACAGGCACCTTGTCTACTACCCTGGTTGTGTTCCTAATTTTTAGTTTAATTTTTTTCTGTGCATATTTCTTATATGCTTATGTATATGTTTGATAAATTTATTAAGTTTGGTTTCATTCAAATATTATTTATGTTGATGTAAACATTAGTCGTCCGTGATTGCAGTAGTTCAGGGGTAATGTTTGATTACACTTAGAAAAATTATCATTATAATCATTAAAATAAGTTGTTTGCAAAATGCTATTACATATTACTTACACTATGTTACAAAATTGTAAAGTTTTGTATAGAGGATACCATTCCCTGTGCTTTTATCCACTAAATTTTTATTCCGAAATATAGAAATCATAATAAAACTACCTTGTAGAGCAATGGACATGTTCTAATTTAATTTTACAATTAGGGTATAGATTCTGCGGTGAGGGTCAGATCCACGGAGGACTGGGTAAATACCACTTCGTGTAGTCTCAAGAATTAAATGCTCCTTTACAAACCCCTTTTTCAAATGTAAATAAGTATACAAGGTGGGCGAAAAGAAGTAACCCTATTGGAAGAAGCTCTTATTTTTGCAAATGGCGGCCAATGTCTAATCTGTTTTGACATTTGTGAACTAGACAGATGTAGAATACAAGTAAACAGCCATTAAGCGGTATACTCCTCAAGAATGCGCAGTAATAGTTTTTTTTTTGCATAACAATTCATCTGTGGTGTTGGCGCAGCGTGAATGCCGTCGCCGTTTCCCAGCTCGTTCGGCACCGACTGCGCAAACTCTGCGCCGTTTGGTCACCAACCTTGAAGAGTATGGAACCACACGAGACGCTGCCAAGAGTGACCGTCCCAGGAGTGCCTGTTCTGCCGAGAATATCGCCGCTGTTGGCGAGGATGTCGAGCTGTCGTCAGTAACATCGACCAGACGTGCCGTGCCTCGCAAATATTCCTCAGCCGGTCGTCCATAAGGCGAATTTCGGTCAAAAACCTGCGCTTGCTCCGGTACAAGGCCCAGTTCGTGCATCAACCTGCAAGTCTGCCGACCGCCAAGCGCTTGTAACCTACGCCCAAGCAATACTCAATCTCGAGGCCGAAATGGACGATTTTTTGACCAATATCATAATGAGCGATAAGGCTCATTTCCATCCAGCGGGTACGTAAACAAGCAAAACTATCGCTCCTAAGGCACCGAAAATCTGCGAGTGATGCACGAGGAGCTATTACACCCGCTTAAAATGACTGCATGGTGCGCTGTTCACGCTGGAGGAGTCATCTAACCATTTTCTTTTTTTTAAAGACGCCGCTGATCAAACGAAAATGGACAGTGCGCGCTATAGGGCCGTGTTAGCCGAGTTTTTCTGTCGCAGTTAAACGAATTAGGACTGAGGTACATATGTTTACAACATTTACATTTGCCTGCAAGATCGTCCGATTTAGCCGTTCCAGTCTTTTTTGTGGGGTTTTCTGAAATACCGGGTACATGTTAAAAACGCCCGAGACCCTGAAAGGCCTCAAGAACAACAGTCGACACGAGTGCGAGAATCTGTCGCCCGAAGTTCTCGCTTAAGTGATGAAAAATGCCTTGAAACTAGCCCGTATAGCAATCAATTTTGAAGGCGCCCATTTGGCCGATATCATATTCTCGACTTGACCAAAGGTTCACATATACATAATCAAAAAATAGTATCGAAGTTTTTTATTTAGAAAAAAAATAAGAGCCAAACAACATCGGATGAATTCTTTGGGCCGATCTTGATGTTTTGTATTAGGGCCCTTTGACTTGCTTCTATCCAACAATTTTTTTTAATAAACTTAGACATTGTAGTAGAACAACTTTATAGAAAATTGGAAATCGATATTTTTTCTCGATATTTTCGAAACTACCTAAGAAAAGACATTTTTAGGAAGTTCAGTCCCCATTCGAACCGTGCGACTTAAGAACAAAATTTGCCTGTGATGTGTGGTGCGATTCAGTAGCCAGTCGACCATGAAGGGTTTAGATTTTCTTTAAAGACAAACAAAATCCCGGATTTCAGCTATAAGCCCCTTATTTTCTTCCAATGACAGAGCAGAGCAACATATCAATACAACATTACGAGGGCGATCGAGTTATTCGATACTATTAGATACCCTGAATGTTAATGAGTAGTAACTTTGCCCGTTTTACTAGACTTACACGATGAAACTTTTTATAACATTACTTCTATGAAATGTTTCTTTGTAGACAAGAAGGGTAATGAAGAGGCTATTTTCGACTTAAAATAAAGTTTTATGGGAGTAATTTAATGAAAAATCTGATTAAGTATGTAAGTGTAGTATAAGAATTTTTCACAGTGTATTTTTTTTTTACAAATTTTATCATCAGTTGTTGTGGCCTTGAATTATGAACGAAATTAATTTAAAACAAAAAAAAAAAAATTGGGTTTAAAATTTTTTTTCTTTCACTGAATAGTTTCAACGCGTATGAGAATAATTGTAGGCTGTATTGAACATAGATCTCGTGAACTGAACTGGTAGTTCGGTATTTACAACTTAACTTCTATTAACATTTTTTTGCTTAAAACGAGAGGGTGGTTTCAGGCATAGTTCTTTAATTTAACCCAGTTGTTACTTAGCTAAGACCGGTGAAAAAAGAGGGTGTGGGGGATTCATGTTTTGATGTCAAAGAATAGCAACCACCTTTTAAAATACATAAAAATAAAATAAAAAATTTTAAATATAATAATTGTTTTTGGAGGTTGGCTCGTGTGCTGCTGCCGTCAATTTTTTTTTTTTTTTTTTTTTTGAGAAAACTAACAAAACATTTCATAATATTTTTTTTGACGTGTTAATGGTCACTTTTGTTACACGCTTTTAATTATGTTGTTCCTTTCTTAATTAAAATGTATACTACCATAAGCTTCACGATTATATTGATCGAAATTTTTTATTGCTTTCGGTTTTTGAGAAAAGTATGTAGAAAAGAGCAAAACAACTTGATATTTTCGTTTGTTTTATTAAAAAAAATCTTGAGCCACAATTCCGTCAGTATCTTAAACGTTTTACTAAACAAAAAACAGGTACGTTCTTGGCATCAGTACAAAGCCTAGTGAGCGTTACATACACTTTTTACATGTAAAAAATCTTGTTGAAAATTGGCTTTAAGAAGAATTAAAATAGGCTTAAAAACGCGATCAATTGATTTTGTATTAATTAAAAACTATAAGTAAAACGATCATTGAATTTTTTTATTGTCCACAGTTAAAGAAAAAAACTACAATTCCAGAATAATAAAATGTCTGCCATTTTCATTACACAATTTAAAGTTTTTTCGAAACTTTAATTTTGCCACTTTTTGTTCGGAGGCGCACCATAGAAAACTGATATTATTTGCTATTCATGTCATCAGCATCATTACATTTATCTTTTGAACGTTTTTTTTATTTTCCTATTTCTGTTTATGCTGCTTTATGTGCAATATAAACAACACTTCCTTTCGACCATATTAAAGCCAAAATACAAAAGGAAAAAAGATAGAAAGCCAAAAAAAAAGTTATTTTCGTTGTCTGTTGATTTCATTTGCTGAATCATACATAAATAATTTTCCAGACTAGACATTGTCTGTTGCTGTCATCAACGTAACAACAAACAAAATGTGGCAACGAAATACAACCTTATAAGCCACAATGTCTGGTCTGTGTGGCAAGTTTAAGGACATTTTATATATGCGTTAACCCAGAAGAAAAAATATTTTATAGCCAAAAAATACTTTAAACTTAAAACCTAAGGAGCGCCAAAAAAGCTTTAAAAATGAACAGACTCTTAAGCACAATTTGTTTAAGGACACTATCAGTCAGGCTTCATTTTTTTTTTATAGTGTAGCATGCCAAAGAGGCAAGCTCCGAAAATAGAGTTAAGAAGAAAAACATACACGTATAGAGGTATACTAAATTTAAAGCTGCAGCATTTAAACCTCGTTAGAGCCATAAAGAAACCAAGAGCAAGGTATTGCCGTTTAATGTTAAAACTTGTGCAAATTTCTGACAAAATTGGTACACAATTTTACCTATTTTTGTCATACATATATCTGAGGGATGTCAAATAATTTTGCAGGCTAAACGCACTGAAATTATTCCCATATTTTCAATTAACGCATTAATAAAAAAACTTACCAATTTTGATTAAAAATTTAATAGTCGCAATTAAATATTTATTAATATTTAAAAATTAATATCTAACAATTATTCGTATTTTTAAATTCTAAAAAAAATAAATAACAATTTTGCATACAAATTTTGTAGTATAACTAGGGGGAACATTTATTTCTGGGTCAAAATCAGTACGCTTTTTATTTTTCATAGTCTAAGATGCACTTTAAATTATAGCCTATAATTTAAAATCATTTTCTGATTTGATTAAGCCATGTCTGTCCGTCCGTTTGGGTGTCCATATATTCTTGTAATCAAAAAACAGAAGGCAGGTCGATACGTGATTTAGATAATAAATTAAAAAATATATATAACAATTTTAGGACAGCTGCCAATCAATAAAAATAGTTTTAATACATCTTCTGTTGCTAGAAATTTTCGAGGAAAATTATTTAAAATATAAAAAAATCAGTGCAATCAGTACGTTTTCCCAAAAGTCAGCACATTTCAGTACACCAGCTTTTAGTCAGGACGCCAAAAAGAAATCAGGGCATGTGCTGACGAAATCAGTACAAATAGTCACCCTTAGTATAACGCTTAAGTTAAATACACAAAAATAAAAAAACATGCATAAGCATGAACGCTGACATAATAAACAGTCTGGCAATCGAAAGCTAGCTATTGCGCTCCAAAATTACTTTTTTTATTTTATTGTTTTGGCTTTATTGGTTTTTTTTGTTTTCGGATTTTTTATCTTTTATATATTTTATTTCTTTTTTTTGGCCTTTGCTACATTGTTCAAAGTGATCATTCTTCTTTATCAGTTTGGTAATCGATATCTAAAATAAAATTTTTAGTTTTGGCAAACTATGTATTTGATAAAATTATTTTTTTTTTGCTCATTTTAATCATTTTAGAAATTAAAACCATTTTTTGTTTTTTCTGTTTATGGTCAGTACAACCCGCTACAAGGACTGAACCAATTTAACATAATAAGAAAGCTAAAGTCGTTCATACTCTTCCCGACATTTTATTTCATTCTAGCAATTTACCCGCTATGAGAATAAAAAAGTAAAATTTTCATTTTTTTCTATACAACCTTTAAGCCAGGGGGAAAATTACGGCATTCGATGTGAATCAAAATTCTACTCGATCGATCGAGTTGGTAATGCTTTAAATGAAGGAATTCTACTACGAATTTGAAAATTCAAATCGAAGGCCGTAATTTTCTCCCCAGAACTTTTAGCTTCTTTATTATATATTATGTAAATGAAGGCCATGAAATGCGGACTTTACAACTTAAAACGTACAAAATATATAGAAAAAGAACTTTTTCAAACTAAGTTGGTCCCCAACCTCAAAATGGGTTAATAGTCCTGACTCAGCTGAAGAATGCAAATAAGCACTAAAATATGTAAAAATAAACTTTTCGTTCCTCCGGTCTCAATCAGGGTCACAAGCTCTTAATTTTCTGGGTAAAAAAAAAGGAAAAAGCGCCAAAAAATTGAAAAAAAGACTTTTCGTCTACCTCTCTCCATTGTCCTAAAAATATGCAAAACGTATAGCTTTAAAGGACAAAAATATAATTTTTACCCTTTTCGGTCCAAAATTTCAAAAAAGTACCAGGGAAAAGTTCAATTATTTTTTAGTAAAATATAATCCTTTATATTATAAATTTTTCCCTTTTGGACCCATTTTTACCCCCGTAGAGTTTGGTTTTGTTAAAGCTCATTGCATTGCGCAGAGAACCAATTATCCGAAAAACAGTTATTTTGTCACAAAAAAATTGTTTAGTTTTGGATTACGATTAAATAATTAGGACAATTAAATTCGTGAGTGTCGTCTTTTATATGGCAACTTTACAATTTTGGGATTCTGTTAGTCTTTTTTTTTAATCTATATTTTAATAAAAACATCAAGCAGTCTGATCAGATTGCATTAGAATTTGTTTTTATATGAATCAGAAAACCTTATGCCAATGTTATTCCAAATAATATTGTTTTCAAAATGTGCACACCAAGGTGCAATTGCAAAGATAGCCTTACTTTAACAGTTGATTGCCCGCTGATACAAGAACTGAAAAAAGTCTAACCTGCAATAACCATTATTGGCAAATAAAACAACATCTTTGCAATTTTTTTTAATCTTATATATAAAAGAACAATTTTTTTTTTGTTAGTGACACCGCTTATAACTCAAGAACGGCTGGACCGATTTTAATGAAACTTGAAAAAAAGACATACCTGATATCTGGGAATGCGTTTTAGGCTAATTTGTTTTTAGAAATTCCGACTGGGCGTGGCACCTCCCATACAAATTGAACAGTTTTTTTCACATATCTCAATACCTATTATAGCTGAAGTCTCCAAATTTGGTACAACTAAATTATTTATTGATGTGCATAATTTAGTTGTGTATGGGCGGAAAAAAATAAATGGGCGTGGCACCTCCCGTACAACGAAAATAGTTTTTTGTATATATTTCAACAACTGTAATAGCTGAAGTCTCCAAACTTCGTACGGATGTTTATAGTGCTAATATGCATAATTGAGTTTTTTTTTGGGCGGGAAAAAATAAATAGGCGTGGCACCTCCCATACAACGAAAATAGTTTTTTGTATATATTTCAACAACTGTAACAGCTGAAGTCTCCAAACTTCGTACGGATATTTATAGTGCTAATATGCATAATTGGCCTTTGTATGGGTGGGAAGAAATAAATGGGCGTGGCACCTCCCGTACAACGAAAATAGTTTTTTTTTATATATTTCAACAACTGTAATAGCTGAAGTCTCGAAACTTTGCACGGATGTTTATAGTGCTAATATGCATAATTGAGCTTTGTAGGGGCGGGAAAAAATAAATAGGCGTGGCACCTCCGATACAACGAAAATAGTTTTTTATATATATCTCAATAACTGTAACAGCTTAAGTCTCCAAACTTTGTACGGATGTTAATAGTGTTAATATGCATAATTGAGCTTTGTATGGGCGGGAAAAAATAAATAGGCGTGGCACCTCCCATACAACGAAAATAGTTTTTTATATATATCTCAATAACTGTAATAGCTAAAGTCTCCAAACTTTGTACGGATGTTTATAGTGCTAATATGCATAATTGAGCTTTGTATGGGCGGGAAAAAATAAATATGCGTGGCACCTCCCATACAACGAAAATAGTTTTTTGTATATATCTCAATAACTGTAATAGCTGAAGTCTCCAAACTTTGTACAGATGTTTATAGTGCTAATATGCATAATTGAGCTTTGTATGGGCGGTAAGAAATAAATGGGCGGGGACCTCCTATAGAGCGAAAATAGTTTTTTTTTATATATATCAATAACTGTGTTAGCTGAAGCCCCCAATCTTCGTACGGATGTTTATAGTGCTAATATGCATAATTGTGCTCTGTATGCATACAACTAACATTTTTTTTATATATCTCAATAACAGTACCAGTTGAACTCTCAAAACTTTTTGAATATGTTTATAATGGTAATATGCATAATTCGCCTTTGTAAGGTTAAAGTCTCAAAATTTTGTGTAGGTGTTTACAATGTTGATGTTTACAATTAAGCTGAGCTTGGGCGTGAAGAAAATAATAGGCGTGGCACCTCCTTTACAAGAAAAAATCTTTTACATATATATGTCAATAAATGTAACAGCTGAAATCTCAAAATTTAATATGGGTATTTATTATGCTAATATATAACTAAGATGAGTATAGGCAGAAAGTAAATTATGGGTGTGGAAACTCTAATAGCATGGAAATATTTCTATGTGTATCTCATTAACTGTGACAGCTAAGGTCTCCAAACTTTTTGGTGTGGCACCTCCCGTACAATTGGATTTTTTTTACATGTACTTCAATAATTCTTATAGCTAGAGTCTCAAAATTGTCTATTGATGTTTATGTTTGCTAATATACATAATTGTGGTGAGTATTCTTAAGAGAAAAGGGAATAATGGGCATGTCATCTTCCGTACAACAAAAATACTTTCTTATATAATTATCAATAACTGTAAAAAAACTTCAAAAAACGTGTTGATATTTTTCTTAAGCCAGTTGAACGCAATTTAAATTATTAGTTTTAAAATAACCGAAATAACCTAAAAATTACCAATAAAATGTCCATCCCTTTTCTCCCCTTAGGATCAAAATTATCAAAAGTTTATATTAATATTTTTTCGAGACCTGTCGAACGCAATAAAATATAATTTGAGCCCTTTTTATCTTTTTCAGTTCCGAAGGTACAAAATGGATATAAGCAGTTTTAAAATATGGGTTTTTACCCTGTCTCGCCTCTAATGGTCTAATATTTCAAAAACGTACGAAAAATGCATTCATAACTTTGAAACCTGTCGAGCATAAATTAAATTACAGTTCAGAAGCTTCAAAATTAACCAATGCATATTTCAAGTCTTTCCCTAAGCATTAAGGCTATGCAATTATTAATCTGTCTGTCAGTTAGTGAGTCATTAACGCAATTTTTTTATACATTGTTTTGTAAGCACAACAAACATTAAAAAAAATTAAAAAAATTATTTACAAGTGGCGGATAGGGCTACAAAAAAATGAAGCCATTATAAACTGAACTGTTTGTGAAGTTTTTCTTGGTAATAGCTTCCGATCATGAAAGATGCGATAGGCTACAGCTTTTCTATTTACGATTTATCAGTAATTTTCAGTAATTATCAAAGAAACAAAAAAAAAAACATGTTTATAACGTTATTGACATGCTATTAAGGATAATGTTTCGTGAATTGTGTGTGTTACGGTAAAAATTCGTTTGCTAATTATATATATTGTTAGGCAATACGTGTTCGGAGATACTCGATGCTGGATGTATTCAATAAAATGGCAAAAACGAGGCTTGCCGCATGCACACTTTCTTATTTGGTTAGTCGAAAAAGTTCGACCAGACCAGATAGATTATATTATAATTGCCGAGATTCCTGATCCCGATACAGATCTAGAACTACATGATGTTGTAATTAAAAATATTATTCATGGACCGTGTGGCACCATCAACCCCCAATCTCCGTGCATGGTCAAAGGCAAGTGTTCCAAACATTATCCACCAAAATTGACGGCGGAAACTATCACTGGCCATGATGGTTATCCACTGTATCGGCGTTGATGGCCCAATGACCTAATTCTGTGAAGTCGATCAAGTACATCTGCAAATATGTCACGAAAGGCAGCAATGTGGCTGTTTTTAGCATCCAAACCTCTAATGGCAACGACAAAATTACGGTTATCAAGTTGGGCGATATGTGAACTGAAATGAGTCGGCGTGGCGTATTTCTCATTTCCTATTCATCCCACTGTTGTACATTTAGCGGTGAATCTGGAGAATGGCCAACGAGTGTATTTCACTGCGGCAAATATTGTTCAACGTGCTGAAATACCTCCAGCGGCAACACTAACAAGTTTCTTTGCTGTTTGTCAAAGCGATCCGTTTGCACAAACGTTACTTTACTCGGAGATGCCACGGTATTACACTTGGAACGCTTTTTCAAAAAAATTTTAACGTCAAAAGAAAGACACTATGGTTCCTGGGCATCCGGATGTGCCTTTAAGTGATGCTCTTGGTTGCATTTATACAGTTCATCCGAAGAATGTTTTTATTGCGGTTGTTGCTGGGGAATGTTCGTGGTCCAACATCATTTGCAGCATTTCGTACTGTTTATCGTATAGTCTGCCCAACATTTCGTGCTGCGTGTCAAGAACTCAATTTGTTTGAAAACGATACTCATTGGAATACGACAATCGCTGAGGCAATTATATCTGCATATCCAAGCCAGATACGAACATTACTTGATATTATCATTTTGACATGCTTCCCGCCAAATCCAAGTGACCTGTGAAACAAATACAAGTACAATATGTCAAAAGACATTTTACATCAATATCGTGTCTGCTCGAGAAATCCAAATCTTGAAGTCAATTAGAAGATGCATAACCGGGACTTGCTCTTAATTGAAGACATGAATTACCTTATTAGCGGCAGTTTGTTAGTCAGGTTAGGACTGCCAGCACCAGAACATGAATTGAATGAGCTACTAAATCGACAATTGAAGCGTGAACGTGAATATGATCGACATGAGTTGAACCAATTAGTTCAAATTAATGTTTCCCTCTTAAACCTCCAACAGAAAGAAGTCTATGATATAATATTGAAGGCAATTGATAATGGAAACGGTGTTTTCTATTGTTGGATGCCCCTGGTGGAACTGGGAAGACATTCGTCATGTCATTGATTTTAGCCACTGTTCGTGCGAGATCCAACATTGCTGCAGCGGAAGCTTCATCTGGAATAGCGGCCACACTGTAAGAAGGATGCCGCACAGCTCACTCAGCGTTTAAATTGCCATTAAACCTTCAAAATATAGAGCAACCAATATGTAACATTGCGAAAAACTTCGTCATGTCCAAAGTTTTAGTAGCGTGTAAAATCATTATCTGCGCAGTGACCCAAGATGTTTTGGAGGTGCAATAATTTTACTGTCTGCCAGTCATTCCAAGATCGACGGCGGCTGATCAAAAAAATGCTTGCGTTAAATCCTCAAGTCTGTGGCGTTTTCCAAAGATACTGCAGATGACAGAAAACATGAAAGTTACATTGCTCAACGATATATCACCTCAAGATTTCTCCAACCAATTGTTGACTATCGGTAATGGCCGTATTCCTGTCGACGAATCAAACGGATTGATTTCGTTTCCTCAAAATTTTTGTAATTTTGTATCGTCAAAAGAAGAGTTAGAAAGTATTTTCCAACATAATTGCTAACGGGAAAAATATAGATGTTGATGATTTAAACTTTGTAAATAGTTCAGAATCAAATCGTTGGCACTCTGCATTCTTTTAAATCTTTTGATTGTGTAACAAACGAAGATGAAGCCACAAACTATCCAACTGAAGTTCTTAACTCCTTACATGTGCCTGGATTACCCCCGCACAACTTACAACTGAAGGTTGGATCGGTAGTTATCGTGCTTTGAAATATAACCAACCAAAACTTTGCAATGGAACGCATTTGGAAATCCGAAACTGATGGTCCGTGTTATACACGCAATTATACTAAGAGAAAAATTCAAAGGAGAAGAAGTTCTCATACCGATAATTCCGATGATACCAACCGATATGCCCTTTGAGTTCAAGCAAATTAAATTTCCTATTCGTTTTGCATTCGCAATGACGATTAACAAATCACAAGGGCAATCCTTGAGTATTTGTGGTCTTAATTTAGAAAATACATGTTTTTCTCATGGCCAAATATACGTTGCATGTTCACGTCTCTGCAAAACATATGCTTTATTTGTACTTGCGCCTAATAACAAAACGAAAAGTTTCGTATATCACAAGGTACTGCACTGAAGGGAATTAACCTAAACATAACCCATGCACGAAAATACATAGCTTTCTTAACAGCTTTTACCTAAAACGCCTTATTTTTGTAATCTTTTTGAATTTTTGTTTTCTATATAAATATATTCCAATGAACTATTTGACTACATAAACTTTGAACTCTTTTTTAAAAATCCATATATTCAATAATTGGTAGGTGGTACGAAGTTCACCGGGTCAGCTAGTATTATTTAAAAACAGAGACAGTTGTAGTGTATTTCGTTATTTCTGGCAGTCATTCTTAATGATGAAACATAACTCGGGCATGACGTTTTTTTTTCTATACAATTTGACGTAAAGTTACGCTGCTGAATGTAGTTATAAAATAGAATCTTTTTCTTTCTGACAGCGATTTTTCTTAAGCTCGCACTTTTAAAAAGAAATTTTCTTAACAGTATTGCCACACTTTTGTTAAGTTTCATACATTTTGTAAACAAAGACAGGTGTTTTGAAGAAGAAAACTAAGAACAAAAGAAAATCATAAAAATATTTAAAAATTTAATTAAATTTAAAATTTTGTTGATTTATCAATGAAATCACTAATATTAGTAAAAAATTAGTTAAAAAATTAGAAAAGTATGAAAACTTGCAGTTGCTAATGTAAAAAAACATGTATTTAGAGGAAGACTTGTGAATTAAACATGGAAAAGTTTAATGTGAGTTCTTGAAGTTGCATTCGACGTTTCAATTTTGGGTATGTTTTCTCTAAGACTAATTTTTTCTTGAAATTGCGGTCGTGTTCTGTTTCATTATTTATTCTGACAGCGATTTGACTTTGCTCTCACTTTGAAATACAAATTCTCTCAACAATATTGCCACACTTTTATTAAATTTTATACGTTTTGTAAACAAAACTACATGTTTTGGAGAAGATAAATAAGGACAAAATAAAATAAAAAAAAATTTCAAAATGGAATTTAATTTACAGTTGAAAATGTAAATTTATGAATTAAATGTTGAATATTGTTAAAAAATTAGTTTAAGGAGTACAAAAACATGCTACTTGTAGTGTCGCCATTGTACTAAAATTTTTATTTAAAGAAAGGCTTTAGGATAAAAATTGTAAAACTTAAATGTGATTTCGTAAAGTTGCAGCCAACGTTTCATTTTTGCTTGAAGTTGCGGTCGTGTTCTGTTTCATCATTTAAGTTGATTTTCAAAAGTAAAAAATTTCCGGATACATTTAAAATATGTATGTATACTTCGCCGTGATTGGAATTTAGTGTAAACAGAAAAAAAATACAATATAAAACAACAAGTTATGACAAAGAAGAATCTAAATATGGGGGATTTCATGTCAAGTGACCCAACTTTTTTTTTCGATTGGAAAGAAATTTGGACCAAAGTAAGTTCTTGCAGAGAGTAGCATAGACACAATTTTTTAACACGATTGGTCAAGAACTCTCTGAGCTAGAGGGGTTCAAAATTTGACGTTTTCGGCAAATAGGTGTTTTTTCTCATACATGTAGTTTGTTACCTTTTGCTTCTAACAAATTCGTCCCAAATACTTTCGATAGCTTTTTCTTCAATCTTCCAGAAAAAAATATTTTTAAAATTAAAAAAAAAATTTTTTTTTATTTTTTTTAAAAAAATAATTAGAAAAAAATTTTTTTTCCAAATATGCCCATTTTTTTTTTTTTTTTTTTTTTGCTCAAAAGAAAGCTTAGGTCTTTTGCTTGAAGAACTTAGAGGTCGCTTAGTGGGATGCGAGTGGGATATCTATAAAAATAAATGTTTTGTAACTCAAGGCAGAGGTTTTCCAATTTTCGCGTATATTCTGTTTTGATTTGTTTGCTATTTATGTAAAATTATCTCTTAAGCAAAAAAAAAATTATTTTATGCTAAGAAACAAAATAATTTAACCTTTCCGACGGTATGCATTGAAAATATTAACAAAATGTGTTCAGACATTGCCATATAAAAGTGATTTTATTCCAGAGGCCTACAATTTTGTTGGTAATACAGTGTCGAGTGTATGAGACTTTATTTGGTACTTGCATACCGTCGGAAAGGTTAAATTATTTTGTTTCTTAGCATAAATAATTTTTTTTTTTAGCTTAAGAGAAAATTTTACATAAATAGCAAACAAATCAAAACAGAATATACGCGAAAATTGGAAAACCTCTGCCTTGAGTTACAAAACATTTATTTTTATAGATATCCCACTCGCATCCCACTAAGCGACCTCTAAGTTCTTCAAGCAAAAGACCTAAGCTTTCTTTTGAGCAAAAAAAAAAAAAAAAAAATGGGCATATTTGGAAAAAAAAATTTTTTTTCTAATTATTTTTTTAAAAAAAATAAAAAAAAAATTTTTTTTTAATTTTAAAAATATTTTTTTCTGGAAGATTGAAGAAAAAGCTATCGAAAGTATTTGGGACGAATTTGTTAGAAGCAAAAGGTAACAAACTACATGTATGAGAAAAAACACCTATTTGCCGAAAACGTCAAATTTTGAACCCCTCTAGCTCAGAGAGTTCTTGACCGATCGTGTTAAAAAATTGTGTCTATGCTACTCTCTGCAAGAACTTACTTTGGTCCAAATTTCTTTCCAATCGAAAGACATCGGTTTTAAAAGTTGGGTCACTTGACATGAAATCCCCCATATATTTATTTTATTACAACGATGCTGGCACCGAGACCTGCTGGCTGCATTTTCTACATATTACGACTGGCTTGTTAATTGTTTTCTATAAAGAATGTGTCGTCGTCGTCGTCTCTTTTTTTATTTATGTGATCAAGGTCATTGTGAATAACATTTAAAACTTTTAAATTCAGTGGTAACCGGTCTTTTGTTATGCAGAATATTCTTGTGCTTTTCATGTTTTGTTTTTTATTTTGTGATTTGTTTTATGTTAATTTATTGTATTTTAAAAAGTTTTCTTGTTTGTGATTTTTTTAACAAAGACTATGTAGACAATAAAGGCTGGATTAGCCGAGCGCAACCGTACTGTAATGTATCAGCTGTTGGCTTTTGGCTTATGAGAAGCAATGCAAAAGCTTAGCGAAAAAAAACGTACTGTAACCGCAACGTACCATTCTGTATAAAATAGAATTTCCTTACGTTGTTGCGTGACATTTGTATGCCAGTGATGGGCTACTTGTTTGTTTTATAATTTGAGGGTATTTTTGCTCTTTTTCATGGTACTTTTTTTATATACTTTTATACGCGAAAGAAAGATAAAATAACCATTAGTACTTTGCGTGTTTCTTTTTTTTATTTTATTTCACGCATTTTTGAAATGTTGTTTTGTGAACTATGAAGATTTAGGTATTTTCTTTGTACACTTGATAATATTGTCTATTATTTAACTCTATATAATGCTTTTTTCAGTATTGTTTTTGTCTTTTTTCGCTATACTTGCTTTACAGATAATTACCACTATAATAATTATTTTCGCTTGAAAAAAATGCACAACTGGAGACTTTTAAGCGTCTTGCGCATACGTTTAGTACATATATTGTGTAAAATAAATGTAAAATATATAAGGATTTAAATTGTATAGAAATCTATTATTGGGTATACACATAACTAAATAAACTATAACTTGGTTATTATATTTAAATTGTAGATGCTTAATAATAAATAAAACATATTTGTAGACATACATAAAAATAGACACAAAATATTCTCTAATGTCATTAGGTACTTTCTCTTCATAACGAAAACCCATTTGAAAAATTTTAATTCCCATCACTGTCTTTTAAGCAGCTGTTTATTTTTCATACCAAAATCAAAAATAAACTAGTCAAATAAAATAAGTTTTTAATTAATTTATAAATTTAAAGTTTTCGTGCAAATTAAAATAAAAGTGGACGACGAAAATCTAATTTTACTTGTTCAGGCAAACGAGTGCCTGTTTAACAATACCTTTACTAATGCTATTTTGTTTATGAATGCAAAAACATATGTCACGTTTTTAAATATTCTATAACTGCACCAACGTGCTTACAGTACGTAACATTACAGTACGGTTGCAGCAACGCTCGGCTAACTAAGGCTTAAGACACTTTTGAAGTAGCCGGTTGGTTATATTTTAAGGGGGGGGGGGGGGGGGGGGGCAAATTGGGATTTATAAAAAAATTTATTCTAAGGAGCTTGAGTTTAAGTATGCACATGTAGCTGTTTACATTTGGGGTATCACAGTCCTTTAACAGCGAAAAAAATTTAATTATTGAATTGAAACAAATAATTTTTATATGAGAAAAAAAATATCAAAATATGTAATAAGATTTTTGATTTTTAAAAAAACCGCAAGTATTTATTAAAAAAAAAAAAATTAAATAAATTTTTTAATAAAAAAAAAATAACAAAAACTTAAATAAATAACCAATAAAGCAACTTGTTAAAAATTTACCATAAGTCTATCAGCTTTGCCTTAACAAAACCAAAATGTCGTCCCTGTATTTATTTGTTTGTATATTTTTGGTCTTGCTGCAGCTAACTTCACTTCTAAACTATTGCCAAAACTGGATTATCCAACCGTGGAGTATTGCCATCGCCGTATTTTTATTCGTTTTATACAAGTTGTAGGGGAACAAGTAAAAAGTTTAATGATCTGTTCTAGGTTTGGCTGTAAGTAAACTTAAATTGTAGCTATGTAAACAGCAATAATATTTAATTGCAAAAGTTTTTTTATGTTCTCATTATTTGGCAACAAAACTTATAACAATTTTCGAGCAAAAACGTTTTAATTAAAACAAATACTCTTTTCCATTATTTATTGTTTTTCTACCAATTTTCTTAAACAATCTTAAAATATTTTATTCTTCCCCCTTTTCATTGCGGTACTTTCTTTTAAGGATATGAGCAGAAGTAACTTTCTTTGTTAATCTTAAATAAACTTATTTTGTTTCTTGTTGATATTTATAATAAAAAGCAAATTTATATGTTATCTCTAAAATACACAAACAAAAACTGAAAAAAGGGGGTTGCAGCTTAACTTCCTCTCCAAAATGCAGAATATTAAAGTGGAAAAAACAACAAAATTTTTTTTTGCAGGTATTAAACAAAATTCTTAGACAAAGACCCCCCAAAAAAAATACAGGATTTAAGGATATTTAACGAAGTGTGCTTTTATTTTGTTTCAAGATGTTTGCAATATCCTGCAGAGCAAGCACTTATTTTCTTAAATGCTGAAATGCACTTTATTTATTTTCAAAGATTTAAGAAAAGTTGAAACTTAAAAAATATGGGGTAGAATTGTTTGAAACAAGGATATGGCATATGTTTGTTGTTTATTTATTTAAGGACAAGTGCTTTTTAAAAATTATGTTTAAGCAAACATATAAAGAACGTATAAGAAAGGGAAGATAGAAAACAAATAAAGAGGGGGGTTTTTAAGTGTCAGTGTCACTTAGTACTTGTCGTTGTCACAGTTAATTGCCAAATAAAATGTCATTCAAAATTTTTTTGTTTTTAACTAATTAATCAGGATTAAGTTTAAAACCACAAGAAGTAAAGGCAAGCATTTAAGCTATGGGGTATAAGGATTGAATTTAAAAAAAGTTTTAAATGGTTATATATATACGTACATACATACATACATATGTACATATATACTTACAAAAATATTTATTTAAGCTCTTTGTTACTAATTTTATTTAAAAATTTCTAAGAATTTGAAATGAGTTTAATGTTCATAAAAAACCTTATAAAGGCATCCTTGGTATCTTTGCCATTGTAAGCAAAATAACAACAAATATTTTGTAATATTTTATGACAGAGCATTGATTGCAAATAACATTAAAAAATGTATAGATTTCGGCCAATGTAACACATTTTGTATTTAATAAAAATACGCAACACCCCTTAGAGATGAAAAAATATTTTAAAATACTTTTTAATCCTATAAGCTACCACCACCACCCTTGTCTACGCAATGCTATAAAGGCTCCAGAAAATTTAAGCAATTTGCCAAAAATGCACACCAAGTCATAATAAATAAATTTATTTTGTTTATACAAACAGCAAAAAAAAAAATTAAATAATAAAATTGATTATGTCGAGTCTTAAATATGCTTTATCCTTGCAATACTGAAATAAACTTTGTGTAAATTATGGAAAAAATTGTTGCAAAGTAGCAGGGGGAATGGTAGCCCTTACCAAAATGAACAACTTTTATGAAACTTCTGATACGAAATGCCTCAGAAACTATTAGAGCTCTTTTAGATGTCGATCTCTCCGTCCGTGTTAAAATTGAAATCAACTTTTTGAAGCCCCCAGATGTATTTGTTAAATTTTCTAAAATTTGTACATAAAAGCTTCTACAACTGCCACGGAGTTGCCCCTACACGGGTGCAGTTCAAGACTACCTCTCATCAAATTTTCCTCACAAAAATTTTTGTGGAACATACTTACACCATATTCCCGTCCCCTAACAAGGTTGCCATACCAAGTTTTATTTTTTTTTGAATTTTTTAAATCTCTCCCACAGCTTCCAGAATGCTCTTACAAAGGTCAAATCAAAGACCAACTTCAATCAATTTTTCCTCCTATGTCCAGCCCATAACAGGGTTGCCCTACAATATTTAAAAAATAGGGTAAAAACCTTTACAGCTTCCCGAAATCGCCCTTAAAGGAATAAAATGTATCACCGAACTTTATAGTTTTCCCTCCTAAACATATTCCTAGAACATACATACCCTCTATTTCCATTACTTAAGAGGGTTACCACACAAAATTTACAAAAATAATGTAAAAACGCCCATAAGTTCCCCAGAGTCGGCCTTAGAGAAATAAAATGTAAGACTGAACCCTCATTAGTTTCCCCTCCCAAACATATTCCTACAAACAACATACTTACCTCTTCCAGCGCCTAAGGGGGCTTCCATACAAAGTTCGGGGAATCGTATTAAGTCCTCCCTACAGCTTCCAGGGTGCCCGTGGAAAGATCAAATGTAGGGCTGACCCAAACTCAATTTTTTCTTACAAACATTTTCCTAGAATACACAAACCTCCTATTTTTTATCCCCTAAGTGGGTTGCCATGCAAAATTTGAAAAGATTAAAGTAAAAAATCCTACAACTTCCCCATAGTTACCCTAAAAGGGTTAAAATAGTACAGCAACCCCTATTTAAAAATTAAAAATATTTTTTATATAAAAAAATGGATAAAAATAAAAAAAAAAAATCTGGGTTTCGAAAGGCAAATGTGAAGGGTATATAAGATTCGGCACAGCCGAATATAATGCTCTTATTATTGTTAAATAAAGCTGTTGTAAATTGGGCGAAAATTGCACAAAAATCTCGTGAAAAATTTGGTCGCGGAACTGGTTTATTGTTGATGCGTACACCCGAAAATATTACAGCTTTGGCTGAGTGTGCATGTGAATACATTAACCTTAATTTGTCATCGTTCTCAAGTATTGCACATTTCACGCACCAGTTTACTCCGAATTCTGTGAAAATATCTCGGTATGACGCCTTACAAAGTTCAATTGATTTTAAAGTTTAAGCCCCATGACCATCCTCTTTATTCTCGTTCTGCTAGATGGGCCAGAGAGAAACTGCACGATGATGTCGATTTTGTCCAAAAAATTATATTTTCAACTGTTATGCCGACAAACTAGAGACAATTAAGCATTTGAAGGCCAACATTCGTGATGCCATTGCCAACATACAATTCCATGCACTCGAAAAAGTGCTCGAAAATTGGTCCCACCGAATGAGGTACTTTGAGGCCAGCCGCGGGCAGCCATATGAATGAACAATTGTACTTCACAACAAAAAAATTCAAAATTCCAAACAGTTTTTGTTTAATTGCATTTTTTAATTTAAACTTTTGAATAGTCCACCCATTATATTGTGATTAAAGCTTTTTAGTTTTTAAAAATTAAACTGCCTGCTGAAAAGCAACATGCGTTTAGGAAAACGCCCTGTCTTTTTACTTATTTAAGTTTAACAAAAGTTGTTATTAAGTGCTTTTTAATAATGATTTAATAAACTTTAACAGTATTACAATTGGCCTTCTGGGCTATGAGTTTAGTCGCTTTTTATAAGCCTTCCACTTACTACATTTAGTTCGAATACACATAAATATTGAAAAAAAAAAAACCGAAAACAATTAAAATATTTTCAAAAATTTTTAAACAGATAAATGTGCCGCCAGACCCACACAGTTTAAACTACTTTAAAAGCCACTTTAATATAAATAATAAAAATATCGAAATATACAATGAAAAAACATATCTACTTCGTGGAGCCTTCATAAAAATTTATTAATGTTACACCCGCAATAGAAATCTTATTTATCCTCTCTGTTGTTACTTGTAGTTGTTGGAGGGTATTAAAAGATAATCGAAAAGCAAACTTCGTCAATAAAAAAACTGCATCCATGAGATACAAATAACATGCGTACAAAAAATTTCAAAAACCAGGCGATTACGCCTGCAACATGACTTCAACACAATGAATAAAGAAAGAAAAAAATAATAAAAAAACTACTTTCAGTTCAAATGCAATTTGTTTTTGTTTTGTGTTAGTTTTATTGCTTTTCGCTTCAACTATAAAAATCTGTTTTAATATTGTTTTCGGTACTTTCTATTTTTTTTTTTATTTTTGTTATAAATGCATCCCTTGAGAAATTTGATTTTTTTATTAACGAACATAAATCTCTAGACCTAAAGTTATTAAATGTCAATGGCAGCAAATAAAATTGTATGACATAAAAGTAGTGGAAAATCCAGCGAAAATAAATGAGATTTCAATAGTATTAAAGCGTAAAAACTAAAGCCACTATTAGTAGAAGTTAATGGAAAAGATATTACAGAGGATGGTTTTATAATTATTTTTGAATAAAAATTGATACTGAGATTTAAGGGAAATATTTGCTAAGAATAAAAAAACTGTTTAGAGAGCCTATTCCCATACAGAGACAAATTAGTGTCTTGGCAAATGTTAAACTCAATATATAAAAATCAGAATAAAATAACGGGATTTCTTTTTATTTGAAGTTTAATATCTGTGGAGACATACATAGGTTGGTCCTGTCTGGACTAACAGTCAGAAGCATACATTTAATCAAAAATTTAAAGTTCAAATTACCTAATTTTAGTCACAAATGCTTCATATCTTTTTATCAAGCATTTGTTTTTCAATATTCTACTCAAAGCTCTACATTAATTGAGTTTTTTTTTTCAGAAGATTTAAAAACACGTTTCTAGAAAGACGTTCTCAATTTGTTTTATATCCGTAATCTAATTCTACGAAATATATCATCTCCGTTGGCTGATTAAGTTAATAAATTTAAAAAAAAATATTTATTATATGCGTTGTATTGCGTTATAGTAAGGCCACAAGTAAGTGGTAATTTTCCAACCTGCGGGGATTAAAGAAAGGCTAAATGGATCAACATTTATACATATACAAGGTGGGCCAAGAGAAGTGTACCAAAGCTGCTTGGCTCTCAATTTTTTTCTAAATCAAAAACTTCGTTTCTGTTTCTTGATTGTTTATTTAAATTAGAATTTTATTGGTCAAGTCGAGAAGATGATATCGGCCAAATGGGAGCCGTCACAATTGATAGACATACGGCTCCGTTTTATGGCATTTTTCAGCACTTCGGCGAGATCTTCGGCCAACAGATTCTCGCACTCAGGTCGAATGCTTCCAGGGTCTCGGGTTTGTCCACGTAAGCACGTGACTGCAAAGAACCCCACAAAAAAGTCTGGAACAGTTAAGTCGGGCGACCTTGCGGGCCAATGTAAATTGGCAAAACAAGACATGAGGCGACCCAGGAACGCCGCCTGTAGAATATCGGTTGTGGCTCGCGCAGTGTGTACCGTTGCTCCGTCCTGTTGGAACCACATGCCCTCCAGTCCTAATTCGTTTAATTGCGGCCGAGAAAAACTCGGCTAACATAGCTCTATAGCGCGCACCATCCACTGTTGTTTGACCAGCGGCGTTTTCGAAAAAAATGGCCCGAGGACTTCTCCAGCGTGAATAGCGCACCATTCAGCCACTTTGAGCGGTTTTAATGGCTACTCGTGCATCAAACGTTGATTTTGGGTGCCCTAGAAGCGATAGTTTTGCTTGTTCACGTACGAGCCTTATCGTTCATTATGATTTTGATCGAAAAATCGTCCACTTGGGCCTCGAGATTAAGGATCGATTGGGCGTAGGTTACACGCATTTGGTGGTCAACAGGCAGCAACTGATGCACGGAATGGACTTTGTATGGGAACATGCGCAGGTCTTCGCCTTAGGGACGACCGGCTGAAGGCTAATTGCGAGGCACGTCGACTGGTCGATGTTTCTGGCGACAGCTCGGCATCCTCTCCAATAGCGACAATATTCGCGTGTGGTCCCATACTCTTCAAGGTTAGTGGCCAAACGGCGCAGTATTGCCGCAGTTGGTGCTGGACGACAGGGCAATCGGTGACGGAATTTGTGCTGCGACAACACCACAGACGAATTGTTACACAAAAAATTAGATACGATTATTTCGCGTTCTTGCGGAGTGTATCGTTCCATGGCTTGTTCACTTGTATTCTACATCTGTCTAGTTCACAAATATCAAAATAGATTAGACATTGGCCGCCATTTACAATAATAAGATCATCTTCCAATAGGGTAATTTGTTTTGGCCCCCTTGTACTGAGTAGACTTGTAAACCATAATAGGTGGGTTAGTTTCTATTTTCAAATTATTTATCATGTTTATTTCGTAAACTTCTATTGGACGAAAACTATTGAGATGCTCTGTCTTTTCTAATATATCTGTTTTTTTATTAATCCTTGTAAGTTGTTTATAATAAAAACAATTTGCTAAAGGTGTCTTAAAACTATTATGCTGAGTATGAGAAGACAATTATTTGTGTTCTGCAATAATACTTTTTTCGTTTAATTTCCATATCCATTTTGCTTTTGTATAAGTTCACAAAATTCATTAAAAAAATCGCTACTTTTGCAAAACATCAAAAATTTAAAATTTACTATTTAAACTTAAGGGATTTCCAATTCAAAGTGGAAAATAAAACTTGCCTAAAAACGTTTTAAAATGTTAAACAATACATAAAGAAATTTGACAGCCGTATGGGTCGTATCATTTTTAAAATTTTTTTTAAGCCATAGGATTTTGCTGCATACAAAAACCAGCCTTTTTAACACCAATGTAAAATCAATCCTGCTGTATGGCCGTGAAAGCTGGGACGTCTCCGACGTCAATGCTCAACGTCTCCAAGCGTTCACCAATCGGTGCATTCGACGCGTTCTTCAAGTGTTCTCGACAAACACTATCTCCAACACCGAACTGTGGTTAAGAACCAGTCAACTCCCAATTACTCAAAAGATTCTTTGCCGAAAATACAGATGGCTGGGCCACACCTTTCAAAACCGGAAAATCATATTACGCGAAAAATTGAAGACTAAAAACCACAAGGAAGCCGAAGGTCTAGGCGACCGTAAAATACCTGGAGAAGACAAGAAAAGTTTAAGCTTAAAAGATATGGGAAGAGTTGGAAAGAAACTAAACAATTAGCATTGAATCGAGTTCAGTAGAATTTATTTGTTACAGCCCTATGCTGCTTTTAGGAATTAAATGGATTAAATATATATATATAGGATTTTGCGTTGTATCAGAGTTGCATTTTTACGGCAGAACAGAAAAATAAAATTAGGAATGGAAAGTTAAACGTTTTGTGTTGTTTCAAATTTTTTTTAGGTAACAGAAATTCGAAAACCTGAGAGTGTTAAACTTTGGACCAGAATAATAATTTTTTTTAAAACACGTTATAATATGTTTATCATTCCTAATAATAAAAATATAAACCACTGTTTAGGTAATACATAGAATTTGGAATTTGTTTTCAATGTGATAGTGTAAAGCGCAAAAATTTAATTGGGTTTTTTGAGAAACAGATTAAAAACCTTTTTTTTTTACTAACAAAATCAAATGGAAATCGTAATACTTATAGAGTAGTCTAAAGGTGAAATACTCTGTTTTGTAAGGAAAACATTTTAAGTCAAATTGAAAAAATGTTCATTTTTTCTACGAAAATTTTATTAGGTTTCTCATTAGCATTTTTGGTTAAATTTTCCTGCCTTTAATTTTTAAATTACATCGAACAAATGACAAAAATGTTCACAAAAATTAAAACATCTGTTTGAATTATAAATTATGTTTTTGTTTTATTGTCGAACAACATATTTTTTTAAATCTTTATATCTCTGAAAAAACACTCACAAAATGTAGACACAAACATCACTTTCAAACTACACAGACACACCTACAACAAAAATGGAAAACAGAAAACATATATACCAACATACATCCATACATAAATTAAAATCCTTCTCTAATTATCCAAAACTAAAACCCCAATACCCACTCCCCCATTTGATTATTTTGGTGGTACAACAACAATAAACAGTAGATGGAGTGCAATAAGCTTATGTTCTTAAAAGCAACATCCTTTTGAAATGAACAACATAATGAAACAACAAAAGCAAAAGATTAATTAATATTTTCAAAACATTGTTTAAATATAGTTTTTCATTTCTCATAGAATTTTGTGACATGAACTAACAATTGCAAGTACATCCACATAAATATACGTATGGGCATTTCCAGGATGGAGAACGTGACAATTGTCCGTCTTTAAAGTTTAAATAATATATGAATAAATCTGAAAAATTTGTTTCCTTATATTATTTTAAAGCATTTTTGTGACGCTATTTTAAGTGCAAAATATGTAAATTGTAAATTTTTTGTTTCTATTATACGAGCAATTACTATCTGGGGTCGCACGTGACAAAAAATGAAACTTACTTACGACTGCCCCTGGCCAAATGCAATAATCTGCGAATGAAATAAAATTTTTTAAAGAACTCTCTCTTAGTTTAAAAAGGACTTATGCGGCTTTCTAAACGTAAGTTAAAATATCTCAACTCTTTTTTTTTTTTGTTTGTTTTAGTATGATAGGACACGCGACATTTGTAACGCGACAAAATTTTTTTATTCCATTGAAATTAGTATTAGTTTAAAATGATTGTTGTCTGAAAAGGGCACTTAATATGTTTTGTTCATGGCCACGCTGTTTAAGGTGGCTTTAATTTCAAATGTTAATCAAAGTAAAGAAAAATAATTTAATTTTTTATAACCAAAAAATATTTGGTTACCCTAAAGATTTTTCGTTGATGATTAAGTCATCGATACAAACAAAAATTTGTGAATTCTACCTTCTTGCTGTTGTACGCATTTGAACAAAGGAAGTCCATCACCAGAAAAAACCTTTTTATATCTAAAGTTCAGTTTTTTTAACCACTTTAACAGCCGCAGAATCACTTTGTTTACGCAAAGTTGCAAAATAATTTTAAACAAAAATTTTCAAACAAATTTAACTAAAAAATCACATCAAAAATAGCAACTAAAACGTAGAACGCGACATATTTTCGCAAGAAAAATAATTTATTTGATGTAGCAATTTTACAAAATAAGTTTTGCTTTAGTAAAATACACAAAATTTTTTATTAAAATTTATAGTTTTAGCCACCTGATTACACGCATTGTGGTGTATTGATAATAAATAAAAATTTTAAAAGGGAACGCGACATTTGTGTATGAACAGAAAATAAATAAAAAATTAACTGTTAATCGATCTTTTTCAGTTTATTCTTATTTAATTGTGTTAACTTGTTGTTGGCAGAAAAATTCGAAAAAATAAATGCAGCCATAAAAATATTTAACTATTATCAGTTTACGTGTAAATTTTCTCGTGAAAAATAATTTCTTTGTAGGCATTTAAAATTTAGCTTTCGGTAGACCACCCGCTGGAAATGCCCATATGTCAAAATACACACATATTTAGAAACATATACATACGTCTCTATGAGTCTTTGCATTAGTTTTAGAAATTTAAAAGCCAATTTTAGTTATTTCTGTTATTTTAGTTGATGTTTTATTTCATTTTAATTCAAAAAAACAACTTTTTAAAGTTGATTTTGTCTACTATGACTTACACATATGCAACCAACACATGCAGCAAAAAAAAAACGATACATAACAATTGTAACATAGCACAAACATACAGGGTGTCTGGTGCCGAATTTAATTTTTTACAAACGACTTTTTCCAGAAGTAACAACGTTGGAATTATCGATTGTGCAGATCACGCGTACGCTGTGCATAAATTTTTTTAAGAGTAATGATCCTAACGCACTTGATCGTCGACAATTTTTTTTAAAGTTTGGTATTCGGCGAATACGTGATAGACCGAGTGTAAATTTAATTTGTTCGTGGGTGCAGAGATTCCACGCAACTGCTTCGGCTATGAATGTTTCACGGCCGGGGCCTTTTCGATCTTCAAGGACTCCTGAAAACATTGAACTGGTTGAAAGCAGTTTGAGTAAAAATCCGCGACTTTCAATATGGAAAAGAGCAGCCTCACTGGGACTTCCAAGAACGATTATTCATGAAACTTTAAAAAAGGATCTGAAGTTTCATCCTTTTAAAATTTAAATCGGTAAAAAACTAAAAGAAGGTGACTTTGATTTACGCAAAGTCCCATTTTTTTTGAAGTGACCAGGCTCATTTTCACTTGAACGCCCACGTCAACAAGCAAAACTGCCGTTACTGGTCTCCACGAACCCGCAACCCTCGATTGAAACATCAAGAATACTTGCATTGCCCCAGGGTAACTGTTTGGTGTGCCTTATCCATGTATGAAATAATTAAACAATTTTTTTGTAAATTCTCGAAGTCAGGCGACGAATGTCAACGGTGAAATTTATCGATGCATGATTATGGAATTCTTTTAGCCAAACCAAACACGTGGTTTCAACAGGATGGGGCGATGGCACACACAGCCAGAGTCTCGACAAATTTGTTTCGGGAAAATTTCCCCCAAAAACTGATCAGTCGCTTTGGGGACACCCCACGGCAACCGAGATCGTCCGATGTAGGTTCCATGGATTTTTTTATGGGGCTACCTCAAGGAGAGGGTTTATAATGACAATCCCCAATTTCTTGTGGCTTTAAAGGAAAATATTCGTCGAGAAATTAGCTCAATTGAACCAAGCTTACTGCAGCATGTGACGCAGAACACAAGGCTCCGTTTTGAACAGTGTGTTCAACTCAACGGAAGACACCTGGATTAGATACTCTTTAAAAAATGAAGTTCATCCTATCGTTCAATTCTCTTAACAAAAGTTTATGTCAATTATTACGTTCTTTATTTAAGTTTGAAAATATAAGTCTGCCACCAGGCACCCTGTATATTTTCTTTCTATACAAAGACTTTAGATTTGAATTTGTGTTCACTTTTAATGTTCAAGTTTTGTTTTGCTTTTTAGTTTCTGCTGTTTTTCACAAAGCATTATTGCTTTTAAAAATATCGATGTTTTAAAGTATCGATGATTCTATGAAAAATATCGACGCTTAAAAGCAACGTCAATGGTAGCGATACATCATTGTTTTTCTGATGATTTAATTTATTTATAATTGAATAGTAAAATATGAAGGCAGAAGTATTTTTACACAAAAATTCACTCTAGTTATTTAGCCATCGTAATCTTATTTGGGTAATTTACTTTCTAAGATTCTGTATATCGGATTAAGGAATAAAAATTTTGATAATCGGGTCCCCCGAAGCCGATTTTTGGGTGATAGCAAAATTTCGGTCCAATATTTTGTCTCGGTCAAAGAACTATTTGAAAAAAACTCAAACATTTTCATTGGGCATGTGGATCGAAAAATGTTTTTTTAAATTTCTGCAAAATTTTTAAAAAACTATTTAAAAAAAAGTTGCAGCTTTAATAGGATTTTCGTTAACCAGGCAAATCATAAAGGGTATTTTTATTACAAAATTTTTCAACTGCAAATAAGTCTAAAAAACTTTTTTTATTTATTTGAATTTGCCAAGTTTGGCAACTTACTGCTTCCGGCAACATAACTTTTCAATTAATGTTTTACCACACTTTTTTGGCCACATATTGATGGAAGTCAATTTGTTTGAATGTTTTGTTTTTAAATTTCATTGAAACGATTTTGGCTCAATTCTGTGTTGTGACCCCAATTTTATGGCAAATCAATTAATTTAAATTTTGTGCCTAGTTTCTTCGATCTCTCTTTGATATTCTTCTTGTTTTCGTCAAGCTTTAGATCTTTTTGTTTTTAATATTTTGTTTTATTTGGCCAATATTTCGCTACCTCAATGTGTAGCTTCTTCAGGGCTTATATATTTGTTTACAATTATTTGAAAAAATTTTTTTAAAAAATATTTAACAAATAAGGAAAAGGAAATGAAAATTTTTTGAAATACACACATACATACAAACATAAATTGAAAAAATACTGTACAAACATGAAATACATACGTATAACAAAACATTACAATATGTTAAATAAATTATTTAAACTATTTTAATATTCAAATCTTATTAACTAGAAGTCTATAATTCTGTGCAACATTAGTTGTGTCTGTTTTGTAATTAATCCGTTGTGTCGATGGAACTTTTATAATTTGTAACATTTCTAATGTATACCTGCGTTTATAGTTTGTTTCTAAATTCAAAATTGATGTATTTTTGAAATCTGGATAATGATTTGAATTAGTGCAATGTAATGATAATGCTGTTTTTTGTGATGTTGTAGTGTTTTTATATTTTTGATCTGATTTGTGTCCAGCAATCCTGGTTTTTAGCTTGTTTTTTGTTGTACCTACATAAACTTTATCACAACTCTCATTATCACTACCTTTACATGGTATTTTATATACTAAATTCGATTTTTCGAATTTATCTATTTTATCTTTTGTCTTGCTAAATAATCTACCTAACGTGTTATATGTTTTGTGTGCCATAGTATATTTCTTATTGTCGTAAATTTTTGAGTTTTTCAATCTTTCAGATAAATGAGGTACATAAGTCAGTGATTTATAAACTTTAGGTTCAGTTATCGTTCTTGCGTTTAAATTAGTTCGTTTTCTATATTGGCCTATCAATTTACAAACTAGTTTAATTGGAAAATCATTATTATTTAAAATACCTTTAATCTTTTCTATATTATTCTCATGAAATTCTATATCACTTATTTTTAAAACCCTCTCAATTAAATTCTTTGCTGTATTAATAATTACCCCCTTTGGATGTTTCGAATAATAATTAATTATTCTCCCAGATGATGTTGGTTTCTGGTACCAATCTATTAATAACCTATCACCTCTTCTAATTACCAATGTATCTAAATATGGAATTTTAGAGTTACATTCCTTCTCCATTGTAAATTTTATGTTCTCATGAAATGAATTAAAAACTGTCAAAATATTATCAATTAAATGATCCGGAATAATACAAAATAAATCATCAACATATTTGGTAATGATTTTCGGTTTTGAATCCAATTTTCTAATACAACTATCTAATAAATTTTCCATAACAATATCTGCCACTATAGGTGATGCTGGAGATCCCATTGGCAGTCCCTTTCGCTGTAAATATATTTTGTCATTACACTTAAAATACCTATTTTCAATTAAGCAGAATTCTACAATTCGTAGAAAAAGATTCTTTTCAATATTCGTATATTTTTCTATAATGTCCCATTTACCCTCAATAATATTCAGAGCCACATCTATTGGTATACTTGGAAATAAAGATACCACATCAAGAGAGATTAACCTCTCATTATCCTTTACTCTTATATTCTCCATCTTTCTTTTAAACTGTAAGGAATCGTTTACATTATATTCAGAATCTTCAGTGATTCTCTTAAGAATATTTGTAATATATTTACAAAGTTCATATGATGGAGAATTAACAAATGAGCATATTGGTCTCAAAGGAAAATGTTCCTTATGTATTTTTGGTACTCCATATAACCGAGGTGCTGTTGATACGTTCGTTTTAAGTCTGTTCTTCTCAATATTTGTAATAATCTTCTTTCTAAAAAGTTCTTCTATTAAATTATTATTCTTAATCTGTAATTTGTTAGTCGGGTCCTTATCTGTTAATTGGTATGTGGTATTATCACCCACTATGTCCATTATCCTTAAGTCATAATCAATTCTATTCATTGCCACCGTGGTATTTCCCTTATCTGCCTCTAAAATAAGTAAATCTTTATTCCTTCTCAAATACTTCTCAGTAACATTTATCTTATCCAATAAAAATTTATCTCTATTTGTTAAACATTGTCTATTCAAATGGTTATCAACTATATTAGTGAACTTATTTCTAGCTATTTCCTGTTCTTCTTTAGCAGTCAATGTCTGTATAAAGTCCTCGCCATCTGCTATAATATTTAAAACTGGCAAATTTTCATTCTTAATAGGCAAAGCAAATTTCGGTCCTAAAGAAAAAAAAAAAAGAATCTTTTTCTACGAATTGTAGAATTCTGCTTAATTGAAAATAGGTATTTTAAGTGTAATGACAAAATATATTTACAGCGAAAGGGACTGCCAATGGGATCTCCAGCATCACCTATAGTGGCAGATATTGTTATGGAAAATTTATTAGATAGTTGTATTAGAAAATTGGATTCAAAACCGAAAATCATTACCAAATATGTTGATGATTTATTTTGTATTATTCCGGATCATTTAATTGATAATATTTTGACAGTTTTTAATTCATTTCATGAGAACATAAAATTTACAATGGAGAAGGAATGTAACTCTAAAATTCCATATTTAGATACATTGGTAATTAGAAGAGGTGATAGGTTATTAATAGATTGGTACCAGAAACCAACATCATCTGGGAGAATAATTAATTATTATTCGAAACATCCAAAGGGGGTAATTATTAATACAGCAAAGAATTTAATTGAGAGGGTTTTAAAAATAAGTGATATAGAATTTCATGAGAATAATATAGAAAAGATTAAAGGTATTTTAAATAATAATGATTTTCCAATTAAACTAGTTTGTAAATTGATAGGCCAATATAGAAAACGAACTAATTTAAACGCAAGAACGATAACTGAACCTAAAGTTTATAAATCACTGACTTATGTACCTCATTTATCTGAAAGATTGAAAAACTCAAAAATTTACGACAATAAGAAATATACTATGGCACACAAAACATATAACACGTTAGGTAGATTATTTAGCAAGACAAAAGATAAAATAGATAAATTCGAAAAATCGAATTTAGTATATAAAATACCATGTAAAGGTAGTGATAATGAGAGTTGTGATAAAGTTTATGTAGGTACAACAAAAAACAAGCTAAAAACCAGGATTGCTGGACACAAATCAGATCAAAAATATAAAAACACTACAACATCACAAAAAACAGCATTATCATTACATTGCACTAATTCAAATCATTATCCAGATTTCAAAAATACATCAATTTTGAATTTAGAAACAAACTATAAACGCAGGTATACATTAGAAATGTTACAAATTATAAAAGTTCCATCGACACAACGGATTAATTACAAAACAGACACAACTAATGTTGCACAGAATTATAGACTTCTAGTTAATAAGATTTGAATATTAAAATAGTTTAAATAATTTATTTAACATATTGTAATGTTTTGTTATACGTATGTATTTCATGTTTGTACAGTATTTTTTCAATTTATGTTTGTATGTATGTGTGTATTTCAAAAAATTTTCATTTCCTTTTCCTTATTTGTTAAATATTTTTTAAAAAAATTTTTTCAAATAATTGTAAACAAATATATAAGCCCTGAAGAAGCTACACATTGAGGTAGCGAAATATTGGCCAAATAAAACAAAATATTAAAAACAAAAAGATCTAAAGCTTGACGAAAACAAGAAGAATTAATTTAAATCTTTACAAAGTAACAACAAAATATATTCCTACATAGGGCTATTAAGGCAAAGGATACGTTGTTGTTGCTGTGTAGTATATCACAGCATTACAGCGATAATGGGAAATGGTAAAACCCATTAAATGTTTTGTATCGTTTGTTGAATTGAAAAAAGACTTATTAAACATTAATGTAAAATATGTCTTCATAATATTAAGCCAACGTTATGCATATGTTTGTATATGTGTGCATGTACGGTATGTATGTACAAATTTTTTAATTCTTTCATTATCCCATTAGATCAAGGATTAAATTTGCGACCAATGAATAAAATTGTTAATATTTACTTAATTGTATATTGATGTACATTTTTGTAAATCTTGGCATCATAACTTTCCACTAACTCTTGGGAAGGTAGAAACCTTAAGCCCTGTATCTAAGTCCGTATAAGTCAAAAGAAAAACAGGGGCTAGGTTCTCATGACTTTTTTAAAGCTTAACGTTATCGATCTCCAACATACTGGGCTTAATAAACCAGATGCAGTATAGTGTTCAGTACCTCTGAAGGACTAGACCGCAGAATGCCTGTTATTCCAATGCGTCAATACTTTTTACCAACAACTTTTACAACTAGTTTAAGTTATATTAAACTACTGAAGCATGTATGGTGGAGGGCCCTGGAAAGGGGCGACATAGGAAAGCTCCTGACAAGGGTCCAGAGATGTGCGGTACTGGGCATTATAGGGGCCAGGAAAAGTACACCACAGGCAGCGCTGGATATTATTCTACATATTCTTCCCATCGGGGACTTTGTTGCTGGAATGGCGGCCAGGAGTTTGCTTAGACTCAGTGAGTCAAGTATGCGTGAGTTTTGTTCGGATGGACATGCCGGCATTTTGGGAAGGGTCGCGGATGGTCGATTCCTGCGGCAGTCAGGTGTGACGGACTACATGGTAGCGAAACTTGACTTTGGGATCCTTTCCCAGGTAGTGTTTCCAGGGAGGGAGGCATGGAAGGGATCAGAGAAGCTGTATGAGGGGTGCGCAGTCTTTACTGACGGATCGAAGATGGAGGAAGGCACCGGGGCTGGTGTCTATATAATGGACACGGGGGAAGAAAGGTCCTATAGACTTCCGGACGGGTGCAGCATTTTCCAGGCTGAAATTCTGGCGGTGTTGAAGGCCGCGGAGTTGGTAGAGAAGGATGCGGTCGGGAGAGGGGACGTGACAATCTACGTTGATAGTCAGGGCGCGCTTAAGGCTCTAGAGGGACATTATGTCAGGTCTAGACTCGTAAGCGACTGCAGACGTGCTCTTCGGGCGATCATGGAAACACGTAGGGTCAGGCTCTGCTGGGTTCCGGGTCATTATGACGTGTCCGGCAAAGAGATATCCGATGAACTGGCGAGGAAAGGATCGGCCCGGGATATTGAACTCAGTGTTATAGACTGATAGGGACTTGGATAATGGTCATGGTGGGCCAAACCTGGAGGAACAGGACTGATTGCAGGATCTCTAGACTTTTATGGCTCAGGCTGGACAGAAGGGGCACTGACCTGCTGCTCAAGGAGAGCAGGGGGGTTCTGAGGTGCATTATTGGTACTCTCACAGGGCATTGCGATGTGAGATAAAGGACGAACAAATGGGACAGGAACTCTCCAGATTTCTGCAGGGTATGCGGGGACGAGGAGGAGATAGAGACGGTGGAACATCTTCTCTGCCACTGCCCTGGGCTGCAGATTCGCCGACAGAGGTGGTTTGGAAGACGCTTCTTAGATGGACTTGGTGAGGTCCCTGGCAGTGGGCTGGGGAGCATCATAGATTTCATTAAGGGGGTTGGGTGGCTAGGCAGATAGGCGATTCAGGGCCTTTGACTATTGACTTTCTTAGACATCTTTCGGACGGTACTCTTGTTTTCTTTATCCTCATCTTTACCTACGAAATATTTGACTTATTTTATTTTTTCTTCTCGACTTTTTTCTGAAAGGATTCACAATGGGCCTGATGGCCTCCGAGTGAAGGTGGCGAGTTTTGGACTCGCTACTACCCTTCGTAACCTAACCTAACCTAAACTAAACTACTGAAGCAAATGTTTAAGGTTGACCATATTTAAATTATCCCTTTTTCCTTACAAGCCAAAGAATCAGAAGCAAAAATCAACACAAACTCAAATGTTGTTAAAATTAAATGTCAATTATAGAGAAGGGATTATTTAAGTAAAAACAGCATGAACAGCAAAGAATCATTAATAAAAAGAAAAGACTAACAAGGGGTTAATAGTGCCCTTAACACTTTGATAAGTTAACCCAAAACTGCTTCTTACTAAGCAAGAGCATTTGGCATGAACACAAATTATATGAAACTTACACGTTAATGGGTTTTACTAGAGAAGAGAATCCTTTACTTTTGCAGAAGCATGTTTAACATAAAACAATATTTTCTAAATTACATATAAAGCAGCCTGAGTTTTTTTCTGCAGCTGAAAAATGTGGTGGGTTTTTACGTCTGTCTGTGCAGTTACAATACATGCAACATATTTTTTCTTTTTAGGTATTTTTTTCCATCAATAATAATTTGATAATTTTTTCCACTAAACATTCAGGCTGCCTGAAAAAAAAAACCAGCACGTGACTCATATGCTGTTGTTCGTTGGCCTTGGCCGTTGAACGGTTGATGTCACGAACTCACAAATCAAAACACAAAATATAAAAAAATATTGGTCAAATTTATCTTGCATTTTGTTCATGGGCGTTAACAGATCTTGTTTACGATAATTTTTACTTTTAATAAATTTAAAATTTTACTGCATTAATAAACTTTTTTTGAAAGTCTCTACGTAATTGCTTTCTCTTGATGGCGTTATTAATTTGATATGCCTTGTCATTTACCACACATTCATTTAAGAGATTTATTATTTGTAAAATAAAAAAAAATCACTTTGAAATTCTATTTAGCAGCCGTAAGCCATATAATTGCAATATTTAATGGTTATTATAAAAATTAATATTTTTAAATAAAAAGATGAGGTGTATTTAAGCAATGAAGGGGGTGTGTAAAAGAGCGGGCAGAAAAATAAGTATGAGGGCTTTAATTGGCTGAGTCGACTCTTACACATCCTTCCTTTAGGTTTTGCAAGGAATAAGATCACCTGCAGTTTGCTCTGGAGCGCGCGACACAGAATATGCTCAACAGTCTTCCATTCTCTCGCTAAACTTCAGAACCGGAAATAATAACTGACAAGCCATTCTGCTTTTTGGCTTGAACCGCTGCCTAACAATAACCTGTTAGGATTTCCACTGGGAATCTTCAATCGCATGTCCACAATGATAAAAGAAATCTTGTCGCCCCCGGGTTATCAGATCACCACATAGTTCTAGAGACTCCTCTCGAGGAGCTCTATACAGAGACCTCCGTGGCTTTGACCCTCACAGCAGTATCTTTACCCCTATTTAAGAGCTTAAGTGGAGATCTTTTCATAGGCAAATGATTCTCTGGTCCCGCACGTTCGCACACTATCGCGTTTTCCTCAACAGCAGTAGTCCACGAACTTAGTTTATTTGCGCACGGTTTATCAATGACCGATTCAACAACTAAAAAGCCGGTGAATTTTGCAGAAATTACCTTGATCGCCGTCTAACTATCAACAAACATGTTCATCTCAGTTGAAAGTAAACAGCAAGTTGAGCGAGTAATTTGGCTGCCAGAATATCTGTGTGAACGGCACTGCAGCCGCCAAGAAGTTTGTAAGACTTCCTGACAGTCAATTCCTTTCAGAAGACCTTTGTTTTGACCCCCTTCCCACTTCCCCCTTTTGGAACCATCCGTAAAGAAGTTGTAGGTCCTATAGTTAAGAGCGAAAGCTTGCCAACCACATTCGGCTTCAATAGATTACAGTTTCGGGTTCATGTAGCCTCGGTTTCATTTCGCATCCCCCAAAATCTGCCAATAACCTAAGGGAATTGCGAAGCTCCCAGTCGGAATGCAGGCCTCTTTGAAACACGCTCTGCGACAATTTTAGATATTTTCAAATCTTAGGTTACCTTCAGCTGCCTTGGGCGTAAGTTATGCACTGCGTGGTCTTCAGGCGCCTGCGGGTTATTAGCTTCACCAGTACAGTCCACAACACGAGTATACAACAAATAAAATGTGTCCTGCCACTGCAGTGTAGATCCAGTGCGTAAGATTTTCAAAAAAAAAACCCCATATTTATGCATGCATGTATCGCATTGGTCGTCTTCTTGATTGTTTACTTAACATTGAGCCTCCATGAAAGTTTTCTGTATAATTCTAACACCAGCTACTTCCTGTGCTCTTTGTGATTGATATTATCCTATCTCAGTGTGGTCAATGAACCAATCTTAGTCTCCTGTTGAACAGAAACAGGTCCGTTTTCTCGGGTTACCGTGTCAAAAATATTTTAAAATTCATCCATTAGATCTCCTTCTTTCAATCTGACCTAACTTTAACTATGCATTCGTAAGGGGGCTAAAACTCTCCCTGTTCCAATCCAAAAAAAATTTTGCCAAAATTATTTTAACGTCTTAATTTTGTGGTAACAGTAGCCATGGCTACTCGGATATCATTAAATATATAAATTGATTTCATCCTATGAATAGGCCTGTCTTGGAGTATACCTGATAGTTTGACGGCAAAACGCGATCCGTAGGACTTGACTTTGCTCCGGAAACTTGATTTCAGGGTTGCAGGGGCCAAATCATCGCAATCGATTTAAATCGAAGTTAAAAATTTCTAATTAGAATTCCTATACAAAAAGCACTGACAACTCGTACGATTGAGTAAATTTCGTTTTGAATCGAATTCGATAATTTGGCCCCAGATTGTATATAATTTAGATTTCGCAAATGAATGTCGCTTAAGTTACAAACGGAATGAAAAACTCATATATACCTTTATCACAATGTAAAGGGGGCAATATTGCAACGAAATAGACCCCAAAAGTGTTATTAATTCAAACCTTTGGCAACCCTGTAACCTTAATCAGCAGACGAAATATTAGTATTGCACAGTGCCTCCTACAATAGTTTTAAAAGGTATAATTGATTGTGTAAAACTACAGTGTTAAACAAAGGCAATTTCTACTAATCCACTGAGGGGACAGTTTCATTAGTTATAAGGGTAGATAAAGAAGTCTCAGTCAGTTAGTGAGTTGAAAGAGTTACCATCGTGGTTTAAAGCTAAAGTTATACATTATATTATAAAATCACTAAATATGTAATCGCCACTTATACTTGTGTTGTAAAAAAGTGTGTAATGTATCCCAGCAAAAACTTGGAAGTGATTAGTCATTACAAATTTCTTACTTTTCAACTACTATTACATACCGTCTGTATTACTTAGCAGTTGTTAGATAATGAGTTATTTTTTATCTAAAATTTAGGCAGAAAGTTTCAGTTTAACAATTTCTTAACTTATTCTAACTTAATATTTTAACCCAGTTTTAACCAAAACATCAAAGAAAAAACCTTTAAATGCAACAATGAGTAACTAGGGGCCCCAGGAAAAGGTTATTTTAATGCCAATTAAGTAATAGCTTATACAAGTCTCTCTTTGTAAGCGAGCATGGTAAGTACTTGCCTCCAATGTCATCGCGTTTTTTGGATTTTAACTCATTACAAAGCAATGTTAGTTTTTGCTGGGGTTTAGTATGGAGTTCACGAATACTGTGTTTTAATTTGTTGCATTGAAAGTTGAAGTTAAACAATTTTATTAAAAGAAAAAATATGTTACAATATAATGCTCTAAATACATTTTGTCATATTAAATTTATTTTTACTATGTAAATATTTATCTATTTTTATTAAAAAACTAAAAGATAAAACAATATCCTTTCGTAAATTTAATAGATCGTTTGATCCGTGCAATCCCTAGGGTTCTATCTCCTATGGCTAAGAAAAAAGGTGGATATTCTTAGGTTTTTGCTTCCTTATTTATACATTAGAATGACCCGTCCTTTTCAGTAAAGAGCAAAAGATAATTAAAATAGATTAAAGCGAAATATGCTTTATTGCGTTTATTTATAATAATTCTCAGTAAGTTTATTGAAGTTATTATATAAAGAAGAGAAATATTTATGAGGTTTTTAAAGAATTTGGTTAAAGTCTACTCATGATTTGGTGTAAGAACTAATGAAATGCATATAGATAAACTTAACCTAGAAGAAACTTATAAATTATTTTTTAATTTTTCATGATGTACACACACATACAAAAATAAAAGTAAAAAAATAATGGCTTTTCTATTACATCAAAAAAAACTATATTAACGAAAAGGAAATAATAAAAAGAAATCTATTGCAAATGACAGCAACTACACACAAAGGAGGGTGGGGTTAGGGTAAAAAGAAACAAATTGCAATAAAAATAAAAAAATCATTTCCTTTATGACTCTACTCATTTACTTTTATTTCAAAAAAACCTAGCTACCCACCCACCCACCACCTTTTCTATAAAGAACAAACTATAAAACCTTAATTTCACAGAGTGTAGCTTAAGTACTAAGAATTTAGGAAAAAATAGAAAAATTTCTACATCTTCCAATAACAATGTTTTTGCTTTTGATGTTTCCTCAAGTGTTAAATTTGTGCAAAATTTGGTTGTGCAAAACTAAGGGAAATAACATTTTACCACAACTTTTTGTAGGTAAATGATATTAAAATAGGGGTTGTGTTTCATTAGATATTTAAGTTCTTTGTTTCGGACAAATGTGTTATAATGAGAGCGAATTCTATATGGTCACACAAGAATTTTTTCTAATTTTAATAGTTAATAGCTTTTACGTTCTCCATATTAAATTTGCTGTAATTAGATTACGGCATTAAGAGCGATTTTGTTGTAGAGCTGTAGTGAGGGAAATAATTCAAAACTATTTTACAGATTTAATTCAATAAATGAAACAAATGAAAGTGTTTTGTTTGGCTGTGCCAAAAGTTTTACATCCTTTACGTTGATATTTTTGTACCCCAAGAGATCCAACACAGCTGATGACATATCAAAAACTTCATAAAATTGATCCATTTTTATGGGTGCCAATCACTCAAATCAATTAATTAACGTTTCATAATCTTCTCACCTCCAGCCAGGACCGAACCACGCACATGATTCAACATGCCAATGCCGGGCATTTCATTATTTGCTACTACACTGACGGCATCTTGTTTCAGATCCTAGGATCCCCCGCCAAAGCCAGTTTCCCTATTCACCTACTTCCAAACACACTTTAACCTTTTCAGCTATAAGCCTACTCCATCTGTTGCTCATATATCTGGGTAGACTACAGACTCTTTCTTGCGAACCTTTAGTTCGTATGAGACCGCTTACGCGATCACGCTGGGGCCCGCACAAGACGGACTCCAGCATATAAACTTTCGTTCACAGTTGCCCCGCTTGGGGATAACCGCAGCCACTACATGTACTCCCGGAAGAGACCTCGCCAATAATCATACCATGCACTAGTAAGTACACGGGGGCTCTTCTCATTCCCGTGGTACAAAATAAGACTCTGGTCAGCCTCAAAAATCGACTTCCCTCAAATGCCCACCAATTTCTATTCAGCACAGATAAGCTATTGATACCCTTTGAACCTTGTATTGCTGCTCCAGTTATTGGCAAAGTAACATGTCGTAGCATAAACAAGGACAATCTGGCTCAAGCCAGACCAGTAGGTAACCACTGATCATTCTAAGCCCAAGACAAATTGTTTTAACTAAGGCATGCCTGTTGGTCTTCCAGTAAACTAAAAGTTACCTGGTTGATAGTACGAGAAGGTAGACATTGACACTTGCGCTGATGGAAGGTTGCCCGAGGGCCCTCCTCTTCCGTCAGTAACTTATCAACCCGACAGAGTGGACAAAAAGTTGTTTTCACCTTTTTCTTATACTTTAATTGTTCGTAGACAACAAGGATATTAAACGGTTTAGCTGACTTTAAGCTGCCGCCGAAGACTTTTCAATAAGCCGTCACCGTCGAGCTTTAGTCGACTTAGCGCCGTCGCCGAATGATTTTACAATTAGCCGCCGGCGACTGTCATTATATATTGGCTTCGCGCTCTGGTGATTAGTTTCAAAGACATCAGTCACGCCTACTGTTAGCCTCACACTTGTTTACAAACAATTCGTTAATCCATTGGCGTTGTCTGTTCTTTGTCTTTCTGGTTAGAAACCCCAAGTCCTTTTTTAGATTTGGGTCTGCTGTCGAAAAATTTATTTTTATTTGTTGTTTTTCTTCCACTGTAATTCATATATGTGTATTGAAATAAAATTTTTCTAACCCTCAGTTAAAGTTTCAAAACATTCAGTAGTTATTTTAGGGTTGTTTATAGTAATCTTATCTAGTAATTCTCAATAAGTTTATTGAAGTTATTATATAAGGACAGAAAATATTTATGCAGTTTTTCAAGAATTTAGTTAAAGTCTATTGACGATTTGGTGTAAGAACCAATTAAATGCATATACTAGAGATAAACTTAATCTACCACAAACCCTTTAATAAAATTTTTAAGAAAATGTTCAATAATTTAAAAACATCTGTCAAATAGTTAACAACAAGATTTAAGAGTTTAAATGGTACTTTTACTTTTCGAAAAATACTTAAACACCCATGTAGAACAACTAAAATTTTGTAAAATTTTTTATTCAGAAAATAACAATATAAGATTGTCTTAAAAAATTAGTACAATGAGTACTTTTTTCAAAAACCACATACATTTTTAATCAGTACCCCATATGAAAAATCAGGGGACAAATTGTCGCATTTGGTTCGAATCGAAAATAAAAAATTCTTATTAGAATTCCTATATTAAAAGCATTGACAACCCGATCAATCAAGTAAAATTTCGATTCGAATCGAATGCGACGATTTGTCCCCAGTACTTGTACTGATGAAATCAGTATGAATGGTCACCCTATTTTTAATACAATTTTTTACCAAAAATTTTCTTTTTCTTATTATAAAATCCACACAAAAAATATTTAACCAAAAAATTTAAGTTGAAGTTTAGAATAGTACAAATACAAGCAGACCCCCTAGAATCTTTGGGCGGACTTCCAATGACTCACGCAGCCTTATTTGGGAATTTGTTTCAATATTAAACATTTAATGCACTTCAAGCTCTTTTAATTTAAATTTAATAAGAACATTTATTTGCATGATTTTTTTCTAATTTTTTTCTTAATATTCTTCTTGCCGCTGTTGAAGTTTTATTGTTTTGTTTAGATTTTTTTTATTGGTGTTGAAGTAAATTTAAATTTCTAAATTGTATCTTAAAGTATTTTTCAATTAATTCTTTTCTATAAGTATGTACTGCACTCGTGTATGTTTAATGTTTTGATTACAGGATATTAACCCTTGACTTGTTTATTCTTTACATAGAATTTTATTCTTCAAGTTTACCCATTTGTCTCTCTCATGATATTTCCTCATACTTTAATGCATAAATACACACACAAACATACATTAATATTTAGTTATAACCCCATTGAATGTTCGTTCTCTTCAAATGAACATAAACATTTCTAGAATTGTGGTTCATTAGGAGATGTCGGCAATGCCGACTCGGCATGTCGCTGTCGTATTATGTTTGTTTTTTTTATATAAAATTGTGGTGTAAAGTAGAGTAATGATGTTATTGTACACTGACATTTTAGTGTCTGTTTAGTTGCATTTGTTTACACAAGCAGACGTGAAGAAATGAAGACAAACATAACTATAATGCTTTAGAAAATTTTTGTAATTTATTTATATTCTTTATACCATACAAAACTGTAAAAATGAAATAGTTTTCGGTTTAGGCATTTTTTTTAAATTTTGTGGCAATAAGGAAAAAATGATTATGTCTAATTTTTATACCCCTTACATTCCGTTTGTAATTTTCCGAAAATCTGTCTGTTGAATCAAGTTTTTGAAAGCAAGTCGAATTCTACGGATCGTCTTTTAATGTCAAGGTTAAGTCAGGTTGCGCGAATACCATTCGCCACCTTTACCCAGGGGCATATATGCCCCTTGTGAATCTCCTCAAAGACAGCCGGAAAGAGCAATGAAAGAAACAAAAGACAGACTCTAAGTAAAGTGAAAAGAAAATAAAACAAAGCAACCTTTAGTGAAGACTCAGGAAGAAGTCAGTGTTCGCTAGATCACTCGTAAACGGCAAAAAACCCTGCAGAAGCTATCTATTTATGCAGCCACCTAACACCTTTAATGAATCCTATGATGTTCTTCAGCCCGCAAGCAGAGATCTCACCAAGTTCATATCAGAAGCAATTCCCCACCAGACAACTCTTTCGGAGGGTCTGCAGCCTTGGGCAGTGTTCCAAAATCTCTATCTCCTTTTTATCCTTCCTCAACCTGCAGAAGTCTGGAGAGTTCCTATCCCACTTACTAGTCATATATCTCAGATCACAGTGCTCTATGAGAGTTCCAATAACATACCTCAAAAATTTTTGCAGCGGAAGCCTGAAGACCTCGCAGTCAGCCCTGTCCCTCCAGCCTTGGCCAGGATCCAAGTCCCTAGCATCCATATATTCATTATAGACAACCTATCGGTAGTCTTACCGGCTCACGTCCCAGTCCGATATCCTCGGCATATCCCCTCCTCGCTAAATCATCAGCAACCTCAATGCTAACCCTGCGTGTTGTAATGATCACTCTAACGTCCCCTCCTCCTTTCATATCAATTTTGCGGCACACAACTCCGTTAGAATCTCAGCCTGGAAAATCATGCACTCGTCCGGAAATATTTAAGGGTATCATACATCGAATATATAAATACCAGCCCCGGTGCTCACATCTATTTTCGATCCATCTGTGAAAACTGCACACGCGTTTAACAGTTTCTCGGATCCTTTTCAAGCCATTCTGTGTGGAAACAATACGTGAGGTGAGATCTCAAAGTCAAGTTCCGCGACCATATAGTTAGTGAAAATTGACTGCAGTAAGAGTCGACCCTGGGTGCCCCGGTAAGTCAGTGGTAAGTGCACGAGTCTACCAGTCTGGGGGTCGTGGGCGATTCCTACAAGAGACCCTGGTAAGTCTGCTTCATTCTTCTGCTCTTTCTTTCTTATCCTTCTTTAAATTTCTTATTTCCTTCCATCTCAACCTATTCTATTTGCCTCTCCAGGTAACACAAAGGGACCGAGTTAAGCGGATCCAAGTGAACTGTATCCTTTCCTTAAACGGCTGCCTGTTCTACCTAACCTAACCTAACCTAGGAGTCGACCCTCCATTGGCCCTGCCTAAGCCCACCTAATTCACTTAGTCTAAACAAGCCCCTTGCCGCTATTCCAGCACAGACCCTCTACCATACGGGGCTACCAAATGTAGAAATTGATCTTACAACAGAAGTGTAAATCCAGTTCACCATATCCGGTTGTAACCCCCTATTTCTACCTATTGAATTTATATACATAGGTAAAATTGGCGTTCAGAGCCCCCCGCAATTGCAAACAAATTTTCTATTTTTAATGCACAATGTCTCGGAAACTAATTCGCCTTGCTAATTCAAACTTGTTACAAAGTAATTCAAAAATAATGTGCACAGTTTGAGAGAAAAAATTTAGCTGAAAAAGAGCAAGGGGAATGTTAGCCACTCTACAAACCCACATTCTAACTAAACTTTTAATGCGCTTAATATAGGAAACTATTACAGCTACCCATTTTAAACTTGCTACAAGGAAGCTTTAATAAACTCTCAATATTCCGAAAAACCTGCCTCAAATAAATAGTTTTTTTTAATAAATCTACAGCTGAAAGATATCGAATAGTTGTAAACCTAGTATTGCTTAAATTTTGAGCTGTTGATGTTGAAATTCGGGACAGCAAGTTTAACGTCAAATATCGAAAGTGAATGACAAAGAGCAGTAGCATTTTTTAATTCGAACTTATTAAGAGTTTTTAAAGAGTAAGACAATTATTTTGTATTTGAAGCTGAGGAGTTGGGAGATTTTGCACATGACGAATGCTAGTAAGGCTTATTACTAGTTGACTGAAAAAACGTTTTTTTGTTAAAGAATTCAAAAGTCACGATTTGACCCAACTATACATACCGAAAACACATAAACAACCAATGAAAAATACAAAAAAAGTAGTCAAAATAATTCAGAGTCAAATATTTCTAGTGTTTAAGAGTGTAAGACTTAACATAAACACGATAACAATTTTAATTAAAGAGACCTGTTGGTTCGGCATAGAAATGCAAAACATCGCAGTTATCTGGTCCCGTTTTGGGCTTAATCTGCAACGTAATGTTGCACAAACTTAAGTATTTATTTATTCAGATAAAATTGATACCGATTAGTTCTCGGTACCAAACCGAACATTTTTTCTGATTTGAGCCGTCTAAAAACACAAAACATTTGCTTCACAAAATTTACCTGTACTATTTGGTTAGTAATTTCTAGCAGTAAGTATTTACCTGAAATTAAAAATGAAAAAACATTAATAACATAATCAGTTTACAATAATAAAAAAAATTTAAAGATTGTGCCAAGAAAAGGTAAGACTAAGTATAATTTTGAGATTGAAATGACTAGTTAAGTCGCGTTCTAATTTTGTTTTTGAGTGAAAAAAGCTAAACTTTTAATTAAACATTTTTTATGGTCCTTCGGTCTGCACAAAAACTAAACTAATAGAAATTAATTGCAAGCAACTGAAATCCAATTTTAAATTTTATTTTTATATTTTGGTATTTGCAATTATAAAAACGGAAGCAACGGAACAACAACAAATACACAAAGTAAATAAAATTATTAGCAAATATTTAATTGTTTAAGCATAAGTGTTCATAAGAGTAATTTAAAACAGCTTAATCAAGGCACATACAAACAAACATATATATTAAGATTGATAAAGAATAATTTTTGCAAAAAATAATTAAAATAAAACAAAAAAGTATTCTAAAGCTAAATTCTTAGTAAATTTTTAGTTTAACTGGTAAAAATAGCGCCCAACATATACACACATACATATCAGGTTTCTATGAGGTGTCAAAGAGTTGTGGGTCAGTGCTAAATAATTAACAGTAAGTGCGGTATATTCGACTGTGCCGCATCTGTGGTAAATCTATACAGTCATCTGATCTAACCAGGTTGTTTTCAAATATCGCATTATTTATGACAGGTTTAAAGTCAATAACTAACCTAGTTTTTCAAATAGAAAACTTCACAAAATTTTTCTGTTTGTATGGTTGATACACTCCCTATGCTCCTCTTTCAGAAAACTTTCTTTGAGGTTGCATTCAAAAATCTTTAATTCAAACGCACGCTTAGTGTTTTACTGTGAAGGTTTTAGCTGTTGAAAACACAAAAAACCATTTGACTGCACAAAGCGAATTATACCTTAAGCTATTTCAAAGACAACCTAAACGTGTACCTTTTCTTTAGCTGTTTAATTATTTTGCGCTGAACTTTCATTTAAGTAAACAAAATGTAACATTTAATGAATTTCTGCAAAGGATAAATAAAATTTCAAGTTTAGCGTAGGACATAACGCCTCGTTTAAGATTTCCAAATGAGTGTTTACTCTCAGTTAGTTCTTGCCTTTATTCTCACTCACAAAGCAAAAGCAATCCCGTTTGCCTTTTTTAAAGCCATGTAAGTTAAATAACTAAATGTTGTTTACAGCTAAGCACTACTTCCGTTTAAACAACTGTAGGGTGGCTTCCACTTTCCTTTCTCCTATCGAAAAAATTATTTTCACCAATTTAGCTTGGCGCCTTTTAATTATCCGTGCCAAGTTTTGTGGCAGTAGTGCACAGAATGAATAACACACATTCGAAAATCATGAATTGCATTCTTGAATTTATCTAAAATCCTTCTTAAAATTTTTAAATATCATAAATCGTACTTGGTTCAAGAAATTTCTTATTTGGTTTAAAAAATCCGTATTTGTTGTATTTTCGACACTGCTACGGCTTGATTTACGCTGCGGCCACAAGTTCAAGTTTTCGGTTTCAAGTTGATCACACATATTGGTTATCGAATTCATTTGAATTGATGATCGTGACGTAGGCTGCACGCAACTTGATAATCAACTTGATCATCGATTTCATTTCTTAAGATGGCGTCGTCAAAGAATAAATGAAAAATGCTCACTTTGCGGCAGAATATTGTGTAAGCAAACACGTGAAAAAACGAAAATATACGAAAAATAACTATAATCAGCTGTTAACTTGTCCATCAAGTTGAAAGGCGAGTTGAACGGGAAAATTGATCATTAAGTTGCTTTCAAGTTCGAAAAGTTTAAGTGTGTTAGTAAAAATTGGCGAGTTTATTGCAACTTGAAAGGCAAAAATTGAACGTCTGGCCGCTAAGTTAAATAAATTTACTTATTTTATTTTTTGTGTGTGTATATTTTTACTGGGATATATGGGGATACATGCATGGATTTTGTCCTAAAACAATTAGGTCAATTAGGCTTACACCTCCGTCCGTAATGAACCAATCTTAAACCTAAATATTTTTTGAAAATTAAACGCCAAAATGTGATCCGTCGGATTTGACTTGGCTTCGAAAAGTTTTTTTCAACAAAGTGTCATACATACATGGCTTAATCGACTTCCCTGTTTATAAGTATCCAGAACATATATGTATATACCTGATAGGGTCGCAAATAAACATTGTAGAAATTACAAACGGATGGACAAACTGAGTACAAAAATTCAAAGAGTTATGGTCAGCTAAGCCCGACCATATTTTTCTGTTTTGTTATTAACTGTCAATATAAAAAGTACGCCATGGCTAATTTAATGGATGAACCAATATAATATTTCACAGATGTATTTTAAGAACTTTTATTTTATTTGAAAAATTAAAAAAAAAATGTCGTTTTGATATCATGATTTCTAGGTAAAGACCTACGGTCTTCAAAATGGACTAATGTTTATTGAGGGCGTATTTGACAAACTTCTATGGAATTATTGTCATAAAGAGCTTATCTAACAATTATTTTATTGAAGTTTGTTTAGAAAGGTAATTTTTTACACTTAATTTTCTAACTATCACTTATTTAAAGTAAAGATCTTTATAATAAAAGGATCTTGAACTAAAAATGTAAAAACTACTAAAAATTTGCTTTCAGAGGGATAATAAGTTTGCTACTATGCGTGAATACCCCTATTGCATGTTTTTGTGGCATTCTTATGAAGGAAACTCGTTTACCTTGCCAATCTTTAAGTTGTTTATAAGCAATTTAAACAAGTAGATTCAGTTTTTTATTTTATTATTATTTAATAACTTATTTAAAATTGATTTATTTAAAAACACATTTATGTAGGTTATAGTCAAAGAAAATTAATTTATTACGGGGGTATTATGAGTTATAATTATATTATTAGAAAAGTAAAAATTCCAATATAAAAATAACGTTAAACGTTAAATTTAAAATCTAACTAACTTTAAAAAAAACTTCTAATTTTTGTTAAATTTAAAATAAATAACTTAAGTGAATTATTATAAAAATTAAATGAAAAAAATTAAAAAACATGTGTATTGTTGGTATCATCTCTAAAGCCTTAAAAAAATTCTTGAATTAAATGTTTACGCCATCGTCAACATCACTGTTAATCTTTTTTGCTTTAATTATAATTTTAAAGTTTAAAAGAGATAATAAACACGTGTAGGGAATACTCGTATTTAACTTTGTTTTACTTTATTTTTTACTAGCTAACCCGGTGAGCTTCGGCCGAATTAAAAAAATTAAATTCAAATTTGGAAAATTTCAAATGCTATTTTTTTATATCTTTATTCTGTTTATATATTAATCTTTTTGGTCACACATTTATTTATCTAATTTTTTTTTATAATTTTTGATCTAGTTTTTAAGTTTATTGCCTTTTTTCTTAAAATGGAATTGCTTTTTTGTTCTATACCAACTAGAAAATATTTACCAAAGCCTTTAAAGTTTTCAAGATAGATCATAAAATCTTCGTCATTTGTATGGAAAGTACCAGACCCGCTTAAAATAAAAATATAAAATAAAGTTTTTGGCCGTTCAGGAGGTACATAAATGAAAAACACTTGAGAAAAAGTTATCCAAATCAGGTAAGTGGTCCCGGAAAAAATAGAGAAATAAAAACAACTATTCTTTTTTAATATATTCTCATATGTAGATTTTCTATGTTTATTCATGTTTACCATCTTCAAAAAACATTATGCTGCGACTGCAAACTCGTTGGTATTTGAAAAACAAACGCTTACTGCTGCTTATTAATTATTTATTCAAAATCAGATTTCATATGCTTAGCGAAAAGTTATTCGATGTAAACATCTACATAGTAAAGTCTTTTGCTGAGTTTAAAAGAATTTTATTTAATTTGTTCAAAACGTGACTAAATGTATGAATTTTGCCTCTTTTCTATATTAAACTTTATGGTATCGCATGTTGTTGTTGTTTGCAAATGTGACTTTTTTTTAAATAAATAAAAAAAAAAGGTTTTTTGTCTTCTCAAATAATAAATAACTAAATTAAAATCATAAAACCAAATAAGAAGCGATTTCTTTCGATTAAAAAGAAGATTGTTAAAAAGTGGCCAGATGGTTTTTTTATTAAAAGTCGGAAGCCGAGAATATAACAAAATTAAATTTTAAACAAACTTTTAACATTAGTTGTGTTCAATAACTTTCCAGTAATTACTAGCAACGAGAGAGTAAAAAGAAATATTTTCAAAATTGCTCTCAAAAATATTTAAAAGTAAATGAACACTTTTACAGTCAAAACTTGCAAGCAAATGTATTTTGTTATTGTAAACTTATAAAAATTTAAAACTTAAATTTTTTTTCAAAGCATAATGACAGAAAGACTGTTTGAATAATTTCTGATAGTAGCAGAAATTATCAGAAACATTTTTGTTTCTAAACATTTTACGCTCTTTTTTGGCTCTCTAGCTAATTTTTTGTGTACGTGAACACTTACTAGTAATAATTATCGAAAATAAGTGATAATTTTCTGTAAATGAACACACCTATTATTAATTGCATAATTTGCATTTAAATTCATCTATCATACACTATTTGTTTCTTGCTTTATTACCTTTAAAATTGTTATAAAACTGGTTTTATTACAAAAATTAATTTTTTTTTTAATTTTCGTTTTATTTTCATTTTTCATTCCTTTTTGCTTATAAGAAATTAATATTTTCTATTAATGTTGAAAGAAACTATTTCAAAAAGCAAGTTTTTCTACCGATACTAGCCAAGTAGAATGCATTTTTGAAACTAGCTACGGATTTCGAAAACAATACTCTTTGAACGGTAGAAGTATTTTTTTGGCTGTAATCATTACCGACTTAGCTTACATGTAATTCAGAAAGGTAAACACGGAAATATTTGTTTTGTTTAAAATTTCCAAACGCACTATGCTTTTTGCCTCAAAGTCTCTTTTGGCAAAACTCTACTAACGTTTAAGCTTCATATATCTATCAGATGGTTTCGATAATGCATTCTATTCGGCTATTATCGGTAGAAAAAATTTTTCTTTCAAATAAAGCATTTTTAACATTAATAAAAAATATTAATTTCTTTTAATTTAAAAGAATTGAAAAATATAAACAAAAGCTAAAACAATAAAAGCAACAATTTGCTTTAAAACAATGAGTTCAGCAAAAACCAACAACAACAACAACAACAACAACAATAATAATAATAATAATAAAAATAATAATTAATATATATATAATTATAATTATTAGACTTACAGTTATAATAATTAGTATTATACTTACGGTTATAATATTTACAATTATAATTTTTATTATTAAATTTACGTCTAGTTCAGTTACCAATGAGTATGGCAACATCATACAGCAATTACTATTATTAAAATTAGTTTGATTTCTTAATATTTGTAGCAATTATAAATGATTTCTTTAATTGTTTATTAAAAGATTTGTGAAAGTTCAAACTTAATCTTTCCAATACAACACAAAAACAAAAGAAAAACAAAATTGAGCTTTTTTTAAATCGATCACACTTTTTCAATATCTCAATCAAAAAGAGTAGGTTAATGTCAATATATAATAACAAAAAAAAGTTAATAACTATTGTAAATAATTTTAAATCAAATTGTTGCAAAACACATTACAAAAGCAATATTTATAAACAAATAGAAAACCGCTTTTATTGTAACAATCAATCAATAATAATTTTCAATTGGATTGAAAGTTTTTAAACCAAAATTACATAATTGCCAATATATGTTGGGAAACTTTGTTCCTATAAAAACCGGCTATGCCTTTTTTGCATTAAACATAATTTTAATCAGGGGCAGAAAATAATAAATATAAAAGTTTTCAAAATAAAATTTGACTATTCATTTCTATATAATTTAAAAGTAATTAAAATAATGTTTTTTTATAGCTGTATTAAGTTCTAGACATGTACCAGAAATCACTTATTACAAGTATTTATTATATTATTATTTTAGCTTCAAACATTCAAAATAACATGAGAACTGCAATTCGTTATTCAAAATAAAATAAAAAAATGGGCTAAATATTTTTAACACAGAGTGTTTGAAAATTAATTTAGTATGAAAAATATTTATAAAAATTGACAGTTATTTATCCAAAACAAAAGTATAATAATAATTTCTGAAAAAAGAAATCAGAATAAATTTGCCACAACAAAAATATTAACAAAAAAAATTTTTGTTTTTCCCAGAAAAATATTTAAATAATCCTGCCTATTCTGTAAATATTAAATTAAATGGTGCTTTCTAAATGTATCGATTTGCTGCAACAAACAGATTTGTTAACTCAATTTAAAATCCATGAAAATGGTAAATCGGCATAAAATTAACAAATTTACTCGGATTCGGTATACAGATGCAGCAAAAAAATAAATATTAGAAAATAGTAATTTATTTCTGTTTAAAAACAATATAAAAAACTATTATTATGCCCAAAAAATTAAAATTTGAAAATAAAAATAATTTTTTTATTTTATATTTTTGAACATCATTTTTACGGTTTCTGAGTTTTATTGTTTGTCTATTTTTAAAATTTTTTTATCGGGTTCATTTATGTATAGTTAAACAATTTTTAATTGTTAGGCTCAAGTTCAATGCTTACTAAATGCAAAATAATGAGAATTTAGTAAGCATTGAACCTGAGCCTAACAATTAAAATTAAAAATTTTTTATCACTTAAACAAAAGCTGTGTAAAAAACTTTTTCGACCGGATTTAAGGTGAACAATGTATTTTTGTAACAACGACTGACTATATGATTGTAAAAACTATTACAATAATATAAATTTTTTTGTGTTAAAACAATTAGTTCATAAATTTTTATATTTTTCAATTGCATTGCTAAAGAGGTGCTAGTGAACCATGTACATATGTATGTAAATGATTATTAATTTTTTTTATTACTGAAAACTTTATTATTTTTGTTGTACCTTTAAAGCCAATAAAGACAGAAATGGAATTGAAATTGCATTCGACAAGTCTTAAACAAATATGAACACGTTTTTGGTATTTTTTTGAAGTTTTGTACTACTTGTGTATAAAAAATATTACATTCCGGTATTTTTGGTTTTTTTTCTATTTTTTTTTATAGAAATAAGAAGACACGGCTACGAACCCCGATTAAGGTCGTAACTCATATAAGAACCTTAAGTAGTATAAAATTCCAGAAAAAAATTAACTTTTAAAATCAAGAGTTTTATTTTTAAATTTATCCGGAGTCGTACTTGAAATTTTTAAGTGCGATAAGAACTTAGGTTTTCGTAAATTAAGTCTAAATATTATTCTATTATTTAAAAAAATCAAGCATATATGTATATGTATATGTATATATTTACATTTTAAAACAAAGTGTCTCGGTGGCCTGGATGGTAGCGCGCTAGTGTTGCAGTTCGAAGAGTCCCGGGTTCAAACCCCAGCTACGGCAACACATGTATTGATAGGATAGTTTTTTATTTATTTATTTATCATTTATTAAATCTAATAAATTTACAGATAATAATAAAAAAAATATAGGAACTGGCTGCAGTGGTCTCGTCCTTATATTTTTTTTTAAATTTTAAATATTAGATAAACATGTATAAAATTAAAAAAGAATATAAAACTCTTTTTTAATAAAGCCTCGCAAATTAAAAAAAAATACATTTAATTTTTTGATTAAACCCTTTTACGCTTAAATCAATATTTTTAATCATAAATCAAGTATGGTTTCGAACTTAGATCTATTCTTATTTGGCTTAAATGTGACTAAAAGTAAGAAATTCGTACCAGATAAATCGTACTTGCTTTAAGAAAATACGTACTCGCCGCACTATTGATAGCGCTTCGGCTTGATTTTAGTAAAAATAATTTAGTTTGTTTTTTGTTCACTCTGCAGTTAGTAAATTGTTTATGTTAATATTTGAAACCGCACAAACGAAGTAGCGTGTTAATTGCTAGTATTATAGAAATACAAATACTATGAATTTTCATAAAAAAATTTTAGAATTTTAAAGTGCATGATCCAATAAATAGCATTTCGATAGCAATATGTTTATCTTTAACAAAATATTTAAAAGTTTTTATTTTTTCTTTAATTCAAGGTTATTAATGAATCTTTTATCAAAAAATTAATGTAAATTAAGTGAAACAACTTGAAGCCATTTTTTTCATTAATGAAAAAATAAGAAAATTAAAAAAAAAAATTAAAACAAAATATATTTTTTTTTTAAAAATTGCAAAATCAAGGCCTAATAGTTTAAAATAATTTTTTTTAATGATACCGAGAAAGCCACCCGCAAATTCAAATTAAATGTTTAAAAAAATTCATTGTTCATACTTGTATTTTAACATTTTAATCACTATTAAAAAACAATTGCTTGCCACTTCGTGTTGTATTATTTACACATTTTACAATAAAGTTACCATATTTTTAAAAACATATGTATGTAATATATAATAAATAAAATTAATTTTTGATTTCCCGTTTCCCGGGAAGCAAAAAAGTCCGGAGAAAAAAACCCTAGAAATAAGTAAATATTTTTCAACGGTTTGAACTAAAACCTTTTATATTTACGTTATTTTTTTACAAAAGTTAAAAAACAAAAGATAATTTAACAACATTTTTTACAAAAATCAAATAAAGGATTTAAAACAACAAATATTTCGGTCAAAACAAGTTAAGTTTTGCTTTTAACAAATACAGTTTTTATATAAAAATGTTTAAAAGTTTTGTACAGAATTTATAAAATTAAAAGAAATTTTTTCTAGTACTAATTAATACAAAGAAGTTTATTTTTTTATTTTCTGTTAATTTTTTTTTAAAATGCCTGAACTGTAAAGAACGGATTTACTGATTAATTTTTAATACAAAAATGTTATACTTTCTGTGTGAAATTCAGCCAATAGTCATTTTAAATAAAAAAAAAGTAAATTCTAAATTTTCTGCGTTTTTATATGTCGCGTTTTTTTCTACATTTTGGTGTGTTTTGAAATTTCAAAGTTGACAACGCTGGAAATATTATAAGAATATTTTCTCTCTGCACAATTATATGGTACCCAGGGATGCCACTATCATCAATTTGAAACAAGTTTTGTAAATTTTTTACATCTTTAAGACTTCTGCTTTTAAAGCCTGGGACTTGCTTTCTTAAACCTAAGTACCGGCCTTAAACTTGAAACAGGAAATTGTAATTTATAAATTTTGATGCGAATTAATAATATTTATATGACATAGTAAATAATAAAATAAATTAATAAATTAGCAACATTATGGCATACGCCTCGACTAAGTGACACGTTTCTTTAAGTACTTATGCCATCAAAAATGTATATAAGAAACCTATTAAAAATTTAATACAAATCAATACATAAAAACATTTATTTGAATTAATAAATTACAAAACTTTATTAATATATTAGAAAAATTGTTGTAAAAAGTGGTTTTGTAAATTTTTATCCGTTTTTGAGACAATTTGCCAGGAATATCATTTTTGTTGTGGCATGCCTGCTGGTTAATATAATTTTGCCTGCTGATGACTCAACCAAACATATATACATACACAAATAAATACATGCGGCCTAAACAGAAGAAATAAATATGTATCTTACAAACAATTTGTATGTGTATGTATGTGTCGTTATACATTGGCTGTTTCTGTAACACAAGCATAATAATTGAGTTAAAATTGTGCATTGTTAATATATCGAAACAAATGAAAAATTGAAGCTCTTGATTGGATTATAAAACGAGTACTCCTTTTTATTTGTTTTTTAAGGGGTGTACATGATTATACATACGTACTTAATTCCAATTAGATATACACTGTACAGTATTGGGTATTTTCGCGAAAATACTTTGATTTCGGTAACTTGTGTATACTTAAGCCGAAAGTGAAACGAATGTATTATGGAGAGTGTCAGTCTCTGGTATGTATGCGTTTCTTTCGCAAAACAGCCAAATAAACTAATAATAAACATTTTTATTAGACACTTTACTAAGGGTTTACACATGCAAATAACAATGCACAAAGACATCAATACATTCACATTTTCTTTCTATTCTTCTTAATAAAACAAGCAAAATTCTAGAATAAATTATAATCAGCGTTGCCCAACGAGAGCGGCTGATTTATAAAAATGCATGAATGCTTTTTGGCTGTGTTTATTGTTAAAAAAAAATTATGCACTTTCCACCTGTGTTGTTGTTGTTACTTTTATTTTCTCTTGCTCTCTTTCTCCGGGTTTTTGTAGTTACTTTTGTTGTGTACCCGATTAGTGTTCGTCCCCCGGGGTCAAAACATATGCAAAATTTTTATGAAAGTGTTTGCATGTGTAAATGCATAAAAATAGCAAATAATCATCGATTTCAACATGACAAAAAAAAAAACTAGAAAGAAAGCTTTTGTCGGTCAAGCTTAACCCCATTATACCCCTCCCCACAACTCATTTTTATTTGCGCCATTAATCTGCAAGTAGACCTTCTTTAGGCCCATTCTTAAGCCATGGAGACATATATGGTTTTACAGCAAAGGCCTACTATGGGCGGTTGGTTTCAGTTTATTAAGAACGAGTACGCTTGTGTTTTTATATCTCAATACCATTGTCTATTCGCAGTTTATGCGGTTAATTTTTATTTCGATCTTATCTCCAGATAAAATTTTGTTTTATTTAATTTTTTTATGTTAAACATATTTATTACATGTTAAAATTGTTTTTAAAGAGACAGTCATTATTAAGATTTTTATCTCTTAAAAAAAACAACCGAAAAGATAATAAATTTAATGTTTTGAACATAAGTTTTAAAGACGAAAAAAATTACGGAGAATTAACATACATAGTTTGTACATTCTATACCAAGTTTCTGAGCGGGGAAAAGGCAAAAACATATGAATTTAACACAAGTCAAATCCCTTTGGAAACCTCTTTTATTGTTAAAGTACATTCATTCTAATTAATGTCCTAAATAAGACGTGTTTACTTGTTTTATTTTAAAGCACAATATTGTGAGCTGATGATTCACATTAAATATTTAAGTATGTTTAACAAAGCAATTTCTTTTTGCCTTAAAATACAAGATCCATTTAAATCTACAGTTTTTAAAGGGACGTTTAAACGAAAACTCAGAAAACTAAATCATGAAGCGGAGTTTAAGTAAAAGCAAGAAAAATTTTATTTAGCAAAAGTTTTAAAAATTTGGGTGATAAGTAAGTAGTGATCATACCATGCGCTACACAATAATCAGAGACCATTCCGCAATTATTATATTAAAACTCTTTCAACAGGGCAACTTAAAATGGCATATGCCACTAAATGCCATTTTTGCCATTTCCTCAATTATTTTGAAAAAAACCCCCGTCTCTAATCTACTTTGCCATAAAATGCAAAATGCCCTTTTTTAACGGTCTGTCGGTAAATTGTTTCACAGAGTTATTGAGATGATGAACTTTGGTTATTTAAAAAAATATCAAAGTTTATACAAGATATTTCCTACTATTAAAATTATTTTAAAACGTATGATTGTTCTATGTATGTATGTAATCGAAATTTAATTTATTAACTCTGTACTTAAATTTATATTGTGCCATTTTTAATGAGTTTTGTTGCCATTTTCCATTTTTTATATTTCGTGCCATATTCAACTTCCTTTAATTATAAAATTAAATTAAAACAATCCAGCATTTTTTTTTTTAATTTGTATAATAGGCAATCATTATTTTATAGGTTACAGAGTAATGAGAAGTCTTTATGAATATGATTATTGAACAACACATTGGCCTCAATTTCGTTTTAGTTAAACCAAATTCGATTTTAATTTCCTTATTTCTTTACATATTTGTATCTTCTCTTGCAGCTAACTTCACTCCTAAGCATCTTGTCATATAAAAATAACATTCAAGAGTAAGATTCGGCTTCGCCCAGTCACTTTGAATTTATTCCATTTAATAGTCCGATAGAGACATAACTAAATTGAATCAAGGAACCCTTTCTGAGTATTAAATCAATATTTTATAGCATTGCATACAACATGATAAATCTTAATAACTTTATTTCCATCACTACACAGAAAGAAAAAACACGTTTTAAGTACGATCCGTACTTAGTATTTTTCTTAAATCATGTCTAGTCGGTATTAATTCAAAAAATCAAGCAGAAAAAACACTCTTTTTTATTATTTATTTATATATTTTTACATTTAAAAACGTCATGTCTCGGTGGCCTAGATGGTGGCGCTCTGGTGTTACAGTTAGAGAGTCCCAGGTTTAAATCCTAACTGCAGCAAAAATATACATACATATATTGAAATGATATATATTAAAAATGCATAAAATAAAATATATATATAAAAACTTTCGTTTTCCTTAATAAAGCTCCGTAAGTCAAAAAATTAGTTTTTATTTTTGCGCTAATTCCTCTGACGCTTAAACCAACAACAATAAACTTACATCAAGTACGGTTTGAAACTTGAATTAATCCTTAAGTAAAAAAGTCGTACTATATACCTACAAATCGTACTTGTTTTAAGAAAATCTGTAATTTTATCACAGCTACGGCTTGATTTAAGTAAAGATTACTTGATTTATTTTTTGAGTGTACTATTGGTCAGCTTTGATAAGCCTGTTAAATACACATATGTATGTTTGCGTCTTGTCATTTTTCTTTTAATTCAAAATAAATTGTTTGCAATCATCTTAATTGCTAATGAAAAAGAATGCAAAAGCATTTAGATATATTTATATTTATTCATTCTCATTTCAACTAATTTTTTAACTTTTCACTTTATTTAATAAATTCCCACTGATGTGTAAATTTATTTTAACCGTCCCTTAATATAGAAAAATTGTATTTGAAATTTTTTTCAAAAGTACGGCCCAATAAATACTGTTTTTACAAATTTTATTTTTTTAAAACCAGCCACTTTATGCTGAATTTGCAAAAATTGTCATGTATAATCTTCAATGGGCTTTAACATAAAATCCACGTAGAAGCCCATTTAGTTTTCCAATTTAAGGCTTTATTTAATAAAATAGTTTAAACGGACATAGAAAAGCTGTAAATGAGAATCTCCCATATTGATATGCATATTCAAAGTCAACGTCAAAAGTTATTGCATTGACAACAAAAAAAAATTGTCACACATAATAATCATCAATAGACTAAAGATTTACATTTCAATCAACAGTCAACAAGTATTATCATCGTTAGCAAAAACAACAAAACTTAAAAACAAAAATTTTTTAAAACAAATATTTGAATCAAAAGTATTTTTAAGGCTTTCAAACAGTACAACACTGGAAAACAAATAAATGTTTACATTTTTATTTTTGTTGTATTTATTTTGTTTGTTTTGTAAACATACTTTAAAAAAACAAAAGTTTTGACATTTTATATGTCAACAATATAATTAGGGTGACCATTTGCACTGATTTCATAAGTACATGTACTGATTTTTCACTTGATGTACTAATTAAAAACTTGTGTACTAAAATGTAGTTTTTTATTTTTTGAAAATGTACTGATTGTACTGATTTGTCAAGATAAATTTAAATTTTAATTATAGGTACACATTTTCATAGCAGCGAAAATTTCTTTAGTCTTTTTAATCTTGTTTTGAGTCGATCAACAGCTCCCCAAATATAATTAAAATTTTTTTTACAATTTATTCCCTGAATTAAATATTTTCTTTACAAGAATACATGACGACAAGATGGACGAAAAGGTTTTAACCCACTCAGAAAGAGATTTTAATTTGATCGCTCTAGGTGATTCTTAGAATTTTAAAACTGAAAGCGTACTGATTTCGAACCAGAAATAAATGGTCACCCTAAATATGATTGAAAACTGCAATACAACACTTGGTGAGAGTTGTAATAATGTTGAGTAAAAACATTTAATTAGTGTTAAAGTAAATTAAGCTAATAAAATGTAAATACATGTACATACATATATATATTAACACACACATACATACAAACTGAATAGTGTTTTCAGAAGTTTGTAATCTTGTTCGTGTAGATATATACGACACGTTTTTTCGTTTATTTATTTATTTATTTTTTTAAAATTAAGTCAGTAAAAATTTAATTGATTGTTTTCATTACTTAATTGATTGGAAATAGTTGATAAGTAATGATATAAAGGAGAAATTTAATTTGTAAATTAAATTTCACATAAATTTTATTGGATTATAATAACATTTGATTAAAGAATTAACTAAAAAATAATGTTTGGCTTAATAATTAATTGACTTGAAAAAACTAAAATAAGTTTTTAAATAAATTTATTTAAAAAGCTTTTCTTTACTCTTAATAATTGCCTATTGTTTTGTCATAAAATAGACCGATCATTTTAAAATTCAGTGAATTCCGAAAGAACACTTGTATGGGAGCTATGTAAAATAATAATCATCGCAACGGTGGGGTGTCGTAAAGCCATAGGACGCAAAGCCATAATGGCTTTATGTCTCAATCTAAACGGACATAAAGCCATAGTTTTGATATGGCCTTAAGTCTCATGCCAATTTTAGTGAAATGGGACATAAAGCCATTATGGTTATAAGTCCCATTTGATGTTTTGCGTTACAAATGCTTTATTTCACTAAATATGCCTATTTATCTATGAAATTTATGATTTAAAAAATCCAAAATTGCTAGGCTCCAGGAATTACAGCTGCAAACATTTTGTGAAAGGAAAAAATCCTTAGCTATCATTAGAAAACATTTTTTTTTATTCTTGTGACGCACGCAGGAAACCTTTATTCAGCGAAGCCACCTGCCGCGTCCTTCTGGAGGAAAAAACCCCTAAGTACATTAGTATGCGAAGCCAGATTTCAATGCTTAACTTTAGTGTTTTAGGAATGAGGGATAAAGTCGCTTTCTAATATTGCTTATGTGAGCTAAGGCCATGATGGCTTTATCTCTCATTCAAATGAAAAATAAAACAAAAATGGCCTTATCTACCCTGGTATTAAAGCAACCAACCCCCCCCCCCCCCCCCCCCCATGTTTAGTTCTATTAAATAAAATAAAAAGAGCAATATACATAAACTATAAGGATATTATTTATTTATTATTTAATTATTTATTTTATTTATTTCTCGTTAGTTCCTATACAACAAGATTATATCTTATATTTAAAGTATAGGAATACAAATTATGCAATAACTTAATCTTATTACATAGAATTAAAAATGAAAATAATCGAACAAATTTCACAATTAAAGATACATACAACAAAGTAACGCTAAAATATTAAAAGTTAAATTTAAGCAAAATGATTAAACAAAAAATTTTAAACAAAATAATTAAAAAAAAAATTTTTTAAACTGTTTGTGTTGCTATTAATTTGTTGGTTTGATGGTAGTGAATTCCAAAGGCGATACCATTCAGACACAAGGTGCCTGCATTTAGGGATAATGATGATTTTACCCCTAAGCGATCTGGCAAATCGTAGTTTGGCAAACAGATAGAAAGGTTTTTGAGTATGAATTATTTTATGAATTAAGAGAAGTACTCGAATTTTAAGAAAATTATCAATAGAAACTCCTAGAAGTTTCTTGGCATATGAAGAGGTATGCTCAAATATTCTTAGTCCATAGACATAACGTACGATATTATTAAAAAGGACGAAAATTTTACGCATACTAGCTATTTCGCATTTGGCAAAAATTACGCAGCCATATGTTAAAACAGGAATCAAAAATGATTTTGCAAGCATTATGCGAATCCTAAGGGGGGTGAAAACCTTAGTTAACCACAAAGTTCTCAATTTGCAAAATATGTTTTACCCACAAGGGTGGTAATATGATCAGACCATGTAAGATTACTGTTAAATACTATACCTAGATTCCTGGCAGATGGAACTATGTTGATTTTAGTATTGTTAATTATGATGTCCTCACTGAAATCTAGCACAACACGCCTATTACGAATGACAAGACTTTTGGTTTTGGAAGGATTCAGACAAAGACCATTGGCAGTTGCCCAGAGGTAAATTCTATCCAAATCATAATTCAACTTTCCAATATTGTGACTTATCATTTCCATAGAGCTACTTTAGTAAAGCTGTACGTCATCTGCATAAATATGTAAATTACAATAGGATACTTGTCTAGGCATATCGTTAATATATAGGGAAAATAAGAGTGGTCCAAGAATTGACCCTTGTGGTACTCCACGTTCGAGAAAAAGAGGTATAGAAAGTTCACCATTAACAAGTACCGATTGTGAACGCCCACGCAGGTATGAAGAAACAAGCCTGACGCCAGAGGAAGAAAAGTTGAAAAAATTTATAAGCTTCCAAATTAGAGTGTCATGATCCACCGTATCAAAGTCCTTGGAGTGATCAAGAAGAACCAGAAATGTAATTTGTCCATTATCAAGATCCTGACGTATATTTTCAGTTACATCAGCTAGTGTCGTAGTACAGCTGTGATTTACACGGAAGCCAGATTGTCTCACGAACAAAAGATTATTTTCTTCAATAAATTTACCTATCTGCAGGAATAGAATTTTTTCAAGAACTTTGGATAGGAAACATAAGATGGCAATTGGTCGAAACTCAGTGGTGGATTTTGGGACCGGAATTATTTTAGCATGCTTCCAATTGGAAGGAAATGTACTAGTAGCAATAATAGTATTAAAAAGATGCGTGATATAAGGTAGTAGTAACGGAAGAAGAATAGCAACAAACTTAGGATGCATTTTATCACTTCCAACTGCATGGGATTTAATAGCCATGAAGGCAGAATAGCCATGAAGGCAGAAATATCTTCCGAATGTTCCATATTATATAAATCTATAAACACGTGGACCACCTGCAATGTCGGAATTTGATTGATTGCCAACAACATTTTGACAGACAAATGCATTTTTGACATAAAACAGGGCGACATGTAACAACAATATATTTCTTACATGGAAGAGGGTGCTTGCAATCATTATTAAAAATATGGCTTTATGTCTCATTTTCAGAAAAAAATGTATGGCGTAAAGTCCCATTATAAAAAGACTTAATAGCATATGCCCTTATGTCTCAATGAAATGGGACCTAATGCCATATGGCTTTATGTCCTATGGCTTTGTGACACAACACCCATCGCCACTTGAAAAGGGTTTGCATGGTTCCTGTATCTAAACCTTTATTTGTACCAAATTTCATTAATTAATTATATTATGAGAACTTAAATTTTAGTCTGGTACTGGCTGGACATAAGCGAAGCTCAACAATAAAAATGTGAAGAAAATTTATTAAAAATGCGGCGTGTTCTTTGAACATAACGCCCCGTCCAAATAAGCAATAAGGCAACAACGTCGAAAGAATAACGGGAAATTATTGCTTATTGACTCGCCTATGTTAAGGGTATGGGAACACGTATATATCTTAATTCATCATAAAAAAACAAACCAAATCAGAAAATTATCGTTTTTTTAAGGAAAATTGTTAGAAATTATTAATTTTTTATCGCTTGGTATCACTTGCCGTCGTTTTTTAAATGTCACTTAAAAATTAAATTGAGTTTGACGTTTTATGTCCGCAATAATTGCTTTCGAAAAATGGTTGACAATTATTGCTCAATAAAATGTTGGCAATAAATATGTACGTAATAGAGCAGTCCACATTAGAGATAACATAATTTTGACACTTGCTGCAATATATGCTAACATATTTATTACTAATGAAAACTAGGGGTAAGAATCAGGGATCGTACAAATAATGTAAAAATAAAATGTTATTATTTTCCCCATGGTGGAATAAGGTGATCCTATAACAACAACTTCCTGTAAAAATTTAGCATTCATTTTGTTGTTGCTAAATTCTACCTTAGTTGTCAAAAATGTTGCTATCACACATACACACGTTAAACACACTACCATATAATTATTTATAATTAAAATATTTGCATTTCTTAACAGTTTTCCACGATCTCTTATACGAAAAAGCTATAAATAAATTTTTTCTGATTAAATATTATTTTTAAAATTTTTAATTCTTTTCTGGTTGATATACATTTGATGTAGGGTATTTAATATTCGGCTTCACTACAGATTTCTCATTCACTTACTTTATATTTTCCACTTTATTCTTTTGGTATTTAAAACGTTTATTTATTGAACCTGTTTTCAAATTGTTTGTGTCTCACAGTTGAAAACAAAATTTATTATAAAAATGATCTTAATTTTAATTTGATATTTGTAGATGGTATTTACTGGTGCGTAACGAACACTGCGTTAAATTTTATTTATTTCAGTTTTCGTTTTCATTGATGTTTATTTATAAAAAATTTTTTTTGTTTGTTTTTATTAGTTGAAATTAAATACAACAAAATAGTAAGAACACAATAAAGAAGTAAAATTAAAAAACACAAGAAACCAAAAACTGAAAACCCAAAACTTTTAGTAAACAGGAAACGTTTAGAAACTTAAAAAAAAAATAAAAATTAAAAAAGCTAAAAATACTTGTAAATTTTATTTCTAAATTTTTAATAATACTGTAGATGAACCAAAAATTTTTTAAGGGTTGCTTGGGCCCAAAGAAAACGTAAATTCTGTAAGATTTTCTAAGTTTTTTTTAACCGATTTCATAACGGTAAATGTTGTAAAAAATGGGGTTTTAAGAGTTTTAAGCTCAAACGATTATAACTTTATTGTCTCTAAAATATTTCTTAATTTCCATTCACATTTTCCTTTTATATTCAGCATGAGCATGTTTATTTTGGTCTTAGCTTCTCCAAAAATCATTTTTGTTTTCTAATCACAATTTCAAAATTTAACTAAAAGCCAAATAAGAAAAATTTATTATAAAATATAAAAAAAGTTTAAGTAAATTGCCACAAATGTATTTGGTCTTTTTTACTAAATAATAGATATTAACAAACAGGAAGCACAAACTAAAGAGTTGTTTGTGTTTCTATTAAAAAAATCACTAAATCTGTGATTAATTCTATGAGTTGACAACGCTTATCTAAACTTTAAGTCAAAAATAATAAAAAAAATATTAAACTCACCTGTATACATGAAATAGTTAAAATTAATCCAATGAGTAGATTTCGTTGTCTTTGTAATAGAGATAATAAAAATAATGACAATGATGAAGATGGCGATAATTTTTGCTGCTTCTGATTGTTAAAACTATATTGTATCCGCTTAGAAGTTGATAAAAAAGATGATGACAGGGGGAAGCTGGTATTTATCGAGCTTTTTCTATTATTTGACAAAAGCATTTTGTACGATTTAAATTTATTCCAACGTTTGGTTATTGACATTTTTCTCTTTTTTTTATTAATTGCAACAATTTTTTCTTAACTAAGATTTTTTATTTTTTTTTGTTTAAAAAAATCGGAGGATTTGAGTTAGACAAAAAAATTGTGCGTTTTTTTATAAGAAACAGAAATTTTTTTTTTAGCAAAACAATTTCCTGTCATAAGTTTTTAATAAATTGGTCATGTTTTGAAGACTTTTTATTTGTTTTATTGCCATTTTTATAAAATTAATTTTTGATATGTTAGCATTTTTGTTGTTGTTGTGTGGTTTTTATTTTAGATAACTGGTGATCTGCAAAATAAACATTTTATTTAATACCTTTTCTTGTGGTAAATGGAACTTAACATTTTTTAAACAGTTTTATTTTTTTTTTTTTTTGAAGAGTGATATTGTGGTATGTATGTATTTTATATAATATATTTATATCAAAATTAATTAATTATTTTTTTATAAGAATTTACTATTTTTCACACTTTACATTTTTATTAATTTAAATAGCTTAAATTACCAACTTTAAACATTATTTATTTTTTAAAGTTTCACAAAATAATATTGGCAACACTGCTGTTAATTAGTAAAGTTAAATAATAAACAAAAAACAGCAAAATTTATTTCTTTGTTGTTTTTGTTTAAGTGCTGAGTAAAAAAAACTAGTTTTTCTATGATTTTAAACAAAAAGTTAAACTTAAGCTCTCTCTTTCGTTTTGAGTTATAAATATTAAACTGAGTTGCCAAATTAAGAAAAAAAATATATGTTACAACAAATAAAATCAACCAAACAATTTTCCTTAATCGTTTCGAATTAAATTTGATATAACTGGGTTAAGCTATTGGTTCGCAGAACAGACCGATTTGAATCTGAAGATGATGTTTTGGTTTTTCCGAATTTTAAAATTTTTAATTTTTTCCATAACAACATTCCCGAAAACATGTTAACGGTTTTGCAAAAAAAAAAAATATGTCGAAATCGGTCCAGCGGTTTCAAGTAATGCGGTTAGCAACACTTACTATTTAATTTTCATTTATATAGGTCATGGTGAAATTATGTTGACCAGCTGATCTACTTTTAATCACGCAAAAATCAAGGCTGAGTTGTCAAAGTTGTTTACTTTTACATATCTTTTTTTGACACCTTAGCCAACGAAAACTACAACAAAAACGATAATTTTATTCACAAATTTTTTTTGTTGTAGAACCACCACCACCTGTTACACATATTTGCAACATGATATAGGTCAGCCATAGGCAACCAATGCAATGCAATGGTATATGTGCTGTTTAGGTTCTATTAGTTCTCAAGAAACGTACTATGATACAATTACCTTAAAAGGTATAGTCGCTACGACAGCAACAACAACAAATGTGAAACCAAATTTATGAAGTTGTTGTTAAAACATCCTTGTTTATGTCAAAAAACATACTGTTTTGACAGTTTTAACGCGTGAGCAAACTTGAGAAAAAAATAGTCAGCTGTTGAATCGACACTATCTTGTAAGATAATTGTACGTTTCACATTGTTATTAGTGTAATTTAAACAACAAGTTATAAAAAAATCAGCACTTTTAAAGTCTCAAACAAAACTGAACAATGATTTTTAATTTTCTACAGTGTGTCTGCATACATAAGAAAATTAGAGAAAACAAAAAGGCGCGGCTCCCAGCTTTTGCTTATAAAGGTACCTTAACACGGTAATACAAAGTAATTAGATTTTGTAGAATCGAAATATTATGAAATTCTCTCCGTGTTTAAAAAAAGAGAATAAAAATCTGTTCTAACTATTTTTCATGTTTACACGGATGAGGTTGGTAAAATCAAAATCGGTTGTTTCTTGCCATTTTTCTTTTGGGGTAACGCTATATGGTTAAGGTTCAACAATATTAACAAAAACAACATGAAAAAAATCTACTTTTATTTTGATTGTTTGTGTATTGTTTCATTAAGTGTAGCCACCTTCATTAGATGCTTTAAGTGCTGCCAATCTTTCACACCTCTGATGTGATGAGAATACACAAGTTTCTAAAATGGTTTAGAAAATAAACATTTACCGAACACTTGTCAAATTTGGCATCCGTATTCTCTCCTACCCAATACATTATGCTTTTACATGATGAGATTTTGTATTATCCCACAACATTTTTTGACATATCGTAATATATGTATTACCGTGTAAAGGCACCTTAAACGATATCATAGTCACAACACGTATCAGGTGATTTCAAGGCGAAGTGAAGAAAGTCACTCTCTTAATTTCTTTTTTATATATGAAGCCTGACACTAAAATAGAAATTCTTTTTTAATAGATGTGTCAAACTTTATATAAAAATTAAAAACAAGGGAGCCAAAATGTCTGTCTGGGATTGCGGCCAACTAGCACGTGATTTCACCAATGCTGATATAGATTCAAAAATAGTTTTTTTGATTGAAAGAGTTTTAACGCTTTATTACTCATACTCCCTTATGACGGGAACCCTTTCTTAGAAAATGTAAAGGGCATGACAGTTTCATCAAAACGTGAAAAAACAACAGATTGTTCATTTTATCGAACTGAACTCTTCCCCAATTATTAAACATAAAATATCAACCAGTTTGCTAATACATATTTCAATGATTTTCTTTAAAACGTAAATTGGTTGACTTTTCTTAAAAGGAAAATAATTTTTTCTCATTAAGGTCAATTTTACGTGGAATTTGCCTTGATCTATACCTTGGTCTAAGCTACGTTATTTATTTTTCTTTGATTCAACATTTCTTAAATGTTTAAAGTTTGTTTTTTTTGTTTCCTTTATTTATGGCAATATTTTTTAATTCAAAATTACCGGATTATTTAATATTGCAAAAATTAATATATAAAAAACCAGGCATTTGCACAAAAAAATTTATCTCTGCCAAGAACTGCTTAAACTTTTTATACCTATGTCGCATATTTATAACTCCTGTATGGAGCATTCCACCGTCACGTGTTGGACAAATTCAACTATTTTTTAGCACTTATTTTACATACAACTTCTAATTGGTAATTCAGAATTCAATTTTTTTTCTTTTATTAATTAAACTTCGTGGTAGTCTTCAATCTTACATCGAACTTGTTTTTAATAATTCAGAAAATATTAAAGAAAAAATTAAACAAACTTCGTCACGTGTGGGACAGCCTGAGTCAACCAACATTTAAAATTGTAGTGTTTAAATCCAAATTTCAGCGAATCAGTTGCACATAGAGAAAAGATGTCTAAGAAAGAAATTACAACTAACAACCACGCTTTCTTATGATGGTAATAAATTTTTAATAAAAAAAATATTTATAGGTAAAAATTAACTTTTTTATTTCGTCACGTAAGGGACAAATGGCGTCACGTAAGGGACACAGTTGAAATTATTTTTATAAAATACACAAAAATCAAAAGTTAATTGCAGTTTTGTCTACAGATAAGCTATAACTTTGCAGTCCACAATATTTTGATTGGCCTTGATGAAATAAAAGTTTGAAATTCCTCTAATGGCATGGTGATTCAGATTAAATTTTTTCTCAGATTTTTGAGGATAGCACATAAATTACCTGGGTTTTTGAAACTAATTAAGAAGCCAAATAAGCAAAAAATTTAGCTGACTAAATGACAAAATGTTTGCTTTGGCTTATCATTTCCTCTCATACCAATCTCCTTATATTTTCGCCGATTCCATCTATTATACCCTTTCCATTAGTTGTAGCAAAATATTTGCAAAAATGGCTTTGCGTACTTTGCGCTCAGCATTGATATTAATTTTACCATATAGCGGTTTTTCAATTTTGATTTCGAGCTATTGCTCCAAACTATTTCCACTAAAGGTAAATCTTCATTTTTCGTATTTACTAAATCAAAAAGCTTATTTAAAAAGTAAAAAAATTCATTTTTGTCTTTAAAATTCGCATCCGAGCACATAAGGTGGAGTAAGTGCGGGTAACGTTGTATAGACTGGTATTGTGGTATTGTAAGTTTTTTCTTAAGCTAATAATATAAAAATAACAAAAACAGGCTAAATATACTGCTGCTCTCAGAAAATTAATAAAGCAATACTTTAATTAATATTTGCAAGTAATTTTGGGAGTCAGTTGCAAGAAATCGTTTTGGTGTGTGATAGACTTTTTTTGCTGGTGGAAAAACACAAATTTTTTCCTTAAACGGCGTGTCCGCTATGTTGCAAGATGTTTTGAGCTAGCGGATTGGGATGATTTTCCAGCTTATTAAAGTACTTGTCCACATAGTTAAGGATTTCGCATTTTACTTGTGGAACTTCTAGTTCCTTGGATGTTGCTGCTCTTAACATACCAAGGAGCACCAGTTATTATTCTTAGAATTTTGTTTTCATCTATGTGGAGCTTCCATGTGAGGCGGCGATCTAAGTGAATGCCAAGATATTTTGTTTCAATACGTTGATGCACCGTATGGTTGTTAATAAAAATTGGGGGACACGTTTTCTTGCGTAAAGTAACGTAGGTGCATTTTTGTTCGTTTATTTTAATACCCCATAATTTTGCCCATTTTTCTACTTGGGATACGTGATGCTGCAGTTGTTTCGAGGCCTCTTTAGGGTCTTTATGAATACTGAGAAAGGCGGTATCATCAGCAAAAGTCGATATATGAGTAAAATCGTCACGAAATTAAAAGTGTGGCAATCTAAAAAACATATAGGTATACATTACCCGCACTTACTCTATGCTTGAAAATTTACTTTGTAAAAAGTTGAAGCTTAAACAACAGGACACTCGTTCGCGACCATAGTGCGCTTTGAACTTCATTCTGGTATTCACAAGCGAAAGGCATTGCAAAATCAATTTGAAGGATACGTACACCTTCATTAAATTGGTCTTTTTGAAATTCATCTACTTGGATTTTTTTTGAAATTAACATGTTTCATCACAATATGAACTGAATTCAGTTTGTCTTTCAGTTCAACTTAACTTGTTTAATGGGTTGTCAAACGTGATTTATTATCTGAATTTTTCCCCTTCTTTCCATATGCAGACTTATGCTTAAGTCTATGGACAGTAATAGTTTTTTATTATCAGAAAAAAGTCACATTAATTTTTCCAGCACTTAAAATCTAAATAAAGATCACATAAATTTTTCAGCAACCAGTCGTTACAGTAGTTTTGTTTGTCTTCATTTATTATAAATTCGCACTGATCTGAAGGAGTGTTTTTTATGGGAAGCACATCTTAAGGTCTAAAACTACAAAGTTTTTAAAATTTTATTTCTATATTAGGATTAAATTCCGTAAAAATGCAGAAAGCTTCCCGTAGATACATAGTTAAATAATTCTTCCAACGCCTTTCTTTAATTCCATTTCCCCAAACCACAACCAAAGCATTTGCGCCTGGACAGGTTTATACTATATCTGGATGGTAATAAAAGGCTTTCACATCCTCGTATTACGAGTTGACATTCGACATGTCCAAGCTTGAACTTTCGGCTGGAGCAATATTAAATTTAGGCGCTTATTTGGTTGTTATCGCTCTTTTTTTGCTTGGCGATTGAAGAAGGGCTTTTAAAGCCTTTTGAATAGCTTTGATAAAGTTTGTTTGGACTTTTAAGAAGGTTTTGGTACTTACAGAAGGACTGTCAATATTTTGACATCGATTTCTTTATTAGGCCCTTTGCAGGCTTTTTTTTATATTTTTCCTTAACTTGCAAAGTTTTTAAATCGATTTCTGAAATACTTTCTCTTTTTCGCTTATAAAGCTCACGTATTCTTCTCTATCAGCTAGGGCTAAAGGTTGGATCATCTTTCTTACGCTTTCCGCGAAGTTTCCGGATATGTTCAGTACTGGTGGAAGGTTGTATTTTGGTCATATTTGGATAAGCCACAAATGTAGTGCAGTAAATTACAAATATAGTTTGTAGATGGCAGAAAGAATGAAAGATTTCAGATATGTTAATTCTTGGCGTCACGTGTGGGACACTTTTTATCACGAAAGAAAAAGTATTTGCTAAGTGTTTAAGTGCAAATTTTTTTGTCAGCTTTTAGACCACCAAAAGTTAGCTGTAAACAACAAAAATCAATTTGTTTAGTTGACTTGCCTTACAGTTATTAATAAAAAAAGGAAAACGGCGTCACGTGTGGGACATAGAAATTTACCTTTGCATTGTAATTATTTTCTCGGGAACAAAGCACTTTACAGCAACAAATATTATACGGTTTAATACCGCTCACCACGTCCTTGAACGCAGAAAAGAATATTAGTTCTTATGTGAAAAACAATATTAGCAGCGATCTCTCAAAAAATGGTGTACAATGAAAGAGAAAAGCTAGATTCTTTATACTCTCAAACAAATAACGGTATTTATGAAAATAGTGATCTACTCGTCACGGTGAATGTCAATTTTTTGAGATGAGAACTTAATCTCTCTATGTAGATGCAAAAATATAAAAAAAGTCAATGTTTAAAATATTGTTCAGATTTCCGTTTTTTCATGGAATGCTCCTGTATGCTATTTCCGTTTAAACTTTAAACTTATTAAATTTTTATTATCTCACCTTTGAAAAATGTACTAAAACTTCACAAAAGAAAGGAAAAAAAGTAAAAAAATTTCACATAAATAATCTTTTTTTTTATATTCGGCAACTCTTTTTCTTAAAATTTAATTTAGTTTCAGTTAACCTGTATGTTTAACGTACATGAACCAGTAACAAAAGTTGTTTTAATTTTTGTTGGTAGAAATTGAAAAAAGCAAAAATTGCAAAAAATCGTAAATAAAAATTGTAACAGAAATAAACAGCAAATAATTATGTATGTAGGTATTAATTTATTATTAAATAATTATTTTTTAGTATCATATTGCAAAAAAAAAAATTATTTGGGTACAAAAATAAACTTGTACCTTAATAAGTTGATGCCAATAAGTTTATAAATTTTCGCTGTCAACACAGACAACCTGAGTGAGAGCAAACTTTATGGCAGTTTTAAATAAAAAAAAGTGAAATAAAACTGGTTTTAGCCAAGTACATATGTATGTATGTGTGTATGTATAAACTAATAAACCACAATAAAACAAGTTTTATAAAAGCATTTTTTAATTTTTGTATTATAGGTAGATATGCAAAAAAATACATAATTTTGCTGTTTTTTTAAATATTTTTTGCTCAATTTGTATTTGGGACAAAATATTTTTGTACCAATACATTATGTTCATAAGTGTTTATTATGATGTCAAAAAACACATTTAAAGGTGATTTTAATTTTATTTAGTTTTGTATATTCTTAAATTTTTTAAGCACTTTAATTTTGAGTTTTATATAAAAAATTGTTTTCCTTTTATTATTCAATTATTTTTTCAACACTTTTAGTATTTTGAATTTTGATTTTTTTTCTTTTTGTTAGCTTTAAACGTGCTAAAAATATTTTATTAAAAGAAATTTATGGCCAAAAGGTGAAATTTTTTTTATTTAAATACATACACATACACATATTTATAAACATTCATATTTATTTTTCGGAGGTAGTTGTGTGGTTGTCACTTTTTTTTTTCGTTTAGATTGATGATCAGTTAGTATCATTGTGGATGTCATCAAAATTCGACTGTGCTTTATGTTATACGTAATGGAAAACTAAACACTAAACAATGCAAAAAATTAATACCTCCCATGTGATCATTTTACTCATATTTATGGTAACAATTTAGAAATTTTAAATTCCTTATAAGAAAAAAAACAATGATTCCTAAGAATGGTAGACTTTAGGTTTAAAAATATGCATAGATAGACTTTTTACCCTACACATTGGCCTTTTGAAATTTTGAATATTTTTTTATCCATTTTTTTATTTATAAATATTTCTAATTTTTCAATAGCGGTTCGTGTCATATTTTAACCCTCTTAGGGTGCCTACGGAAAAGTTGTAGGAGTTTTTATTTTGTTTAAATTTTGTATGGTAACCCCTTATGGGGTTGGGAATAGGGGGTAAGCATGTTCTAGGAAAATGTTTGCAAGAAAAAATTAGTTGGGGTCGTCCATGCGTTTGACCTATCCATGGGCACCCTTAAGGCTGTAGGGGGGATTATTAAAATATCCCAAACCTTGTATGGAAGCCTCCTTGGGCAATGGAGATAGGGGATAAGTATGTTCTAGAAAAATGTTTGGGAGGGAAAACTAATGGGGTTGGTCCTTCACTTAATTTCTCCTAGGCCGAGTCTGAGGAAGTTATGGGCGTTTTTACATAATTTTTTGTAAATTTTGTATGGCAACCCCCTTAGGTGATGGAGATAGTGAGTAGGTATGTTCCAGGAATATGTTTGGGAGGCAAAAATACTGGGTACCTGTAATACATTTTCCCCCCTATTATAGTTTAAAACTCAACTCAGTTAAGTTGTAATTATAAACTTTAATATTACGATTACAAACAAACTTGTGAAAAAAGTTATGTTTTAAAATTTTGTGTTTGTCTGGTTGACAAAAACATCAACAAATACAACTCGTCACCGAATTTCACATTACAACTGAAAAAGAGTTGAGTTTTAAACCATAATAGGGACCTTTATTCCTCTAAGGGCGACTCCGGGGAAGTTGTAGGGATTTTTACCCTAATTTTTTAAAAATTTTTTTATGGCAATCCTGTCAGGAGCTCGAGATGGGGGGTAAGTGTGTTTCCAAAAAATTAATGGGAGTCGGTCTTATATTGTTTTTATGTACAAATTTACAGTTATCAGACGGTTTTGCTGGATTTCAATAGCGGTTTTTAAAAGAGTTTGATATATATTTTTAATTTTAATTTAGAAACCGGTTTTGATGACTTGAATTTTTTGTTTCACAACATTAAATTGTGAGAAAAGTATTTAGTCAGAGCCATATTAAGAATAGGTAGTGTAGTGTCTTGAAGATAGTGATTTTTGTACGCGCGAGCTGTATTTGCTTTTTAACTGATTACTTAGTCCATAAAAGCATCTATTAGCCAATACTGCTTGTTTTGTTTATGGCAGTACCAAGATAGATAAAATCGTTGACTGATTCATTCTCGACTTTTCCAAAAGTGGCAGTTACTGCTAGCAATGTTAGCTCCATCATATAGATTTCATCAGCGTAAGCGAGTGCTGTATAGTTCGCCAGATCTATTCACATTTGCGGTTGGTATAACCCTTTCGAGAGAATATTTAGAAGATTACACAGAAAGCTGTTTCCTTGTGGAACATCGCTTGGAATTAAGATGTTCAGAAACGTTTTTTTATCTTTACAAAGGATTTTATATCAGTTAAGGTTATCGTGATAGGTCATATTGGTTTTGAAAAATACCAAACGCAGGAAAAGCTTCAAACATCTTTACACATGTTGGGGCTACCGAAAGCGGTTTCGATTTCAACAAATAGACGGTATGTGTCGATGTGTTTTTCTTAGGTCTTTTCCAGGGTTTGAGGTAGTGTGTATACGTAGTGGATGGAGGATTTTCCAAATCTCATACCGAAGATTTTAATCTTTGTTATCTGGTAACCAATGGAAAGAAGACTTATTCCTATTAGGCATACTGTTTTGTTTATTATTTTGTGCACATAAAACACCGATATTCCAGTCCTAGGGTATGCGTTCTTCTAGCCAAGTTGTACAAATAAGCTGATGCTGGCAACTCATCAGCTCCTACTGCCTTGTTATTCCTAAGCCGGGTTATTGCTTTTTGACTTCATTCTGGTTAGGCGGTATGCATTCAATAACTTCTTTTGAAATTAAATCTGTTATATCTACCATATCCTCATTACACTAAATGTATTAGTCACCAGATTGCCTTACTAATCTTTGCAGAAGAATGTGCCTTTATCAGAGCCTTAAGCTTGACTTTTTGACTTCATTCTGACTTCTTAACTTCTCGATATGCTCACAAGTCTTTCTACCTTTCAAAGCTTTTTTCCTCTCCTTTTCTCACGAAACCATTGCTTCGCAGGACGTATTTCTACTGACTGACTTGTATGCCGCATTCTTTACTTCAGCAGCATTATGACACTCCTTGTCGCAATATTAGTTCCTTGCGGATGGCTTACGGATTTTGCGCATTCCTCCATAGAGTTGAAAATCCTTTTCATTGCGCTGCTACATTATCGGGACAAGGCCTGCCATTGCGTCAGTCGAGTGAAGTAAGACGTTGCGGTTTGTTGTCTGCAGTTTTTCGATGTCAAGCTTTCGTGCTATGTCAGATTGTGTGCTTCTTGCTACATATAGACGATCCGAGTCGGTGTTCGTTTTTGAATCAAGCGTACGTCTAACACGCTTGATAAATGCCCTTTCGTATATTACAATTTAATCAACCTGGTTTCTCGTAGCTTGATATGGTGAAATCCACGTGGCCTTCCATATATATAAGTACATATGAATATGTCAAAATGTCAGAATATGGTGCCGCTAACAACTATATTCCTAGCCGCGTCTAAGTCTACCGGCTTCATTCCGTTACCGGATTTTTTTTCTCGTAGAGACTATATTTCCCGACTGTTGGACAAAAACTATTTTCCCTTCCAATTTTAATATTTTTTAGAGATGATTTTAATGTTATGGCCGTGGCAGCGGTCATATTTATCCCTAGGCACTCGAAATATGTGGACAGTGACACAATAAGGACTGATTATGAAGAATTTAGCTTTTATAAGGGTTGTGGCTAGCCTCTCTGCCCTAGAACACATTCCATTGTGTTCGATCTAAAGCGATAAGTTTAGGTTTAATCAACCGTAAATGCAAATAGGTCACCTCTGTTTCCAGTTGCAAGTTTCTTCTATCCAATCCAAAAATTTTTTCCTTGATCTGGTTTCAAAGTCTTGGCACCATGTTTTGTTATAATAGAGATCATGATTTCCCAGACAAACCTAAACCAAAACATTTACATGCGGGTTTACCGATTTTATATAGCGACTGTTTTAGGTCTATTGTATTTTTTAAATAGCTTGAAGGTTTTTTAAACCAGTTTTCAAAAAAAATCAAAAATGTAGGTAAATCTAATTTAAATTTCTTTACTTTAATAAAAATTTACTTGGCCCCCAATTTTCATGTTTCCGTGAATTAAAATAATATTTTAACGCCGGCAACTCTGACTGTCTGTTTACGAAATAGACGTTTGCAGAACAAGATACAAAAGAACAAACAGATGATGGAGAAGAAGCAAAGACAAATAATAGCAACAGAAATGCAAAGGTATGCGACGCGTCAAACACAAATAAAAACAACCAGGGAATAAATATACACACACTTAAACATAGATGTGTACGTATACGTCAGCGTTTTTAATACGGCGCACGCATGTTCACTGAAGTTATTTGTATGTAAGTATGTACATATTTTTATTAACAACAATGCACATACGGAATTTTTTTTTGGAGAAAACCGAAACCCATAAAAAAACGGCAATAGCTTCACAATAGACTTCTTTAATAAAATTGGGGAGGCAAGTTAGCAAAGCAAAAAGTGTTTTCTTTGTTTTTAATTTTGTTTTAATACATGCATATGTAAGTATGTATGTATGTATGTACATTAATGGATTGATTGTTAATTTTTAACGTTAGTTATTTATGATGAAGTTTTTTTTGTAAATTTATTTGCAGATTTTTTTAATTTTGTTACTTTTATGTTTAGTAGTAGTTATTACTTTAAAATTATACTAAGTCATAGCCTTCTTTTATTATAATTGACCAACAACTTGTAAAAGAAACACACCTTCTTCACGCACACTTATAAGACTAGTTAGGAATAATTTTTTTTTCTTTTTTTTATAGGTATCTATATTATTTTCCTCTATTATGTTACCTTTTTTCATTTAATTCTATTTTCGTTAATGTTTTTACACTTGTTTAAAGTAATTTTCTTTAAACAAAAACTAGCTTCAATTTTTGTATAAATTGTTCTGGGGAAATAGAGGGAAACCCATTTTATTTTCACTACCGCACACATTTACAGTATTGAAACGCATACAGCTACACTCACGCACGCTGCAGACAGAACAACAACGAATAGTGTTTTGTTTATTTTTTTTTTGCCGTTTTTTTACACACACACATCTACAAATTTGTATAAAATTTTAAACGAATCTCCCGCTTACGCTACGTACACGTCCACGGTTTTAACTCGAATGAATGAAAATATCTCATTCATTGAAAAAAATCCACTCAGTGAGAAGATTGTTACAAAAATGGGATGAAAACGTCGGTAAAGTGAAACAAGTACATATTATTTAAAAAAAAGGACCAAAACTAAAACACGTGTACCAAAATTAACTTAAGAAAGTAACCCCAAATTTGGAAAAACAACATTTTACGGTTTTCCTTACATATGGACTCTATAAATAAAACAAGTAAGAGCGCTATACTCGGCTGTGCCGAACCTTCTATACCCTTCACAACTTGTAAAGATTTACCTTTACAATACAAGGGGTAAGTATGTATCTTCCAGAAAAATGATTGCAAAGAAAAATGAGTTGGGGTCAATCTCACATTTTACCTATTCACGGGAACCATGGAAGCTGTAGGGGGAATTTATTACAATTTGCCCAACTTTGTATGGGAGCCTCCTTCGAGGATGGGGATAGCGGCTAAGTATGTTATAGGACTATGTTTGGGAGGGAAAACTAATGGGGGCCTGTGGTACATTTTATTTCTCCAAGGCCAACTTTGGGGAAGCAAGAGGCGTTTTTACATTATTTTTATAAATTTTGTATGGCAACCCCCTTAGGTGATTAAGATATGGGGTAAGCCTGTTTTAGGAATAGGCTTGGGAGGGAAAAGAATTAGTGTTTCCTCCAAGGGAGGAAAACTTAATCGGAGCACCCTGAAAGCTGTGTTTTTTTTACATTAAACTTTGTTTGGCAAACCTGTTAGTGGGCAGGATAGGGTGTAAGAACGTTCCACAAAAATATTTGTGAAGAAAAATGTTTGGAAGTCTTCCTGCATCCGTTTAGAGCAACTCCAGGGCAGTTGTAAAGGTTTTTTTGTACAAATTAAGGAGAAATAAACAGAGGTAGTTGTGTCAGTTATCGGGTGATTTTGCTAGACTTTAATAGTGGTTTTCTTGCCGATATTTTCGTTATTTTGATGCCACCTACGGGTCTATGCGATATTGGGTGGCTTCAAAAAGTTGATTTAAACCATAGCAAGGACAGGCGGACATCGCTAAATCGATTTCCCTATCTATAAGAACAAAGAAAATAAATACTTTATGAGACGAAATGACAAACTTATATATACCCTTATTAGATACATATTTATGAGAAGCAAAAAAATTATCAGCGGTGTTTTTTACTGTACAAGTTCATTGTGCCATAATGTGTACCTATATTATACATTTGAAAATAGGACAAAATGCTTTACCTATATTTTCCTAAAAAACCTATCAAAAATATCGTTTTTTAAAACTAAATTATTAAATATTTATGTATGTATGTATATTTATGTATGGATAAGTGCATATTAAGACAAAATTTCACGCTTTCATACACATAAGTTCATCCCTGGTTTGTTTATATTTTCACAATTTTGTTTTGTTTCTCTTTTAACAATTTTCTTATAAGAATGCAAATTCTGTTATTTTTTTCATAGTGCTGCCATCGTGCGATAATAGATTCATGCATATAGTTTTGCCAAGACAATATTCGTTTGTAGAAACTACTAACCGTTTTCAACTCCTTTCGTTCTTACTATAAATATTTGTTATGTTAACTGTTAACTTGTGTTTATCCGCGTTTTTTATATTTCATACATATGTATGTATATCCGTCATAACACCCCAATAAGCATTTTGGCTGAAATTCAAGTGGAATTACATTTGAAATCAAGTCACAATTTCCAATTTCCAGTGTTGAATTACAGTTGAAACACAGTTGAATTCAATAGCGAATCCAGCAAAATTAACCATTGAATTACAGTCGAACAAAACAGTACCTTTATAGTGTAATTCCAGCCTTGAATAACGGTGTGATTCAAGTTGAACCGAACTTGAATCTGAAAATTTAATTATAAAATCATCATCTTCACCGCCGCCAATGATTTTCCATCAACTCTGTGCCATAAATAACGTATGCTTCAAACAAATTTGTTGTTGTTTTTTAACTAACTTCAAACAGACTGGAAAGAGGATGGATTTTAAATGTAATTCAAGCTTGGATTCACACCGGAATTCCAACATTGGAATTCACAAAAAATGTGTGCTTATTGGGACATAGAAAATATTATAGATATGCAGTAGACGCTCGTAAGCTAATACTACTTAATTCTTTGTACACCTAGCTTTTGTTTGAGAACTTTTTTTTCCAAGGTAGGTACATAAAATATAAATAAAAAATTCCAAAAAATTTAATAGTGCATTTATTCATACAAGTAATTATTAATTATTTCAGAGATATCTGTCAAATAAGACTTTAATAAGCCCACATTAATTATTATTACTACAACGGTAAATTTGACACTTACTTTTACACTCTATCAATATGAATTAATTTGGGCTGTCTACTGAATACTACCTGCATTAGTATGCCTTGGTTTTTCGACTTTCTTTTATGAAACGATCACAAAAATTTTGGGTTTTTAAATTTGTTACAGTATATTAAGGGCCATTATTACAACTTCGCGTTAGCTTAAAGTGAGATTTTATCGCTTGAATAAAAACATTTTCATTATTACAACTTTCTTTTAACTTAAAAATGAGCGATAAATTAAAGGCAAGTTCGTCTTGGCGGTAAGTTTTACAAGGAGGATTTATGTTTAAGTTACCATATTTTTTTATTTTAATATGGTAGCACTATCCGTTACACAATTTTTGCTTTTCAAAATGTAAACAAAAGTGCGTCGTTGCCACTACAATCTTATTACTCCTTCAAAAGTAGTCGGTAATTGCTAACGGTATTGCCACACAATAAGAAATATGTATTTAACTTTACCGGCAAGTTGTAATAATGGAAATTTGCTAACGGCCACTTTATCGCCATGTTCTGTTAACGCTACCATTTACTACCGCCAACTTTGTCGCCAACTTGTAATAATGGCCCTAAAAAGTATATATTTTATTGCCCTATATTCAAAAAAAATTAAAGTGGGGCTATTAAGACATTATTTGACAGATGTTTGTGGCATAGTTGTGAAATAAACCCTTAATAAGTCTACTTTAATATTTATAAATACGACCCTTAATATAGAGGCTTTTCTGTTCAATACATTTGTACTTTTCCAGCACCAAAAGAAAACAGTTAGCAAACGTTTGGTGAAAAGAAGTTTTTTTCTTTAAATCGCCATTAATCTTTTGATTTCCCAGAAAATAAATGTTTTATACATAAATACATATGTATGTGACTAACCTCGTCAGTAAATATTTAACTAAAGATTTATTTCTTCATTTACTTAAAATCGTTAATGGTTTGTTACTAGACAGTGTTAAAAAATTTATTTGCATAGAAAAAGTTTACAAACGAGAGTAAAAAATTGAGACACAAAAAGTTCTTGCGAATTCTGACAATTACAATTTTTACTTGCAAGAATTTTTTCATGTTTTTTGGGTTTATCCGTATAAAAAAGTTTTCTAAAAGAATTTACAGTTAGAAAATACAATAGCTTGCTTGGCTGGTAACAAATAATAGAAATATTTTATAATGGAAAGTAAAATTGAAGTTTTTAAATATTTTTTAGAATTTGTTGACTTTTTGCAAATAATATTTTGTGTTACAAGTGCACACGAAAATCTTGAAAAACAAAAGACGATTTATTTTGGGCGCCTCTTTTGTTTCTGGAACTGGAGATGGCACTTCGTTTGTATATTTTGTTGATAAATTAAATTCCAATCTTGTTTATTTATAAATTATAGTAAATAAACGAAATTAATATATCTTATTCATAAAAATCTCACAAAATTTGATAATTTAATTTTTTTAAACATTTTTTCACTACACAGAATGAAAACTCGCTTTCTAAAATCAATAATTTTATTCTTGAATTTATCCAAAATCTTTCTTTAAATTTTTAAGTACGATCCGTACTTACGTTTTCCTAAAATAAAGCCTATTCGGATTGCTTCAACAAATCAAGCAGAAAAAAGCTTGTTGTTTTAATATAGAATTTTACATTTGAAAACAAAGTGTCTCGGTGGCCTAGAGGTAACGCGCTTGTGCTGCAGTGCAGAAGTCCCTGGTTCTGGTCTCAGCTTCGGAAAGTACATAAAATGAAATTTTTAAGTTGTAAATTGTAATTGTAAATTAAGTGTCAATAAAACAAAAATAAAATATAAAATTCTTTTTCTTTAAAATAGCTCCATAAGTCAAAAAAATGACATTTCATTTTCGAATTAATCGTGTTTACGGGTAAATCAATCTTGTTTTGGCTTAAATCAAGTACGGTTCCGAACTTAAATCAATTCTTTTTTGCTTAATTGTGGCTAAAAGTAAGAAATTCGTACTTGAAAAATTTTACTTGGAGTAAGAAATTTCGTACTTGATTTAAGAAAAACCCTGCTCACTGTAGTTGGCACCGCTTTGCCTTGATTTAAGTAAAGTTTACTTAGATTATTCTTTGTGTGTACAATAACAAAACAAAAAAATTTGCGTTCCAATAGAGTTTATCGATAGCTTTTAATATCACATAAAACTTGTCACCCCCATTAGCCGAAATCAGCTGGTCTGTTGTTTTAACGCTTTATGGCGCATGCAAAAGTAGAAAGTAGCTCTACTTTTTGCATGCGTCGCATCAAATGACATCAACGCGTCATGCTCTGTAGTTTGCCATATTGAAATACACATATTTAACTCTTTTGACAACCGCGTATTAGGCGCCTACGCATGAAAAGCGTGTAATGAACTTTTAGCTTTAGACTGCAACGGTAACGCTGTCATTTTTAAGCATTTTTTTTAAACTAATTAAACAAATTAAACAAAGTGTTGATATATGTGGCCTTAATTGGTTCTAAAATTTGAATTATAAAACATGTGTTTCTTAAGCATTATTGTAACTTACATTAAAAAATTTATTTAGTTAAATACCATTCACAGTTTAGTTAAATACCATTCACAGTGCCTGTTTATTTGCTAACGAAAAGGGTATTGGCTTCACTAAACGGGTAACATTCGTTAACTTTGTGAATTAAATATATTTTTTGAAACTAGCTGCACTTAGCAAATACACAAACCTGTGACAGATATAGATGTCTCATAAACATTAACGTGGACGGCCTTACAAACATTAATAATGGTTTTAGGCATTTGAAAATAAATGAATTAATTTTATTTTTGTTTGTTTTATTTTATTTGTAGAAATATATGGTTTGATATTGTTTGCAATGCATTTAATTAAGACAAATACAAAGTCTGCAACACTGTTTTAAAAAAGTATATAAGTTTGGTTAAAACAATCATGATTTATTTCTTCGTTCAGCCTGTTTATTTTTTGTTTTTGGTATAACAACTTCTTACAATGGGCAATACAACACCCATTGTACTATTATAATACATACACTAAGTTAAAATAGTTTAATTAATGATTTTTTCTTTTTGGAGTTATACTTAATATGTGTTATCAATTAAAAAAGTAAGAAAAGCATGACATTGTTTATATTAGAGAAAGAAAACAAGTTAAAATGCATTTATAAGCGTTTCGAAAATGTTTAGCATTTCAACAATAATTTAAAAGGAATATTCTTTTTGACTGCCTTTTAACAACTTAGATAGGTGCTAAGCCGAGATAAGGCTGATCTTCAAGCGCCTCGAGAGTTTTAAGATAAACTGTGGTGTTGAAACCGGTCTCACTCAGAGGATCTTTTAATAAGTTTCTCAAATGGTCGTCCTTGCGCAGAGATATTTGCTCTTCACGTGCAACTCAGGCTTTTACATGGCGGAAATATTCGCTGTAAAACTAGAATTTTTGTCGACAGGCACTTGACAACTCCGTCACTTTGCTCATAGACTTCTACATCTTTACCTTCTAGGCAGCCAATGCAAAAAAGAGTTGTCAAGGCTAAGCCCGCTATCTAATATTACTTTAGTTTGGGTTTCCGTACCTAGGGCCAATTTTCGTAACGAACATATGGACGAGATGATTGAAATAATGAAGCTCAATATACCTTCAACTTAGAATCGGGTCTCTGGGCGAAAGGATCACAGGCAAACAGAGTGGGCAATAATTAAACGACGACTTTAATATGTAGTTGTGGGGATAAAACAAAAAAGGAGTCAGTTTTTCTCCTCTTCTGCGATGCTTAACTTAGCCGAAAAACATTTTTTGGGCTGTTACATACTGAATGACCTTCGTCAGATATCAAGGTGCATGTGGAATTATCTGTTGGTTGCATTCAGTGCTTCGTGGTTTAGTTAAAGCAGGGGTTTTCATATACAATACATCTGTTGAGTGGAATGGTCATTTTAATCGATCGTACTCCTTACTTTGCAGACTGCGAGTAAAACAAAATTACCACCAACAAACCATCCCAGCAAAAAATAATCGAGATTTTGTAAGCAGTAAATACTTTTTCTAGTATACTAATGCGCCTCGCAGCAAGCACTTATCTATTTCCTTAATAAAAGCAATAGTGTATGGCAGTAAATGTAAAATTTTTACTGTTATACACACTTGCTTACTCAAGTGCATACTGGGAAGCACTACTGTAAGGCAGTGAGTAAAAAAAAACATTCGTTTTTCATCAAGTAACGAACATAATAACACGGCAAAACATTTATTTCGATGACGCAATAAATTTAAACAGCTAAAGAAGCACCAAAACTACATGAATTAACTGGATATTCATAGCGCCGAAATAAGCACTTTACATGAAATGCAACTAAGTGGGACATCGCGAACAAATATCATGCCATACGTAAGCAGGTTTGTAAGCTTTGCTGTCTTGATATTCCCTTACAAACCTACCTACGGCGAAGCAGCAGTTTTTGCTGGGATACTTTATGCTTTTCGGTATAACTTAAACAAAAAACAGCAAAATAAATTTCAAAATAATTTGTTAAATTCTAATATATTATCCTGGTCTTCAAATATAATTCTGCTAATGAAGATCACGCTGATACCAGCGATCATTGTTGGTAATTCGATGATGTGGCCACTGATGATCTAGGAAAATGTCATGCCTTAAATGGTTGTCCATTATTGATCACCATAATGGTGTTTATCTAATGCATGCATGTAAGTATGTGATCAAATAGAGCTCTTTTTATAAACTAAGCACAGGTCTCTAGAGCAATTTCAGAAACAATGACAAAAAATAAAAAAAACTAAAATAAAAATAAAATAAAAAATTAAAAATAAAATAAAAATTTTCAATGAATTCTAGACAGTTAAAGTTTTATTGCTATTTTAAGTTCGGTAGGCTTAAACAAGAAGAGACCGTAGAGCCCATACAGTCTCTTCACCAAAGCAAAGTGTTATAAAACATGATTGCAACGACAAGTAGACACAAGTTTTTACAAGCAGCCGTCATAAGTAATAGAAATAATAAATGTGAACAATAATTCAAGAAATTAAATAAAATATTTATTGCATTAGTATAGAAGCATAGCAGAATAGTGCTTGATTTGAAAAGAGAGCTTTTAAGCCCGCTTGCAATCACTAAAAGAATAACTGTCAAAGAAACGCTTACCTTTTTGGCATATGTAAAGAATATGATTTGGCGAATTATCATTAAAAAATTCGGTTTTTAACAACGCTTCCAAATTATTTAAATTTTTTTAGAAACCCATCTGAGCAAGCTAAAGCTGGAGCTGACACTTTTGATTAGTTTTTAATAGAGCCACCCCGTCCAAAAAGTGATCGTACTAAAGTGAAAATCGGCGCTGTTAGCGTGCTTGTGTACAAGTAGACTCAAATGTCGCATAAACAGGGAGCCCCCCATACACAAGAAACCCATATACATCAATTCGTCTTATTACACCCAGAAGAAAAGAGCTTGCAAAACTGCAATTAGGTTCAGACAGGGAGCGTTCACTACTTGGCGTGCTAACAAGAACCCTAATTCGCTACACAGCTAGGCAAGATCGTCGTGTATTAAAGTACCCAACCGTGCAAGGCCAATGTTCGATAAATTTGTTAAAAGAATAAGAAATCTTAAGTCCCTGCTGTATCAAGGAATAAAATATTAGTCACTGACACGGTTGAAAAAGCTATCCTCCTTTGCAGGCAATTCACATTTGCCGGAAAGCAGTTAATGACTTCCAAACTTATTTTTTCGAGCTCGATCAGTTCAAAGAATTCAGGCGGATTTTAACATTATAAAGTCTCCTAGGCCGGAAGGAATACTAGCACTGTGTTAAAAGATTGGGTAATATAATATGCTACGCCGATTTCCAAATTGAAAAGTGTTAAAAACTGTGAAGGAAACTGGCTTCTAGCTATTTCAGTACGCTCCAATGTTGTCAAGAGTATAGTTAAATGCAAAACACATTAGACAGAAAATTCGTTTCTCAGTCGCACAGTTTGTTTATGGAATAAACTTCTCAAAATATCCTGTCAGAGCTAATTTCGTTTGTTTGTTTGTTGCGACTGTTCGCCGTTTAAAGGACTGGCGATAAGTGTATAACACAAGTGCTAAGGTCTACCTCCTAGCGGTATCAACCGGGCAACTTTCGGTTCAATTACTGAAAGGCTAACAGACATGGCTGAGGCGAAAACAATCTGTCTTGGGTTAATTGTGTGATCAGTGATTCACTGGTCTGGCTTGTGGCAGATTGTCCTTGTTGTCGCTGTGTCATGTACATCGCCATTAAGTGGCACAGAAATACAAGGTTCTAAGGGTAAAATAGAAATTGGTAGGAATGAAACGAATGTAGATTGACCAGAGTCCTATCTGGTACCACGGGAATCAGTTGGCCCCATGTGCTTACCAGTGCATGAATTGATTAATTGAGAGGTCTTCTTCGGGAGTTCACGTGGTGGCTGTGGTTATCCCCAAGCGGGACAACTGAGAACAAAAGTTGATACGCTGGGGTCCGTCCTGTACGGTACTCAGAGTGATCGCGTAAGCGGTCTTATATGAACTTAAGGTTCACAAGAAAGAGTCTCTCAGTTTTGACGGGCCTACCCAGGTACATGAGCAACTATTGAAGTAGGCTATTAGCTGAAAAGGTGTAAGTGTGTTTGGAAGTAGGTGAATAGGGAAACTGGCTACCGCTGGGGACCCTAGGATCTAAAATAAGATCCCGTCAAAGTAATAGCAAATAATTAGGAGGCCGGCATTGGCATGCTGAAGCATGTGCGTGACTTGGTCCTGACTGGCGGTGAGAAGATTGTGAAGCATTGATGATGGTGGAGTAATTGATTTGTATAGATGAGAAAAAGATCCTTCTAACAGAGCTGGGTGTCGCATTCATTGGGTGCGACATGATAATCATAATCTTTCTTGCTTAAGGTTGGGTGCTGTTTCACAAGCGTGTGTCTTGTCGGCGCGGATCTGTTTTGATTATGAAGAAGCGAGATAAAAACTAGAAATGCAATTCGGGTTTAGATAGCCCAACTCCTCACCAAGGAGTCTGTTGTGGCTACACAGAGTCATGACAGAGAATTGGTACCTGGGTGGAAGGGTGAGCCATTCTAGGGGCGCTGGTGGACGCATTGTTTCCATCAAGTGTTGAGAGCACCGTGAATTATTGCCAGCATGGCAGGTGTCACGTAAAACCCTTAACGTCTGTCAGAGCTAATATCGATAAATGTTAATCAAATGTCGACAAGCACTACTTCCTCTATCTTTCTTCCCTCTCTTAAGGGCTGGTCATAATTCAAAACTATATTTTTTCAATAATTTAGTTTGGAAATTTGAATGAGATTGTCACGTACTAAACATTGAAATCAGAATTTGCCGTCACTTCATTTCTAGAAGAGGACCAACAGTGGTCCCAAAATCGTGTCATTTGCATGTTTTGCTCCTGAAAAGTGCAGCAAAGCGACATTTGGAATGCCCCGTTATGAACAGACGTAGTGATTATATTCCTGAAATTATTTTACTTTTTCGTCTTGGTTTTTACAAATCAATTTCCGTCGGGCTTACAAAACCCCTTTTTATATTCATTTTTAGTAACCGCAATTAAACTAAAAAACTAATATTCACCCGTTTGAGTAAAGTAACTTCAAATTGCTTTCCTTCATTGCCATTCACACATTATAATTCAGCAACAAAATTGCAAATAAAAAAAAACATATTTTTTTGCAGCCAGAGGAATTTCAAATTATAACAACAAGTCACCTTCAGACAACATTACCATTTATGGAATCTTGGTCAATTGCATCTGTAATACCTTTTCTGTTTTAATTAGTTTTTCTTTAGAGAAGAGAGCAACAACAACAACCACACTGAATGCAGTACCAATAATTTAATATGATGAAAAAAAAAACAAAGTTTCCACTTAAATTACTATTAAAGCTGGCTGGGACAATATGGTGAGAGCAACAACATGTTCTTTGTATGTCCAGCATGTTGACAACATGAGTTTACTCTGTAGTTTAGCAACGCAAAACAAAATCGTTTTTTCAATGGAAGTGCTTTTTTGTATTGTTTGGATGTGCATAATAATAATAATCGGTCTATTTTATATATATCTTTATCTGTCAATTCTGTCAGATATTTGTTTTATTGTTTCCCTGTATTAATTCTTGTTTTTCTTTATTTTGCTTCTACTGTTGATGCTTGCATTTGCTTATAGTGTATCTCTAGAAGGTGATAGCGCATCATCAGCTGATTATTCTTTGCTTTGCTCCAATAACTAGATATCAAAAGCTGCATACTTTATGTTGGGTTGCTTGTTTATAATTTTTGACATTTAGCTCTTTATTCACGGATTTGGAATGTTAAAATGCCATATGGTTGTTGGTGTTGTATTTGTAATAGTTATGCTACCACCTTACATTTGCTGTTATGGTTCTCTAAATTTATTTTTTTGCAAATCTAAAATCAAAATACAAGAATTTAAATGTTTTAATACCTTTACACTGCACAGTGGGTTCGATGACACCGAAAGTGGCGATTAATTCTAAAAAATAAAAAAAATAAATATATATTTTGCATAAATATGAATATAAGTTTAATTTAAAGTCTAAATTTGGGTTTAAAAGGATTTCGAGAATTTTTTAAAAAAAGTAACGAAATAAATTTTTATAATTTTTTTGTTTATCAATAATTGTGATACACTTAAAAAGAAACCATATTATGTTCATCCTCACCTTCATCATCATAATCTTTGCTATCATTACTCCCACTTTCATGTATTTTTTGGAAAATAATAGTTGCTTTTCTTTCCGCCTATTTTGTTTATTAATACTAGATATGAATAGATCTGCACTGAGAAAAAATCTATTTAAAATATCTTCATTCGACTATTCTCGGCTACATTTGCGAGCAAAGTGTTCCCTATAATTTTTAAAATCCTTATTTCTGGCTTCCTGAGCTTCTTCTGAAAGTAAAAAAGCATATTTTATGATTTCGGGACCATGAATTATAAATTTATGTATTGTAGGAGTCATACAAAACCATTTTAACACCCTTGTGGATAAAGATGACTGAAACTTGTTCACGAATGTTAAACGAATGACTATAGCAAAACAAAATACACGTTAGTTTTGTTAAATACATGACTTTGAAAAAACACGACTTCAAACAGAAAAATGTTAATAGCAAAAAATAGAGCAACAAAACCGCAAATTCTTTTTTGTATTATCAAGCTAAGATTTTATACTTTTAGAAAATATAGGACTCAAAACCCAACCTTAACTAACTTAGAAGTTACGGTTCACGAAACATCAAAAATAGGCCAATTTTGGACCTTTTTTAAAAAAAATCGTCAAAAATATTCTCACACATATTTTCAAAAACACTACATCATTTTTGTACACTTAAACACCTAAAGTTGAAGGTTCAATTTTTAAATAACATTTTGTTAACGTTAAATTTGGAAATTACGGACTCGTATAATGCAAAATTTTACTTTTTTCGCTTTTTAAAAAAATTGAAAAAAATTTTGTATTTGACACGTCACTACGGAGTCAGCTGACAAGATAGATGCTTGAAAATTTACATAGTAATGTAGAATTTTATCTTGTTTTATCCGGTGCCAAATAAAAATACAAAAACTTAATTTTAAAAATTCAATTAAGCGACACTTTCGAACCATTTCAACCCAACGTGCACTGTACCAAAGCTGCCCAGAAAACAATTTAATCTTTATTTCAATAAAAAACTTTTTGACTTTCTGCCAGTTAAAAGAATTAAATAATTTAAATAAAATTTATAATAATTTATAATTATTCAGCTTAAAGTTCATTATTAAAATTGTAATAGCTTAGACTGGAAAATCTTTTTGAATATTAAGTAATTCCGATACTAGCCGACTGTAATGCATTTTCGAAATCGGCTACGATTAATCGCCAGCACTTTTCCTATTCGGTACTACTGTAAATTGGATGTAAATTTTTTCTACTTAAAAATTGACCTGCAGGTACCTTTTCCGATGTATAAATCCACTAAGAAGGGATACGAAAAAATTGGAGCACAAAGAGGTAATATATGTCAAATAGGGAAAAATGGCATTTTTTCATCTCCTAAACTATACATACACAATTAAAACAAAAACTAAAAAGTATCTTATTCGTATTAACCAAACATCCTGAAGCCTTTTCGACATTTTTTGCCCTTAATAGTTAAACAGGACTCAAATTATATTTTGGAACTCTAGTAACTTCTAAGCCAATAAAGATGGAAACATAATTGAAACTGGGGTTGACAGGTCTTAAAAAAATAGCAATTTTTTTTAAATATTGGACCCTGGGAAGAAAAATATATTTTGGTACTTTTGGGTACTTTTTGTAGCTTTTAGACATTTAAAGAAGAGATGTTTTTAAGATGGATACCATGTAGAGGTCAAAAGTCAACTAAGTGCATTGATTATAAAAAATGAAAAAAATTTTTTCTGTGCTATAATAAAGTAAAAGTCGCTACGTGAGCAATATGGCGAATATTGGATTAGTGTTCAATCAGCACAAATGATAGAGACAAGAAAAATGATGGTAGTGTGTAGCAAATATGCATAAGTGCTTATATACAAACTTGGTGCTCCCTGCTTTTACAAAAAAACCCTGATGACATAAAATAGGCGGAATAATCTTAACATCTGTGTAGAAGAAATATTTAAGCCTTTCTGTAGGCTTGTGCTTTGAGCACATAGACCACAGCAGGCTACCGACTACAATCTCTCAAAATTAAAATACATGCATTTATTACAATTATTGTGACGACATCAAAGTCACACGACAACATGACTACAATTGTAGCTGTGACCAGATTAAACTAATTTCTATTTTAGTAGGCTGCAAATAAGAAAACTGAGAGAAAATGTTTACGAGTGTTAAACAGTGCTGTCAACGAGTTTCTCTTTTACTCCGCCATAGCGTGGAAAAAATTTATATTGACTGTAAATGAAAGAAAACAAAGGATGTTTATTTAAAATTGTACATTAACTTGTTTTCTTTTAAAGTTTGGATTTCTTTGCAATGACAAAAAATACCTTAATATTTTACAGTCTAAAAATTATAAAACGGATTTAAAATTGTGCCAATATGAAAATAAGTAACAGTGGTGTATGTATGCATCCGCCGTCTTTAATATAATTAAGTAGCTTTGTTGTCTGCTGATAAAACCAAGCAAAAGGTATCTAAATATGACGATGGTGAAATGAAAGGATGTTAACAAAAACATATTCTCAGATTAAACTGGATTATGTTAGATCTAAAAATATTAAGTGAAGTAAGAGCTACTAGTGGAGTTTCGTTGTTTGACTCGAAAACATATATTTAAGAGCCAATATTTAATGAACCATACGGTACGCAGTAGCTAATTCAACCTGTTTTTTTTTTTTTTTTTTTTTTTTTTTGGCAAAAATCGACAAACGGCTGGGACGATTTCATTGATTTTTTTGGTATTATGATTTGGAAGATCTCCTTCATATTTCTAAATTAGTCACTTACGCTCACAGTATGTCACGCGTGAAAAATTTGTCACTTTCGTAACATTTTAAATTTTTTTTAGCTCCATTTACAAAAACATTGTTTTTTTTAAATTTATTAAGATTAAATTTTCAAATTCCTCACCTTAAATCACCGTGATGGTTTTGGAAAACTTTTTAAGATAATTGTTCTTAACCTTTATTTTTTTTAACCTTAATTTCATTTTGATCAACAGATTCTTTTGAAATACCCACAGTGTATAAAACCTTATACCAAGTGATTTTAAACTTATTTTTTTAAATAGTTTCTTCAAGCACATCGAATTAAAATATAAAAAATACTTTTCTATATATGCCTTGGTGGCCATAATGTGGTCTGTCCCAATATTTTTTATATATTGATAATTTTAGAAAAAAAAAATTATTTTAAAATTTATTGTTTTCAAAGTACCGTTTGATTGCAATTTTAAACGAAATATCCATATGGACGACCACAAAGAAGGAAAATCTACGCAAAAAGGTAAAAAAATGAAAATTCGAGGTGTAATCTCAATACGATTTTTCAAAAAATATTTTGTATTATTTTAGCAAAATTTCATATAAAAATTTTTAACAAAAAATTATTATATATTATGTAATAGTAAAATACTTTAATACTACGATAGGCAGAGCTTGTGAATTGAGCAAATATTGTTATCAAAAGCTTCATAAGTATTCTTGAAAATTAAAAGCAAAACAATATTTTTTTAAACTCTCTGCATACCACTATCCAATACAAAATAAATAAATTTGTTAAAAGAAAACTTTTCACATTCTTTCTATTTGGTAGCTTGAAAGTACAGACATGAAAACTGCATAACAAATAAATTTAAATAAATCTCAAACCATAATTTTAACAAAATTATATTCATATTGCCACTGAAAAAGCAAAAACAAATCAAAGCTCTTGGGCACACCCAACTATAAAAATCAGTGATTAATAGAATCCAGACGTGAGTTTCATGGCTTTGCAAAGCCATGAATACATGCAATTCATGTTATAACATAAGCGAAGATGAAAAAAAAACCAAAATGCAGTTCCCAAGCGGGCTTTATCTTCTAAATTATAAGGAGAAAAATAAAGAGTAAAAAACGTAAAAATAAAATCAGAAAAGTGCATTTTAAGCACACGCCATTATCTGTAGGGCATTTTACAGTGTGACAAATGTAAAAGGAAACAGGAGTTCAATGAAAAACTAAAGTCTCAATAAGGGTAAGAGTTAGTTTACGTTATTTGTTAAAGGTTCATTTATTCGTGACTTAACCATAGCTGCAGAAAACAGCTGCTCGAACTAAACTTATGGGCAACACGCCACAACTATAGAAACTACTTGAGTTTTGGTTTTTATGGCAAAGGTTATGGCGTTATGGTAAGTCTCATATAAAAGAACCTTAGCATCTTTAAAACTCGCATGCGAGCTTAGGTGCATATATTTACACCAGGCCAGACGGACGGATGGACATAATAAATTTGACACAAAAACTGGATCTAAGTCGATCGTTAAAACAGAAGTTTCAAATATTCGCACAAGTGCAATCCTCCTACCATGTTTATGGTGCGGCCATAGGTTTTAAAAAAATATGTTCCATATCATGCAGTTTCAACTGTACAGATCCATTGTTAAGTGTTGACTTGATCTTAAACTGAGAAAAGATGCCACTTAAGTTGTAGAAAAGAAAACAAAACAAAATTCAAAGAAAAACGTTTCTAGCAATGTGGGTGCACAATTATGTTGGCACAATGAATAACAGGCATTAATTTTCTATTAGCTCAAGAGAACAACAAAAAAAAAACATTAGAAAAACATTAACCAGCAGAAGAAGTACTTTATAGTAGCCTGAAAGTTGTTAAAATATACTGTCTTACAAAAAAAGACAAGAGAAAAACTTAAATTAGAATTTAAACATGCCAAAAAGTTTACCAAGCACTTGAACTTCATTTTGATTGTGTTTCATTAGAAAACCTTGAGGCCTTTAACAGACATGCAGCTATTTGAATGAATGCAAACATAATAAGGGTACCTAGTCTACCCTGTAGAAAACATAGCAAAAAACACCTTTGAAGAGCTCAGCAAAGTTTTTGCAATATCTGAAGGGTACTTTTGTACATCTTATAAAAAAAAAAATTAGATAAATTTTAAAAGGAAATGGTTGATAAGCTTTAAGTAAGGAATGGATTCTTCGGATGTACCTTCCATGAGGAAGAAAGACAATGGGTACCACCATTAAATATATGTAAATTGGGAAAATTTAAACTAAACCTAAAGGCTAACAGGCATTGTTAAATCTTTACTTCGGCTTTTGAACGCTATAGTTTGTTGTGGGAAAGAAATTCCCTTAATCTTAGTCGGGGCCGCCAACAAGCCTAGTTTCGTAAGAAGGTAGGGCCCAGTGATTATCTGTAGTACTAGCGGCGCCCTGCTTAACCCTCCTTACCCGTGCTTTTGGTGAATTCTTTTACCGGCATTAGAATGATCATCTTAAGCGGTCTTAAGCGGACTTCATTAAGATCTCAGGTCGATAAAGCCATTTAGTGGTCCATTAGGAAATCGTCCAGGTATAAGCGCCGCTTCCTTACAATCCCAGGGCATTGTCAGAGTAAGTATTCTATCGTCTTGACCTTGTCTGCGTCATCACAAAAGCGGAAGTATTCAACGGTACTTGGTTGCCATTAACAAACAATGATCTGATGTTGCAGTGACCGGTGAGAATACCGGTGATCAGATTCAGGACTTTCTTACCCAAGGACAGGAGAACCTTGGTCCTATCGGCCTAAATATTCCTTGATGCTTTCATAGAATTTCCACACTGACATTTGCCGCAGATCCCCTATAAACCAGCTTATCTGCAGTCTCATTTTCGGACATCCCAGAATGCCTCGAAGCCCAGCAGAGACTAATATCCTTTAGTCCCTGATCTACAGCCCCTGAGAGGCTTTTATCTCACAAGGCTGGAACCTGCTGCCTGTGCTTTCTCCCCTTATACCACTGCTCCGCCAAATCAAGTGCACGGATCGTAAAATTGATTGCAAATATCTCCACAACAGTGATCATCTAGTGTGAATGACTCTTCGATTTCAAGTGGTTCGCTGAAGATACCTGCTCCAGTAAGGGCCCATTTTCCTATACCGACCTTTCCGGGAAAGTTGGTGTGAAACCATCATATGATGACAAGTAGTCAGACGCACTGTCTAAAATCCACAGCTGCTCGATTTTTTTCACCTCAGTCAGTGTGATGACAGGTTCCAATTAGAGACTACACCATGTAACTGTTTCCCTAAATCTTAAAGCATTCGTGGTTGCAGAGCTCTCTATAAAAAGATCCAGAGGTAATAAGTTCAGTATTGTATCAAGAGCAGCTTGTGTAGTACTTCTGAGAGTTCCTCCACTGTAATCTGAAACTTATTTAGCATCCTACAGGAGCAGTCGCTTAAGACAGCATATTGCCAGACCAAGCAGCCATAGATATTATACAAATCAGACTATCATTGTATATACCCAGTGGATAAGCCTACGTCTTATTCACCAATTTTTTGCAAAGGAGTTCCTGCAAGCGTAGAGAACAATCAGCCCCTTCTTCACCCTTTCCTTGGTGTTCCTTTTAACAGTTAGGTCTTCAGTCCAGTAAGACATAAAGGAACGTAGCTTCCGATGAGAGCTTCAACTCTGTACGACTGAGGATTGGTCCACGAAATTCTCCAATTTTATGCCTTTGGAGACATTGTACTTACTCAGTCTTCGCCGGGTTCACTCCAAGTCCGTTACAGTGTGCTCAGCATTAGAGTTCTTGCAACGTCTTCTTAATGAAATCATTGCATGCATTTATATTTGGAAAAATTACCACCACCTTTAGCTTCGATGTTAGGAAGAATAAGGAATTTCATGATGCAAAGCAGACTGCGTTTAAAAATGCAGGCAAAATGTAGCCTAAAATTGGACATCCGGAAGGCACTTTTTCACCAATTTCAAAAAGATTTTGTGTTCCAGATGTTCCTTTTTTAAATTTGTAGTTTAATCGAGTTTTAAAAACACGCTTTGCTTAGTTCCTTTCGCTAGAGTCAGCCAAAGTTTTGAGAAAATAAAAGTTGTGTAAAACATATTTATTTACACATAACCTTTTTCCCTTCCAAAGACTTAAACAGGATCCGGGTCTGCTTTAGACATAGCATATGGAAATTTTTTTTAAATTTGTCTCTAACTTGGGACTGCTCCACAAAATAAGAAGAAGTTATTCTTTTAAATACTTGGCATTTAAAATATTGGCACTAGTTCTAAAGCCGCCTGCTATTGTTCAAGCAGGCGAAGGAGAGACTAATATATGGGTATAAGTTACATGATCCATACCCTTAGGTACACACAAAAAATTATCTAAGAAAACTTTACTTAAATCAAGCCATAGCGGTGTCAAAAGTACGGTGAGTACGGTTTTTCTTAAATCAAGTACGAAATTTCTTACTCCAAGTAAAATTTTTTAAGTACGAATTTCTTACTTTTAGCCACAATTAAGCCTAAATAGGATTGATTTAAGTTCGGAACCGTACTTGATGTAAGCAAAAAAAAGATTGATTTAAGCCATAAACGGGATTAATTCGAAAATGAAATGTCATTTTTTTGACTTATGGACCTTTATTAAAGAAGAAGAACTTTACATTTTATTTTTATTTTATAATTAATTTATAATTAATTTATAATTAATTTATAATTTAAAAATTTCATTTTTGTACTTACCGAAGCTGAGATTCGAACCAGGGATTTCTGTATTACAGCACAAGCGCGTTACCTCTAGGCCACCGAGACACTTTGTTTTGAAATGTAAAATAATATATTTAAACAAAAAGTTTTTTTCTGCTTGATTTGTTGAAGCAATCCGGTGAGTACGGTTTTTCTTAAATCAAGTACGAAATTTCTTACTTTTAGCCACAATTAAGCCAAAAGAGGATTGATTTAAGTTCGGACCGTACTTGATGTAAGCAAAAAAAAGATTGATTTAAGCCATAAACGGGATTAATTCGAAAATGAAATGTCATTTTTTTGACTTATGGAGCTTTATTAAAGAAGAAGAATTTTATAGTTTATTTTTATTTTATAGATACTTTAAATTTATAATTTAAAAAATTAATTTTTTGTATTTACCGAAGCTGCGATTCAAACCAGGGATTTCTACACTGCAGTACAAGCGCGTTACCTCTAGGCCACCGAGACACTTGTTTTCAAATGTAAAATAATATATTTAAACAAAAAGTTTTTTTCTGCTTGATTTGTTGAAGCAATCCGAATAGGCTTGATTTAAGAAAATGTAAGTAAGGATCGTACTTGAAAATTTCAACAAAGATTTTGGATAAAATCAAGAATAAAATTCTTGATTTTAGAAAGCCGTTTTTCGTTCTGTGTATGATTAAAAGTACAATATAATGTTATGTATGATTATGTTAAACTAACCATTACTACATCTTTTGTTTGTTTCAGTGTATAGGTTTGCATGCCACAACAACATCAGCGCCTTGATCGTCATCGTCTTTAACAACTATAATACCAATCTCAAGTAAGTTTATTGCCTGATTGTGTTGCATGCATTTACTAAAGGCTGGATTAGCCGAGCGCAACCGTACTGTAATGTATCAGCTGTTGGCTTTTGGCTTATGAGAAGCAATGCAAAAGCTTAGCGAAAAAAAACGTACTGTAACCGCAACGTACCATTCTGTATAAAATAGAATTTCCTTACGTTGTTGCGTGACATTTGTATGCCAGTGATGGGCTACTTGTTTGTTTTATAATTTGAGGGTATTTTTGCTCTTTTTCATGGTACTTTTTTTATATACTTTTATATGCGAAAGAAAGATAAAATAACCATTAGTACTTTGCGTGTTTCTTTTTTTTATTTTATTTCACGCATTTTTGAAATGTTGTTTTGTGAACTATGAAGATTTAGCTATTTTCTTTGTACACTTGATAATATTGTCTATTATTTAACTTTATATAATGCTTTTTTCAGTATTGTTTTTGTCTTTTTTAGCTATACTTGCTTTACAGATATTTACCACTATAGTAATTATTTTCGTTTGAAAAAAATGCACAACTGGAGACTTTTAAGCGTCTTGCGCATACGTTTAGTACATATATTGTGTATAATAAATGTAAAATATATAAGGATTTAAATTGTATAGAAATCTATTATTGGGTATACACATATACTAAATAAACTATAACTTGGTTATTATATTTAAATTGTAGATGCTAAATAATAAATAAAACATATTTATAGACATACATAAAAATAGACACAAAATATTCTCTAATGTCATTAGGTACTTTCTCTTCATAACGAAAACCCATTTGAAAAATTTTAATTCCCATCACTGTCTTTTAAACAGCTGTTTATTTTTCATACCAATATCAAAAAAAAAACTAGTCAAATAAAATAAGTTTTTAATTAATTTATAAATTTAAAGTTTTCGTGCAAATTAAAATAAAAATGGATGACGAAAATCTAATTTTACTTGTTCAGGCTAACGAGTGCCTGTATAACATTAACTTTACTAATGCTATTTTGTTGATGAATGCAAAAACATATGTCACGTTTTTAAATATTCTATAACTGCACCAACGTGCTTACAGTACGTAACATTACAGTACGGTTGCAGCAACGCTCGGCTAACTAAGGCTTAACATTCATATGTATGTGTGTCTACTTGCATCATCATGTTTCAACAACATGTTCAATGTTAAAAAAAAATGTTGTTGGTGTTTTTTTCTTGCACATTTTATTTTCCTGATTTCCACACACTTTGATGCCTACGCACACCTTTTTAAATTGCAATTGATGCATAAATCAGTTAAGAAGCAGGCAGCAGTTAAACTGACTGCCTAACTAAACTAAATAAGTAAATAGCTGAGCAGTTACTAAGGCTAACTGAAGAGCAGACAATTTTTTTTAATTTTTTATTTTAAATAAAAAGAAATCACCAGTGACTTGATGCCTCGCTGCCCCAGTGCTCCATAGACTGCAGGAAAAGAAGAAGAAGAAAATTAAACAAGAAGACAGCAACAAACATTTTTTAAAATTTATGCAACGTATTAGCACATATATTTTGTATATATTAATGTATGTTTGTAACTACATATATAATATAAGTGCACAAGTTTCGTTTTATATTAAAAATTACTAAATTTTCAGGTTTATTTTAAGATTTCCTTTTCTCTTACCATCCGTTTGTTGTGCCACATTCTAAGTCTTCTAATTCTAACACTTGTTCCTTTGTCCTATTAAGATTTTAATTGAACCGAATACTGTCCGCTGTTTTTAGTCATGAACGCTTTTAAGCCAACAACTTCCTATTTTACTAGTTAAGATAAGAATTTGAAATTTACTAGTTTTAAATGCAAATATCGCAATCGTTAAGAAAATTTGTTTATTATTTAATGGAATTCGAAATCTTTATTATTGCTATAAAGTCAAAAGTTTCAAATATATTTTTAATTGAGCCCAATTTATGCATTGGTTTAGTTTTGTAGACAGAAACTAAGAAACAATTTTTAAATTTTTAATTTATTACTTTATTAACAATATGCAAAATGTCTTGAGTTCCGGCATGGTGGTCGCCTTAAAATTTTTCAGTACTAAATTAGTTCCTGATTAACATAAGCAAAACTATTTTTTTTAAATCCTCTGAGCTGGAAGTCCTTTTTATAGTAAAGTCTATTAAAAATGAACGAAATATATGAGTTTAATGGACTGAATGACGAATACTTTTAATGATGGTCAGGTGATGATCTTCGCAAATTCATACAATCTTTTCGATCGTCCAAACATGCGGGGAATGTATTGGTTTACTATGTGTCTTAAGGGAGGTTTCTATTCACTGGGTTTTTGGCAACCGAGGGAAATTAAGAGAAATAAAATGGGCAATGAATTGGTAGGGCATTTGATTTACTTGCCATTAAAGAAAAGATGTTTGGGCTCCAGATCAGCTCTAAACGAGGATCATAGGATCGGCAGCTTTGATTAAGTTTAATAAAGAAGGATGGTGCAGGGCAGAAGAGTCTTGTCTTCATTAAAACTTGCTGATAGGTTAGGTTAGGTAGAACAGGCAGCCGTTGAAGGAAAGGATACAGCTCACTTGGGTCCGCTTAATTCAGTCCCTTTGTGTTACCTAGAGAGGCAGATAGAATAGGTTGAGACGAAAGGAAAGAAGAAATGTAGAGAAGAATAGATAAGAAAGAAAGAACAGAAAAATGAAGCAGACTTTTCAGGGTCTCTGGTGGGAATCGAACCTACAACCCCTGCTGGTAGACTCGTGCACTTACCACTGACCTACCGGGGCACCCAAACTTGCTGATAATTTTATAAATAATTGTTAAGGAAACAGAGGAATAAGTAGCATTTAGTTTGTGATGACATATTTCTAAGCCTGTCATCACAAACTAAATGAATAAAGAAGCAATAGGAAGCCTTTCCCTACTTAAGACAGCAAGATCGGATGGCATCGTTTTGCCTCCTTAAGGAATGAGGTGGACTTAGTGTCTTTTTATTTGGAAGAAATTTTTAATGCTTGCCTAACCTTCATATATATCTGCAATACACAGTCCGCAAGGGGTATATTTTTAGGAAAAAAGGATTCAAGTAAGATCTGAAGGGTGGCGGAAGACGCTGCGAATATTGCTATGAATATTGATCAGACTGGGTTAAGCCCAGACAAGACCGAGGTTTGTCTTTTCAGCAGTAATATGGTAATCGATAATAATAAGGAGCCTTTTTTTTGGGAAGAACAATTATTTTATCCAAATAAAGAAAAATACTGCGAATTATTCTGGATAGCAATAAGAATTGAAAGCACCACTTAGGTTAAAAGTGTTCAAGATCTTTACTGATCTCTGTTTCGATGATTAGGAATAGCAAACACCTTCATGCAAGTGGAAAATGGATTGATGGGGGTTTAATTCCCACCATCAACGCATTTCGGGGAAGAAGGCAGTGAAATTGTCCAATCGTATATCTCAAGTGAACTTCAATGCGTTGATGCCAGATCGACAGTACTGGTAGGATAAGAACCTGGGGCGAATGCTCAAAGAAACGTGTTATTTTACGGTTAAGGGCAGAAAGAAACGCGAATTTTTTTCTTGACAGAGAGCATTCCCAGGTCCAAGGGACTTGAAAATTTTTGCGGACAGATAAAAATAATAATATCAGCTATCTTCAGGAGCTAAGGAGCACTATAAAAATTACTTTGAAAATTTTGATTGAGTAATAAGTGTGCTGACGGGTTATATAAATATTTAAGTACAACTACATCAGATAGCGACTGAGGGAGTAGCGATTGCAGGGCATGCTGGGAGAACATTGAATCGATTAAGAATATCTTGTGCCCAAACAAATCAATTAAATATTTAAGTGTATGTCTTGCATGACTTAAGACTTTCTTTAAAAACCCCTCTTTTTCCAACCTAGCCTAACCTCACCAATCTTTGTAATAAGTTTATTTAAAAATCTTTCTCTTGTTTCCTAATTAAGATTGCAATTTGCAGTACAAAGCACTTTATTAATGTAGATCATATTATCTGAGGTATTCTTCCAGTGATATCAAGTGTATAATGTATAATGTCTTGCACCTTCGTCAGAAACTTTCCATTATATTCTCCTCTTCAATAACTTTCCAGCATTTTATGCACTTTTAGGCGGGATTCGGCCCCAAAACCGTTGTGTAAGTTCAGTTAATTACCTTTTGTTAAAATAATAATATTTATGTTGTTACTTGTCGAGCTGTTTAACCAAATTTCTCTTATCTAAACAAGAATTTAAGTTCTAAAAGAAAAATTTCTGTTATACTGTGGTACTCTGTTTGATTTGCTTAATAACTTTTCTTCAAAGAAGAAAATGAAATATGTAAATAAAATGCTCTAAAAAAATTAATAACTGCTGTATTAACAACCCAATGTATATAAATAAATAATAAAAATCACATAAAAAAATTTATTATAACTACAGCTTAAATAGGTGGCATGCTTTAAAACCATTTACGTGAAATTCAAGTGCAAATAAAATCAAAATCAAATCAAGGTACTTACCATTACAGCCATCTTGCTTGCCAAGCAACCAACTACCAGTATTAGTTGTAATAAACCACACACTTGTACTTGCACAGTTGATTTTTAATGTATGCAAGCAGTGGTGTTTGTTTGTTGTCTTTTAAAGTATCTTCGCCAAAGCTCAAGTTTAAGTCCAGTGTGCAAAAAAGTGCAATGACTTGCATAAATTATATTTTTATACAAATAAATACTATTTAAATGCAATACACAAGATAATCTATTGCTTTGCCTTTGTGCATTACAAGTTTATATACCCGACAGAACTGTAGACATTTTAACACTTTTAACAATATAAAGTTTTTAAAAAGGATTAAGAGTTACTAGAGATTATGGACTTATGTATTTTGTAATTTTTTGTGTAATAATGACCGCAGAAATAGGTTTGTAGAAGTATTTTTCTCACAACTCAGAAATTTGTAAATCGATGTTGCTGATTTTCACTAGAAAACTTCTTACATATATATATAAATTTCTATGCGGGCTTTTAGTAGATTCGGGGGCTTCATTTGCTATCTATCTATACAAATCAATAAAGTTTATACTCAGTACTAAGCCAGTAAACATGGCTATATCACACTTTTCTGGATCCTACTCACCCACTGACCTATTTTAGAAAGCTAAAATGTTCGAAAACTTGACTCTATTCCAAACCCTACCTTTTTTAGTTCGATAAATAAACATCAATCTCATGTTGGTATTACCATTGGGTAATAAATGTATATTGCGTAAAAACTAGCATCCCGTAAATATTTGTAAGAATCCCCAGGAAGAAATTTTTTTACTATCCTATTTTTCATCTCATAGAGGTTTGGGAAACAGAGCAGTATCAGAAGCATGAGTCAGAGAAATTCACTTGCAAATATAGATTTTTCCTAGATTAGGTTACGAAGGGTAGTGGCGAGTCCAACTCGCCACCTCCACTCGGAGGCCATCAGTGAAGGAGGCCCATTGTAAATCCCTTCAGAAAAGTCGAGAAGAAAAATAAAGTAAGTAATTCAAGCAGTTTATAGGTAAGGATAAGGATAAAGAAAGCAAGAGTACCGTCCGCAAGATGTCTAAGAAAGTCAAAAGTCATAGGCCCTGAATCACCTATCGGCCTTGCCACCTAACCCCCTTAATAAAACCTATGATGCTCCCCAGCCCACTGCCAGGGACCTCACCAAGTTCATCTAAGAAGCGTCCTGCAAATCACCTCTGTCGGCGCATCTGCAGCCCAGGGCAGTGGCAGACAAGATGTTCTACTGTGTCTATCTCCTCCTCGTCCCCGCATACCCTGCAGAAATCTGGAGGGTTCCTGTCCCATTTGTTTGTTATATATCTCACATCGCAGTGCCCTGTGAGAGTACCAATAATGCATCTCAGAACCCTCTGCTCTCCTTGAGCAGCAGGTCAGTGTCCATACTGTCCAGCCCGGGCAATGAAAGTCTAGAATTCCTGCAACCAGCCCTGTCCCTTCAGGTTTGGCCCACCTTGTCCATTATCCAAGTCCCAATCAGTCCATAACAGAAACTCAGTGGTGGCTCACAACTGAGTTCAATTTCCCGGGCCGATCCGTTCTTTGCCAGTTCATCGGCAATCTCGTTGCTGGAAACGTCATAATGACCCGGAACCCAGCAGATCCTGACCCTGCGTGTCCCCATGATCGCCCGAAGAGCACGTCTGCAGTCGCTTACGAGTCTAGACCTGACATAATGCCCCTCTAGAGCCTTAAGCGCGCCCTGACTATCAACATAGACTGTCACGTCCCCTCTCCCATCCGCATCCTCCCCTATCAATTCCGCGGCCTTCATCACCGCCAGAATTTCAGCCTGAAAAATGCTGATCGATTTTTTGCAACAAACCGACATTTCTGAGCACTTATGTGTGCCTTTTAGTTTCCAAAATCTTATTTTTTAATAAAATAAATTTGGTGTATTTTATTAGCGCCAAAACGATTACTTCAGCCACCACGTGCTCTCCTGAAGAATACCTTACCATCAATCAGACCGCAAAACACTAAGGGGCTTTTTTATTCCCCTTGTACCATAAGGCACCCTTGTTAGCCTTGAAACATCATCGGTAGACGTCTGTGAGAGACATATACCCATCTATCCAAACCAATATCATATACACAATTTACCAGGCATTTCTGACCTTATTCCTTAAAGTGATATGCCAATTAGATGGCGTGATAATAAAGCATCGAATCGACAAAGATCATTTGTGTCTGCTGAACCATGAGAAGAACTCCAAATTCAAAATTCGCAGACTGTATTTAAGTCTCCACCTACTTCACCATTGCTTGGCCTTTAGCGTGCTGCAGACAAGGATTAAATTTTTTTTCTAACAGAGCCTTGGGAGCACGGGGCCAAACAGAGCTGGGAGAGAGGAGATCCCAATCATGCCAATCATGTTTTACCTTGTCTGTTAGTCTGCCAAATTTATCACAAGTTTCCCAGTGAATACTTTTTGGAGGTAGGCAATAAACTTTCCCTTGAAGGAAGGTATATCCGAGGATTTCTATACAAATGTTTTAATTTTCTTATAATAGTGATTAATTGGTTGTCTTACTCTTCTCCCCCTTTTTTTTTGCCTTGACAAGGACTACACCTTTACCAACAAACTTGATGGTCATTTAATTGTCAGCTACAGATGCCGCAAAGGTCCAGTGGCCAATAAAGCCTAGAATTGAAAGGTCTATGAACACCCCTTAGGGTCATCTTACAGTAACTTATTTACTTAGATTTAGCAACTTCAGGGCCCGAAGGGCTGGCTGATCGTCCACCTAAATAGTGATCTTAATTATTTTTGCCCCCAAAATGACCAGTATCTCCACCTGGAACATACAATGAACATTTGATTGACAATAAGAAAGTGTGATGTTCTCTTCTATACTATAGATGCTGGCCCCGCTGCCTACATCCATCCTATACAAACCTGTTAATGACAATAGCACACCACTCATATAGACTATTGGATCTAAACACATCCTCCTGGTTACGCTAGTTGTTTTCACAACTGATCTTTGTGCATCTTAAGATATGCATGTACATACATATGTATGTAGGGATTTAAGTTATCAAATCCGAATTGCGGTAATTACAAGCGGCTTGAAAATTTTATATCCGAAAACTAAATTGAAGGAATAAAAATCAAACACAAAATGCCAGCAAAGAGAGAATATAGTAAAATTTTTATAAAAATATTTTGTACAAAACATATGGACAATACCGTTAAGACGGGTGTGACCATTTTTGCTTATAAAATTCAAACAATTCAAAATTTTAATTAGAAAAATTATTTCCAAAAATGGTAAGTTCTTAAACGTTTAATAGTAAGTGGAAGTGGACTGAGGAAGAATATTATTTCAGCTTGTAATGACAACTTGAAGACTGTGGTGGGTGTGATTTTAAAAATTTGAATTTTAGCGAGTTTTGACCTTAAGATTGGGTTGTGTAAAATATTCATTAAAACGGGCTTAAGTTTTTTCATTAAAAAGGTGGTTTAAAGTGTCTTAATCGTATATGATACTTTGTTGTCATAAGAAATAAATTTTTCTCACAGAAAACATTTTAAGAATATGTAACGGGTGTGACATTACTCACCATGTAATCGTTTTATATATTTGCGAGATAATTAAAAATTAAATGTGAACTAACTTCTTTTGTATTTCAAGAATTTCTGTTCTCTTTTTGTTATAAATTCATTAGTTTTTATAATAAAAAAAAACAAACTTTCCCCATTTCGGGCCGTTTTACGTAGAGTTGACCATATGCATTTATAGTGGCAATATTAAAAATTGAGTAAAAAAAAATCCTTAAGAAACAGTGTAACAGTGTAAAATTTTCTGCGAAAAGTTTTCTTTATATTCTATCTTTGCTCATTTAACTTTAAAAAAATCTTTAGTTTAAGGGAGCCTCAAGGTTCCCCATGCGCACATATTTTGTTGTTGTATTTAAAAGCAAGAAGTATTTAAGTTTTTCCATTTTTCTTCTATCTTGATTTTTCCATGATTCTTTACATGCAACAACTATGAACCGTGAAAAAAAACACAAAATATAACAAAGATCACGATCATGATAATTGTGTAGAAAGAAGATGATTGCATTTGCGCATGTGCAAAACTTTTTACATAATATAACGTAACTTAACGCTACATGGTTACATTGATAAAACAACAATTGCAAAAACAACATTTGCTAATAGATACGACAATATGAGAAAGACGAAACCAAGAAAATGCTAATAAAATGAAAAATAAAACCTGCTTAAGATCCACAATGATGAGAGTGAAAAGATATTAAGTTCTGAATAGTCAATAATGATGATGGTGATCGACAGAAGCGTGGTTGCATTCAATATAAAAGTTATGAAACAATGAAGCAGATTGTAGTTGATTGTTTAGTTTTCGGGGTAAAAAAAATATTCAGAGCTATTGAGAAATTGGTATTAGAAATAAATATATCAAATAACAATTTTATAATATTTGTGTACAAGTGCATTGTTTTGATGTCGGAGGTATGGAATCCTTGTAAGATATATTCAGCTTGCATGATCCACCTAAAGCTGTCTACGCATATCAGCACTCTCCCTCCTCTATCCAATATTCTCCCAAACTTATCAATAGGCCTTTTACCATGCCAACTAAAGCACGGTTACAGATTTTCCGATATATTTTGGATTTCCTCAGTGCCTTATTTTCCAAACTTGTAATATGGCTGCCTGTATTCGAGGTCTAATCCGGAAGCAGCATCAAGCTTACATATTTTTGACTGTTAAGGTTTTACTTCGCAGGCTGAGTCCAGATATTCTAACTATCTTTTAAGTTTCTGGATCCATTTTCTAACGATGCTAAAGCCTTTCGGAGCTTTTATGTATTTCTGAAGATCTCATTTATCGATCTTCCCAGCTTGCTGCTTTCGTTTCAATTTTAATCCGATATCAGCATCTTGTTAACATGTTATCGACTGTTAAGATAATTCTTCGCTCTTCTTTGAGTTTCTGGATCCAACTTTTGGACCTTTTCTGTGTTTTTGAGTATATCATTTACTAACCTTCCCGACTTGGTTGAGGCCAGCTATTCCAGATTTCTTTCAAGTTTCTGGCTTTGTATTTTTGAAGATCTCGTTTATAGATCTTCCCAGCTTGCTGCCTTCATTTCAATTCTAATCCGATATCAGCATTAATTTTATATATTATCGACTGTTAAGATATTACTTTGCTCTTCTTCAAGTTTCTGGATCCATGTTCTGATGGAATTACACCCTTTTGGACCTTTTCTGTATTTCTGGTCATCTCGTTTACCAACCTTCCAAGATTGCATCGCTGGTTGAGGCCAGCTATTCCAGCTCTTCTTCAAGTTTTTGGCTCCATTTTCTGAAGCTGTTACGGCATTTTAGAAATTTTCTTTATGTCTGTGTGTCTTGTTTTTCCATCTTCCAAGCATGCTGACTGCATTCCAGTTCTAGTCCAGTAGCAGTATCAAGACCACAGTGCTTTCTTTAAATTTCAGACACATCAAAACTTTACTCTCCACCTCTATATGTTCGCTGGAGCAATGTAAACACCTTAATTGGCCCAGCGCTTTGTTCCTAACTGAGTTGCACTGAATTGACCTCTGCGTGCAAATACTTTCGCGGAGTGAGCTTCAGCTGCTCTTTGAGTTTTCTGACTTTACACGGTAATTACAGTCTTACGATTCTTTTATTAACCTATTCTTATCCATTAAGAGCATTATGCTAAACATTTTTTTGAAAGTTAAACTTTTGCCAATATTTATTCAAATTGCCCTTCACTGTTTGTCTTCACCCACATCTTCCACGTTCTCATCTTTGCTGGGGCGATGAAGACACCTGAGTGAAGTTTCATGGTTAAAGCGATAAAGATAAGTTCTTGTAAGAAGTTGGTTAAAACTATAATTAGTCTCTCCATGCTTAGGCTTACATAACTTTTCGAAGTTATACCGAATTTTCGGTAAGTTTTTCTATCTTTTTTCTGTATTGAAAATATTTAGTCAATTCCTTATTTTTCTCTCATTTAATGCCATAAGATTTCGCGCTTGTATCATATATCTCCAATAGATCTTTTGCCGCGATATCTTTTGGGATAATTTCTGTTTCTACGCTACCTACCTCCAAGAATAGAAATCTTCTTCTGAAGATAAATACCATGTTCTTCTTGGCTGTAATTTTAGAGCTTTCTCTAAGACTAGTTAGACAAAGTAGGATTGAGTTTTACACAACGTAATCTAAGTTCTCCTATTTGAGGCATTACTTTTTCCAATATGTTTGCGATTTCAGCTGATTTTTTAACATGTATGCTTCATACGCCTTTTAAAGTTTAAACTGTTATTGATTATCAAGCCAAGGTGTTTATTGGTTGGTTGGTTGGTTTCCGTGGTAGTTTGCTACACGCAAACTATCAAGTAGAGTCTTAATGACCCCGTTTTGACAACACCACACCACTCGATAGGTGATAGGTCCCCTTAAACCATGGTCCAAGGGAAAATGGAGTACTAGATCCACCCTGTCGCATTGATGTATCTCGACAGGTCGTTCAGCCCAATCTCAGATACATCCCCTGCTCTTCACAGCCAGAGCAGGGCATTCGCAGAGAAGATGGAAAACCGATTCCTCCTTTTCCTTATTCCTGCAGCTGCGACAGTGATCGTTAAACGTGAGGCCGAGTTGTTCTGCATGCCTTCCAAGCATCCAATGACCCGTTAGAACCGCCAGCAACTTCGAAATTTCCACTCGATTCCGGTTCATAAGGTTCGTAGTACGTGGTACTTAAAAGCTCTCGATTATGTTATCTCACTACCGCCTTCATGTGTTTCGGGGAGTTCTCCTTTTTTTGTCGCCCAAAAATAATTTCTGTTAGGGCTCTGTGAGTTTAAGGTTCATTGAATTAAGTCAAATTCTTATTTCCCTTGAACTTCATTTACATAAAGTTGTTTCGGAATAAGGTATCTGGATTGTATTATTAAAGCAATACCTTTTTAAAGTCTTTTAATTGCTTCTACTCCGCCGTATAAGGGTAACTCAGCCGTAACAGGGTACAACCCTGTGTTTCATTTCTTTCATTTTATGGGAAGTCATGTCTCTGATGTTCTACGGAGCCATTGGCGTTTTTGATCAATTGATTAAATTCATTTATTTTTCTTTTAATTTATTGCTGTTTACTGCGTAATTTCAACGTCTCTGCATTGTTTTATATGTCTCTCTCCATCAGATATTTTAGGTGTTAGAACTCATGTTTCACGTTGTTTTTTATTTTTTTTTACAAAATTGGTAATTCATTGCCTTTCAAGTATGTTTCTGATGTTTTTCGCTTCTTTTGATATTTTCATGCAATCTTGCTTTATCGTTTGAAAAGTTTTTTATAAAACTTTTTAATCAACATTTTATTTTCGTAAACTAAAGAACAACAAGAACAAGTGTTTTTAATGTTTTAATATTAAAACGCATTATGGATGTTGTTCTTGTGCTTAATCACATATCGCTAAATAAAAAGCAAAACCATGTAACCAGCAAAAAAAAAACAGAATTGGGGCTTATTTTATTTAATCCTTATAGCAGCAAATTTTATATTTCTTAGAAAGGCTAAATTTTTACAATTTCAAAAAATAATCCTAAAATAGTAAGAGATTTATGGATAATAAGCAATATTTAATATCCTTCAAATAGTCACAAGGGCTTATGTAAAGCAGTTGGTCATTCCGTTTGAATTTTTGATAAAATTCCTTTTAGATCTCATAAAATGCATATTGTTTATTTTTATGGAATGACTATTGAAGTGGATTAATACCCCTTAATTCCTGCAAGTTAAGTCCAATGGGCAGGGAAAGTTATAGAAAAGCGAGGTACATAACACTTGCTTTTGTTTCTTCGCTTCCTTTGCGATGCCTTTGAAAATGAAAGAGAGACATAAAAAAATATAATATTAGGAAATTTCGATAGTTGAATGTAAAGGTTAGTTTACAAAGTCCGTTCATTTTCTCAAATGGACCGCTATATCTAACAAAAACTTTATTAAAAAAAACTAATATTTACCACATCTGACAGGCTGTCCCGTCTGCTGTTTTAAAAGAAGCACAGGAAGTGCTGGGTACTCTCAATCTTCTCCGCATTTGGACAGCTCCTACAGAAGGTATTTTAAGGCAATACCCATCTGCTGGTAGCGGGACTAAAAAGACCAAGACTAATAAAAATGGCCACGGTGTTTCTCTGTTTCCATTGGGACAGATTGAGAAAACTTTTAAGGCATTTGCATCTTATTTCGTTAAGTCATCTGCTTGGGTGTTTATACACACGCAGTTTGCTGGAAGGAGAAGGAATGCTACTACACTAGGGAATCGCCCCATCATCCAATTTCACATAATCTTTTGCCAGTGTATTAGCTATGTGGCTGCTAACATTGGTGCTGCACCCGACACCCATACAAGAGCTGTGTTAGAATGCATAGCCATAGAGTTTAAGGATGTACAAGGTGGGCCAAAAGAAGTCATCCGATGTTGTTTTTTTTTCTAAATAAAAAACTTCGATTTTGTTTCTTGATTTTGTTTAATTAAAACTTTAGAATTTAATTGGTCAAGTCGAAAAGATGTTATCGGCCAAATGGTCGTCGCAATTAATTGCCACACGGGCTCATTTAATGGCATTTTTCATCACTTAGACAAGATCTTCGGGTGACAGACTCTCGAACTGGTGTCGCATAATGTCCTTGAGGGCTTCCGGGGTTTTGGACGTAGACACAAGACTTCAAAAACCCCACAAAAAAAGTCTGAAACAGTTAAATAGGCAATCTTGCGGGCCAATGTAAATCGCCAGAAAAAGAGATGAGGCGACCTAGGAACGCCGCCTTCAGAATATCGGTTGTGGCTTGCGTAGTGTGTGCCATTGCCCCATTCTGTTTGAACTATATGTCCTCCTGTCCTAATTCGTTCAAATGCGGCAGGAAAAACTCGGCTGATATGGTGCTATAGCGCACACCGTCCACTTTTGTGTTGCCGAATTAGAATGGCCCGAAGACTCCCCTAGCGTGAACAGTGCACCATGCAATCACTTTGAGCGCGTGCAATGGCTTTTCGTGCATTACTCGCATATTTTTGGTGCCCCGGAGGCTATATTTTTGCTTGTTCACGTACCCGCTAAGGTAAAAATTAACCTCATCGCTCATTATGATCTTGGTCGATAAATCATCCACTTCGGCCTCGAGATGGGGATGGTTTGGGCGAAGGTTACCCGCATTTGACGGTTGACAGATAGCAGCTGATGCACGAACTGGATTTTGTATGGGAACACGCGCAGATCTTTGTCCAAAATTCAGATTAGCGACGACCGGCTGATGGCTTGTTGCGAGGAATGGCGAATGGTCCATGTTTATGGCGACAGCTCGACATCCTCGCTAACGCCGGTGATATTTTTGGCAGAACGGGCGCTCCGGGCCCGCCCTTCTTGGCATCGTCTCGTGTGGGCCCATACTCTTTAAGGTTGGTGGTCAAATGGCGCAGTGTTTGCGATGTCGGTGCCGGACGACCGGGGAATCGGTGACGGAATTTGCGTTGCACCAATATCACAGACAAATTGTTACGCAAAAAAAAAATAGACGTTCTTGGGAAGTGTTTTGCTCCATGGCTGGTTTACTTGTGTTCTGCATCTGTCTAGTTTTTTTAATGTAAAAACAGGTTTGATATTGGCCGCCAGTTGCAAAAATAAGATCATCTTCCAATAGGGCAATTTCCTTTGGCCCACCTTGTATGACATACGCAGAATAGTTGTAATGTAGAGTAGACACAAGTAATGACCTAGTGACGGTTGGGCTGTCGGAGAAACTCCTAATACTTCTGCCATATATTCTCCACCAATATATTCCTGCGCAGATAATTTTATCCAACCTTCCTCCTGATATATTGGAGATGAATTTTCTATGGAGAGAAGGTGTGCAATTATCATTTATGTTGGGCTAAGATCGATGGTCCCTCAAACACTCGCACACAGTTTTATTGCCGGAAAATTCGTCGAAGGCAATTGAGTCGTTGAGCTTGTTAGAGTCGCCATATTGCGCTGCATCGTTTTAATACTAAGACGATTCGACGTAGAACCTATAGTCTTCCATCAGACTATGCATCCATTAAATATCAGATAAGTAAAGTAAGATCGATTTAAGTAAAAGTCTGTCATTACCCAGGCTTAGGATAAAACCTACGCACAATTTTCTCTTTATATATCGGCACTAAATTTGGTTGACAGTTTCGAAGAGAGAAAACTATATGTCTACTGATGATTTGGTGACAGAGCCCATGAAATGTATAAAGACAAACCTATAATAAATCCTATAAATAAACCAAGTAAAAATAGGATCAAATTTTAAATAGTACTTGAAATCGTTAAAAGAACTAAGTTTTTAATATATTGAAGGATGCAGAGCCAAGTATAGTTCTAGATAATGAGCAATTTCCTGCCTGCATGACCATCTTTTGCTTATCTCTCTATAGCTTTCCTGTGCACTTAATAAGTTTTAAAATTCCATTTTCTATAAAGACATTTATAAACAAGGATTTATGGTCCTTTAACGTATTTAGTTTTTTTTTATTTATGGCTTTGAATCGCTAATTGCTTTAGTTTGCAAAGTTAAAATATGTCTTTAGCTGCGATAACAGGTTCCTAATCAATGCTTGCTTGAAAACAGTTTCTTAAATAATTTATCGTTCAAAAATTTTTAATGCATTTAATGGCTGTCGCCTGGCATTTACTGTCGTTATGTTTTAGTCAATCTTGTTAATTCTTTGGTTTGTTTTAAAATAATTTTTATATATTTATGATAGACATTAGTGTAAGATTGACGTTGTAAGGATGTTTGAAAGAAACTAACACAACGTTGCAACGAACGTTCTTAAACATTGTAAGTTAATGTGTAAATGATTACATCAGACTCGAAGGTTAATCATTCAAATGATTGACTTGTTATTGGTAGGCGTTTAAAAACATTGAAAACCGTTTTTGTTAACTTCTTGTTGGCAATAATAAATGGAAAACCTCTTTAAAAAATTATTCAAATAAAAATGAATATTGTTTCTTATTTTGACGATCTAATCATTGAAGATTGAAGAAATAAAGAATTGTAGTAAACTTTGTAAGGAATTTTCAATAAAAATTAGGATTTGATTCTAATTCAAGGGTATTTACAGGGTCTGTTGAAGGTTTGGCTTGTTGGGTTCTTGAAACAACTCTTAAACGGTTTAGTTTGTTTATAATAATTCTCAATTAGTTTTTTGAAATTAATTTATAAAGGCCGAAAATATTTATGAGTTATTAAAGGAATTTGGTTAAGTTTACTGATAATTTAATGTGAGAACCAATAGAAAACTATTCCACAACAAGTCTGTTTTGAAAAATTTTAATTGATAAAGAGAGCACAGAAAAATTAACTAAAAAGTTATCTTCAAACAAACCCATGCAAGAATTGTCTAAGAAAAAAATATCTTAAAGTTAATTGTTGAATCAAAAAGAAACTTACAATAAATCTCCATTTAGTAAATTTAAATTCAATTTGAAAATTTATGCTCTGATGTTGCGCTTATTCTTAAGGTATATTTTTAAAACTTAAGTGCCAAACATTAGCCTTGGTAACACCCTCAATCCAAACATACGTTTATACATATTCACCTTAAGCAAATTCTTTGAAAAGAAATTCTTATATACATTTATTGCAATTACAGTGTTTCCCAGCGCAGAAATGACTTGGGCCATAACATTGTATGTACAACTATTGACTGCCACATGTAGTGATGTTAAGTGTTTTTTTTTAATGCAACTCAAGTTCATCTCTACTCAAAGCCAAGTATGTCAGACAGTCTTCTTGCCTTAGGGTGTGCCATACGTTGATGAGCAAAACACTTTAACATACAAACTAAAAACATTGTAGATTCTATTCACTAATAAATATGATGGTTTTTCCAGTTTTGGTTAAAATGATGTAAAAAGCATCGTTAAATATAATCAAATGCGCAAATAATATAAACAAGTGCTAGAGACATTGGGTCATAATACTTTTAGTCGTTTTTAATCTTTTAATGAAACTTCTTAAGAAAACAAGCAATAGCACATACAAGGTGGGCCAAAAGAAGTCATCCGTTGTTGTTTGGCTCTCATTTTTTTTCTAAATGAAAAATTTTGATTCTGTTTTTTAATTATGTTTAGTTAAACCTTTAGAATTTTATTGTTTAAGTTGAGAAGATAATATCGGCCAAATGGGCATCGTCACAATTGATTGCTATACGGGCTCCTTTTTGTCATATTTCATCACTTCGGCGAGAACTTCGGGCGACAAGTTCTCGCATTCGTGTCGAATCTTACCCTTGAGGGCTTCAGGGTCTTGGGCTTGCTTACGTAAGCACGGAACTTTAAAAAGTGCCACAAAAATTCTGGAGTGGTTAAACCGAGCAATTTTGCGGGCCAATATACATCGCCAAAACGAGAGATGAGGTGACCTAGGAACGCCACCTTCAGAATATCGGTTGTGGCTCGTGCAGTGTGTTCCTGTTGCAACCACATGCTTTTCAGTCCTAATTCGTTCAATTACGACAAAAAAAAAAACTCGGCTGACATGGTCCTATAGCGCGCACCGTCCACTGTTGTCATTTGACCAGCGGCTTCCTCAAAAAAAATAACCCAATGGCTCCTCCAGTGTGAACAGCACACCATGCAGTCACTTTAAGCGAGTGTAATGCCTCCTCGTGCAACACTCGTGGATTTCCAGTGCCCCAGAAGTGATAGTTTTGCATCTGCACATACTCGCTGAGGTGGAAATGAGCATCATCGCTCATTATAATTTTAAGCGAAAAATCGTCTACTTCAGCTTCGAGATTGAGGATTGCTTGTGCGTAGGTTACACGCGTTTGGTGGTTAATAGGCAGCAGCTGATGCATGGACTGGACTTTGTATGGGAACATGCACAGATCTTTGACCAAAATTTGCCAAAGGGACGACCGGCACCCAGATTCTCCATAACGAAGGATCAGTACAACAGTTTCTACAAATCATTAGGTCCCCGCTTCATAGCTGCTGGAGACTATAACGCTAAGCACACATACTGGGGCTCCCGCCTAATTAGTCCCAGAGGTCGTGTCTTGTATGACTCAGTGTCGGAAATAGGACTTTTCGTTATTTCAACTGGACAACCAACCTATTGGCCAACGGACAATAATAAAATTCCAGACGTAATAGATTTTGGCGTGGCAAAAGGTATATCACCGGACCTTATTGAGGCTGAAGCCTCCTTCGATTTATCTTCTGACCACTCACCCACAATTATCACTATTTGCAGTCCTCACCAAATAGCAACTAGTGATTTTTTCTTATCAAAAAGAGTAAATTGGTTAAAATATAAAAAATATATCAGCTCTCACTGCTCGGAACACATACCACTAAAAACTCCCCAAGAAATCGATGATTGCCTAAATATCCTAAATGAAAACATTAAAAAAGCCGTTGAACATGCTTCTTCAACATACCGTCAGGTCAAATACAACAAAATTTTTTCTGTCGATGTTGAGGAGCTTTTATCTGAAAAAAGGAGAGCGCGAAGAGAATGGCAACAGCATAGATCGCCCCAACTTAAAACGAAGCTAAAAGAGTGTACAAATCGCTTAAAAAACTTGCTGGAGGTACACAGAATTGCATCAATTAAGAAGTATTTGGAAGGTCTAGACGCAACCCCTCAAACAAATTATTCTCTATGGCGATCAGCCAGTCGTCTCAAAAGACCCGTAATCGCAAAACCACCACTGCGCAATCTAAGAGGATCCTGGGCTAGAAATGATGAAGAAAAATGCGATCTGCTCGCAAGCCATTTAAGAAACGTGTTCACTCCTAATACATGCACTGACGTGAGGGAATTACCGCCTGTTGTTTCTAGACGTCCTATAGAAATACGTTTCCGATATTCAGATGTGGTAGAAGCTATTTCTAACCTTAATGATAAAAAAGCTCCTGGCGTTGATAAAATAAGCAACAAAATGCTCATTGAGCTACCTTTTACAGCAAAAAGAATAATTCTTTTTATTTTTAATGCCATAATACGGCTTGAACATTTTCCACCAATATGGAAAGTTGCCTTAGTTAAGATGATTCCTAAGCCTGGTAAAGATCCTTCTAAGGTGAAGTCTTATAGGCCTATAAGTTTGTTACCAACTTTGTCAAAACTGTTTGAAAAGCTGCTTAAAAACAAGCTTACTCCGATCCTGAATGAAAACAACTGCATTCCAGATCACCAATTTGGCTTTAGAAGTCAACATAGCACAATAGAACAAACTCACAGACTGGTGCAGGTTATAAGAAAAACTTTCGAGGAAAAAAAGTACTGCTCCGCGCTTTTTATAGATGTCTCTCAAGCTTTCGATAAAGTATGGCACGAAGGCCTGTTAAACAAACTAAAGCTAAACCTTCCAGCTAATATTTTCAACCTACTAGAAAAGTACATAACCGGTCGACAGTTTAAAATCAAAGAGGGAAACCAAATAAGTTCTCCTCAAACAATAGGGGCTGGTGTACCTCAAGGGAGTATACTAGGTCCAGTTCTGTACTTGCTTTACACAGCAGATATGCCAACCAATTGTTTTACACACACGTCGACATTTGCTGATGATACTGCTTTTCTTAGTATTCATAAAGACCCTAAAGAGGCTTCAAACCAATTGCAGCAACACGTAACCCAAGTTGAAAAATGGGCAAAGTTATGGGGAATAAAAATAAATGAACAAAAATGTACCCACGTAACTTTTACTTTACGCAAAGAAACGTGCTCTCCAATTCTTATTAACAACCATATGGTGCCTCAACGAACCGAGACAAAATATCTTGGTATTCACCTAGACCGCCGCCTCACATGGAAGCCTCATATAGATGCGAAGTTGACGCAAATGAAACTTAAAGCTACACAAATTCATTGGCTAATCGGCAGAAACTCTGTGCTTCGTCTTGATTGTAAACTTCTACTCTACAAATCGATTTTGAAACCAATTTGGTGCTACGGTATACAATTATGGGGCACTGCTTCCGCATCCAACATAGAAAAAATTCAACGCAGGCAAAACAAAATCCTAAGAATGATAACTGGTGCTCCTTGGTATGTTAAAAACAGCAACATCCACAAGGATCTACTAGTTCCACTAGTTAAATGCGAAATCCTGAACTATGTGGACAAGTATTTAAATAAGCTGGAAGCTCACCCAAATCCGCTCGCCCGAAACATCCTGCAACATAGTGGGCACACCCGCCTGAAAAGGAGGGATACTATTGCGCTTATATGAAGCTTGATAATTAATATGAGAACTTAAATTTTAGTCTGGCACTGGCTGGACTTATATTAACTACCTAGTTTTAAGATTTGAACACTTATTGTTAGTTCGCCACAGGCGAAGATTCAATAATAAATATATGAAACAAAAAAAAAAAAAAAAAAAAAAAAGGGACGACCGGCTGATGGCTAATTGCAAGGCACGGCGTCTGGTCGATATTTCTGGCGGCAGCTCGACATCCTCGCCGATATTCTCCACAGAACGTACACTCCGGCGCCGAATACTCCTGGCAGCGTCTTGTGTGATCCCATACTTTTCTAAGTTGGTGGCCTAATGGCGCAGTGCTTGCGCAATTGGTGCTGGACGACCAGGGAATCGGTGACGTAATTTGCACTGCGTCAACGCCACAGACGAATTGTCACGAAAAAAAATATACACGATTTTTCCGCGTTCTTGGGGAGTGTACTGCTCTATGATTTGTTCAATTGTATTCAACATCTGTCTAGTTCACAAATGTAAAACAGATTAGACATTGACGGTCATTTGCAAAAATAAGAGCAATTTCTTTTGGCCCACCTTGTACATATACAAACTGACGCTAATGAACTTAAGGTTACTTACAAGCAGTGATGCCAACTTTTAAACTCAAAAGAGGGTACCAAAAGCGTAATTTTTACGCTCACAACTTATTATACCCACACTACATAGGTACGTAGGGGGGGTAGTATGCGTTTGTGGTCAGTTACACTAACCGAATAAGTATAACTTTCCGAATCACTTCCTGGGAGTTAATATGTTGTTTTGTAATCAAAGAACACGACGTATTTTTAAAGAGAGTTATGTGAAATTCGGTAAATAGGTTGAAGGCAACATTTTACCCAACTTCGAACCCGGCGAACGTTTTTTTATTCTTAAATATGAGAAATATCCCTCGTTATTGTCACTTTTTTTAATTCCTTAAATCGTAAACTCCCTTTGCTAAGCATTGCAATTTAATTTATTCTAAAGGCCTAATGTTGAAGTTGTATTAAATTAATAAATAGTTTAATGCAATTTGGTACAGATAAGTTTTTTGGCACTGGTGTAATGTTGTTGATGATTATTGGTATCTTTCTTGATATACCTCTCATACAAATGTCCTCCCGGAATAAGCATTTTGGGATATTTTTATCTTTTTGCAACAAACTATTATACTTTATACAATTACTATCGGCATATTTTCTTCATAATGTGGTGTAGGGTATAATATGGTCGAGCTTAACCGACTATTACTTTTTTTTATCATTACTCGGCTTCGAAAAATACCACATTAAACTTGCTTTTTCGATAAATATTTTCTGTCTAAAACTAACGCTAATAAAAGTGAAAGATAAAAACATAAAAACTTCTTCATTTGAAAAAATAAAAATTTTGTAGGAATCGAACTTGGCCCTAAAGTATTAACATTAAAATTGTCTTAAAACAAATAATTAAATTATAAATAAAAGAACGCATATCTTATTAAAATTAATTTCCAAATAATTTCACGAGGTTTGTTGAGCTTTATTTTATTACCCAGCAACTAAAATACATTTACAAGAAAAATTTACAAGTTGGTAGAATAAAAAAGTGACAATATTCAGTAACAAAATGTACAAAAAATGCTTAATATACATTTTTAAACTAATTAAAAAGAAACTTGAAACATTTTTGTAACCAAGTACTTAGCAAGATTTTTTTCTACTTTTCCCAGCCTTTTTTTAACTGTCTTGACTTCTTGTGAAGTAAGAATTTCTTTATTTTTAAACATCTCATTGATTTGCCATAGTTTTCTATCGATATCTGCAAGTCGCTTTGCTAAAATTTCATAGATTAAATTGTTTTCTTTATCAGACTCTACATCTAAAATCGAATGTAACCAATTACTGTCTTTTTCAGAAAAGGTCCTCAGGGAGCCGCTGTTGTTTAGCTTCTTTAATAGATTAATTACGTTTTTGATTGTCGTGGTTTTTAAAAATATATATTTAAACGTAATATGATCATTTTCTTTAGGTCCTTTTTGTAATTCCAGTTTAATTGCTTGTAGGTTTTCCTTTGATATGTTTTGAGTTAAATTAAAGTTATAAAAATTGACAATTTCCACATATATGTTTTCAATTTTTCCATATATTTCCAATATCAAATGTCTCAGAAGCCCATCTACTTTAAAAAGCAGCTTTTTAATTACCACAATTTTTCCTATTTTTTGGTCATGTTCCATATTGCCTTTTAAGCTCTTATTAAGTTCTTTGAGTTGCTTGATTTTGTCTATAAAATCATTAAGCAGATCAAATGATTCTTGATTCAAACAGCGTTCAGTACCAGCAGCAAAGAACGCTGTCAAAAAGCCAAAAATTAAAAATGCGTAGACCTTCATTTAACTTTTTCCTTTTATTTTAAAATATGCCTAGCACACGTTATGCTTTTAATTCTCTTAGTTCTTTTGAAGCTATAATCACTTCTAAGATAAAAGTTTACTATTTATAGTAAATTTTTAATAAACATACACAAAAAGACTTTGTTTAGTTGGGATTTCCATACCTTTTGTGCTTAATGAAAAACACTTGGTTCTTAATACAAGACTAACAATTGGGAATTTAATTTTCGCGTGAATATAACAAAGAAATAACAAAGAACCTAATATATGTATATTAAAAACGCTCTAATAGACCGCTATGAAAAACAATTAAAAATTTTACTATGCCATTGAACTAAGGAATAAACACCATGTGCGGTTTATTTTTCTAAAACAGCCATTTAAAGGATTGAATAAAAAACAAGTAAAAGCGCTATATTCGGCTGTGCCGAAAATTACATACCCTTCCCATTGATCTTTAAAGTACCCAGCAATATGATCTAGCCGAATGATTTCGTACTTCATATATTATAATAAAACTGCTTTATGCATATTTTTTCTCTTTTTTTCCTTCCGCAAACAAATTTTATATTTATATTCTTTGGTGTAATACTAATCTTCTATTATATAAAGAAGGGTTGTATGAATGTACGTATCAGTGATCTGCAAAATTTACATTTTTGTTGATTTGTGCATGCACACAAATTTTCATATATAATCGATCAAGACACTCGATCGAAAAGTTACAGGCAAAATCATGCACAACATGCAGTTTAATCATACTATATTGTTTTTGTTGTGTATAGGCAATTAAATGAATATAGTCATGCAGATGTCTAGTGTTTACCACATTTTCAATTATGCATGTTCGACACTCGATTTTAATATGAAGGCTTGATTTAATCATTTAGAGTTGATAATGAAATTTTGAACAATGCATGTTTGATACTCGACACAAATAAACATACTTTTTGCGTTGTTTGGTATGATTAAAGTTGAAAAACGAACTGAGAAGATTTAACAATGCAAATACATACATACGTATGTATACAAAAGGCATTACTACATACATATGCTTGCTGTTTTCGGCATTTATATGTACGTTTGTAAGTATGTGCATTAAAACATATTAACATGCATATATGTGTACATTCATATGTACATATGTAAATTTGTACATACCCTGTCGGACATTCAGTTAACTTAAAATTGAAGCTAACTATTTTTCAAGTAGTGGTGGTTGACACTTGCATTACATTTATATGGAATTAACTAACTATTTTAACATTGCGATGTCCTAGGAAGCAGTCAATTGTCCGATTCTGCATTACTTTTAATTAACTTAAAGTTAACTTTTTGTAGCTAGCTGTAAACTTACTACTTTAAGTTAGCTTTAAGTTGGTTTTTTTAATTAACTATAAGTTACGAATTTCTTACTTTTAGCCACAATTAAGCCAAAAAAGGATTGATTTAAGTTCGGAACCGTACTTGATTTAAGCAAAAAAAGATTGATTGATTTAAGCCGTAAACGGGATTATTTCTAAAACTAAATGTCATTTTTTTTGACATATGGGGAGAAGAAGAACTTTATATTTTATTAATATTAATAATTAATATTTACAATTTAGAAATTAAATTTTTTGTATTTACCGATGCTGAGATTCGAACCAGGGATTTCTGCACTGCAGCACAAGCGCGTTACCTCTAGGCCACCGAGACACTTTGTTTTTAAATGTAAAATAATGTATTAAAACAACAAGTTTTCTTCTGCTTGATTTGTTAAAGCAATCTAATCTCATTTTAAAAAAATACTGCGCAGTGTTTGTATACATTTTGGTTAATGCAAATTTTGCATTGCGTAGTAGTTGGCTTTAAGTTAGTCTATAGAAGCTAACTTAAAGCTAGTTTTTTGTGTAGTTAGCTACTCATTGGACGGCAGGGTACATACACACATACACGCATATGTACTTAAAAACATCCATATAACAATGCAAACCTACATCCAAGCATACAAGAAACTTTTTGCTTATTTTTTTATGCCCATCTATTTATACATAGTTGTTTAACAGCGTTTCCAGTTTTCATTTGTTACATATTTTGTGTGGAGTTTGTGAGCTTGTTTTAAAAAAACTGAGGCAATGGCACTGTTTTGCCTATTTCTCGGTCGGTAGTTAAGCAATCTTGATGGTTTTAAATAGCGATTTTCTCCAGGATATTTCTAATAGTTTGACACCAATAACAGGTTCGTGTTACTTTATTTGACTCCGGAAACTTGAGTTCAACAGACGGACAGACGGACGTGGCTATATCGACTTCCCTATCTATAAGGATCCAGAATATATATACATTTTGGGGTCGCAAATTGATAATAAAGAAATTGCAAAACGGATTGACAAACTGATATATATACCCTTAACACTTATTAGAAGGATATTTAATGGATCGAACTTGAGCCTAAAGTAATAACAACAAAACTGTCTTTAAAGCAAATATAAATAAAAAACAAGTAAGAGCGCTATATTCGGCTGTGCCGAATCTTATATACCCTTCACATTGGTCTTTAAATATACCCAGCCGAGTAATTTTGTACTGCAAATAATATAATAAAAAACATTGTGCGAGTTTTAAAGAAAAAATAACAAAATTTTAACGTTCGTATGAATAATAGAAATAGATGAAGAAGATTTGAGGTCGAGAGTTTTAAAAGTTTTCGAAATTATTCATATTTGAAGGTTAATAAAACTTGTTAAATGTCTAGTCCCCCTGCTCTTCTCCAACTTTTTCTCCAAAATGTATGAATTATTTGATTATTACTTTTTGTAGAATATTCGAAGTCGATAGCTGTTATAGTTTCCGAGATATAGCGTATCGAATATTTTATAATAGTTGTCGATTTGAATGGGAGCTACCCCTTTTTTTGCCCCCACTCAAAAAAATTTTTCTTTAAAGCGTAGCCCTTTGCGTGCAATTACTTTTTGTAGAACATTTCATTTCGACATCTGTCATAGTTTCCGAGATATAGCGTATCGAATATTTTATAGTAATTGTCGATTTGTATGGGAGCTACCCCTTTTTTGCCCCCACTCAAAAAAAATTTTCTTTAGAGCGTAGCCCTTATGGCCCAATTACTTTTTGTGGAACATTTCATTTCGATATCTGTTATAGTTTCCGAGATATAGCGTATCGAATATTTGATAATAATTGTCGATTTGTATGGGAGCTACCCCTTTTTTTGCCCCCACCCAAAAAATTTTTTCTTTAAGGCGTAGCCCTTTGCGTGCAATTACTTTTTGTAGAACATTTCATTTCGATATCTGTCATAGTTTCCGAGATATAGCGTATCGAATATTTTATAGTAATTGTCGATTTGTATGGGAGCTACCCCTTTTTTTGCCCCCACCCAAAAAATTTTTTCTTTAAGGCGTAGCCCTTAGCGTGCAATTACTTTTTGTAGAACATTTTAAGTCGATAGCTGTTATAGTTTACGAGATATAGCGCATAAAATATTTCACCAAATTTGTGCAATTGTAGAAAAAATACCCCTTCCCCTGGTCCTATCTGTAAAAATTTTTTTGTATTATTTAGGTCCCTTCTTTAGGAGTATCCGTGCCAAGTTTTGTGGCAAGAGTGACTATACTTACTGAGATATATAGGGATATATGCACCGATTTTGTCCTAAAAAAAATGGGTTACTCTGGGTTTTCGCTTATATCTCGGTCAATTGTGAACCGATTTTGCTGATTTTAAATAGCGATTGTTAGCGGGATATTTGTGATCGTTTGACACCATTAACTGGTCTGTATCTTTTTATTTGACTCCGGAAACTTGATTTCAACAGACGGACAGACGGACAGACGGTCAGACGGACAGACGGACAGACGGACAACGCTAAATCGGCTTCCCTATCTATAAGGATCCAGAATATATACACTTTATGGGGTCGCAAATGAATAATAAAGAAATTACAAACGGAATGACAAAGTGATATATACCCTATCACTATGTGAAGGGTATAATCATATATTAGTAAATTTAATTCCCAATTATTTTCACTACATAGAAAAAATTATTCCCATACATTTTTCAATTAACGTGCTTGTTGAAAAACCAAAACGGGTTTTAACTAAAAATTTAATTGTCCCAATAAAATAGGTTTTTAGTGGTTTTTAAAAAATTTAAACAAAACAGTGATGCTCTTTTATCAAGCAGTTATTTTGTATAGCCATTATGTAATTTAACGCTTTTGTGTCTTCGTTTTTGCAAGTATGCAACACAGATTCAAAAATAAAAAACAAACATTAACGATGTTTTGCCTTTGCTAATGATTGCTGAGGTGTGTTAAGTTGTTCTCATTTAAATCAAGGTTAACTTTTATTTTTTGGGGGTGGGTAAATAAAAGTAATATTGTAATGATAATAAAACAACTTCTTACGTTAAAGGAATAAAACAACTTGTTCCGTTAAAGGTTATTTATTAATTAATTTCTTCTACTCGTTGTGTCTCACCAACAAGTAGGCAAGACACACACATACACTTACACTAGTTTATAATAAACTTACTGGCTAGCTTATCGTCTACCTTAATTAGCGTGGGAATCTGTCTGCTCAGCATTTTACATGAAACAAGCAGACAGAGCTTATGTGGACATGGCTGCACTAAGCGTGAGCGTTTGGTTACATGCTGAAGGCATGTTAACCACGAATAGTCAAACACACTACATTTCCCTTTTTTACAAAAGGAATAATCAACGGAAGGTTGATTATTCCTTTCAGCATGAAAAAATTTCCTTATTCTAATGCTATATCAAATTAGAAATTTCAGAGCGGGAAAGTTTACTTAGTGCTTGGAAAAACATTACAATTACAATAAAACCAAACACACTACATTTCCCTTTTTAACAAAAGGAATAATCAACGTGAGGTTGGTTATTCCTTTCAGCAAGAAAATACTTTAAAAATTATTTCTTATTTTCCTTTAACAACTATTCATTATTTTCTATAAGAAAATTTTATTCATTATTTTCCTAAAAACTATTCCTTTAAAAATTAATTTCTTATTTTCATAAAAAACTATTTCTTTAAAAAACTATTCCTTTAAAAATCTATTCTTATTTTCCTAAAAAACTGTTCTTTTAAAATCTATTCCTTTAAAAAATCTATTTCTTTAAAAAATCTATTCCCTTAAAAAATCTATTCCTTTAAAAAATCTATTTCCTTAAAAAATCTATTCTTATTTTCCTAAAAACTGTTCTTTTTAAAAATCTATTCCTTTAAAAAATCTTTTCTTATTTTCCTAAAAAAACTATTCTTGTTTTCCTAAAAAACTATTCTTATTTTCCTAAAAACTATTCTTATTTTCCTAAAAAACTATTCTTTTAAAAATCTATTCCTTTAAAAAAATCTATTCCTTTAAAAAAATCTATTCCTTTAAAAAAATCTATTCCCCCCTTTTCCTCAATGTCAACAAAATCCGATAATCTACCCAATTAATCAGTAGTACCTCCGTACAATATTGCCCTGTTCTTATGGACATGGAATGGTTTTCCATTCTCATTTTCCAATTCCAGGTTACCCCTCTGGTCGAGTGAAATCACCCTGAACGGTCCCCTGTAAACCATGTCCAGTTTGTGTCCCGCTTCATTACGAACCAGGACTAAGTCGTTCCCGGCCACTCTGGACGGGTTCGCCTTTTCAACAGATTTCATCTGTCTAGTCAGTTTAGTATCCTCCATAAACCGAGCGGCTCTCCGCCACGCCAACTGCAGCCTGAATTTCACCTCTTTCTCATACGATCCTACGTTGTAAAGTGGATCTATTCTTTCCCCACTGGTAAACCCCAGGGATGGTGGGAGTTTCCCGTAGACGAGTTCAAATGGGCAGTATCCATGGGCCGTGGATGGGGTTGTGTTGTAGCAGTATGCAAAGTACCCAAGCCACTTGACCCAGTCGGAATGATCGGGCGAGATATATGATCTCAAATACTCGTTGAACGTTCTATGAGACCTTTCAACGGTTCCGACGGTTTCGTGATGATAAGGAGTTGAGTTAAATTTCCCAATTCCCAGGAGTGAGCACAGTTCTGATAACGTCTGGTTCATGTACTCGGTGCCCATGTCTGTAACTATAGTAGTCATCGGGCCGTATATCAGGATAAAATGGTCCATAATTGCCTTTGCAACCCTTCTGGCCGATTTATCCTTGACAGGTATGGCCACCAAATATTTCGTCAAGTCACACATCAGGGTCACCGCGTATTCATCCCCAGAGTCGGACCTTGGCAGGGGTCCCACTGTATCTATCACGACCCTATCGAATGCTTTCAATGGAGTCGGCGTTACCACCAGTGGTTCTTTGCCCCTCCTAGCCGACTTATTCCGCTGGCATGCCCCACAGGCCCTGACGTACCTGGCTATATCCCTCGTCATGCCCCTCCAGTGATAATAGAGTCTGATCTTCCTAACCATTCGCGTGATCCCGGGATGTCCACCCGTAATGGGATCATCGTGAAATCTACTCATGATTTCCATTTTCCTATCCCTAGATGTAATCCTCTCCAATTCAGGTATGAGCACTATTATTAAATTTGAATCTTGCAAGACCTCGTTCCCTTTTCTCTTGAAGGTGTCTTTATCTGTCCCTAGGACCCTAAGTTGACTGTCATTCAACGTCAGTCGCATGATTGTCACGCCCGTTTCATCAGCTATTCTTGCAAGCTTTGGAAAGAGGTAGCCTAAGTCTACTTTTCCATTAATGACCGAGTCATACAACCTATTATCGGAAAGCACTTGCCGTCCTTTCCTGACCACAATTCTATCCTCACCAAAGTGCAATAGTGGCGCTTTACCGTGCTCTTGGGCACTAATTGCCTCGTATACCTTCACTCTAGGGTAGTCCTTCGGTCGAGGAGTATTATATCCTCCTCCGGGGCATTCTCCGTCATTCCTTTTCTGAGATCTAGTCGTAACCCTCATCACATTACCGACCTCGATGTTCCTCACATCGGTTATTTCAATCCTCGAAAGCGCGTCCGCAGTATGGTTCTCCTTTCCCTTTATGTACTCTATCGTGAAGTCATATTCCTCGATATCTAACCTCATTCTCGTCAGTTTAGACGAGGGGTTCTTCAAGGAGAATAGGTATGTCAGCGGTCTGTGATCGCTCCTTACCATAAACCTCCGGCCATACACGTATGGTCTGAAATACAGAATCGCCCAGTGTATCGCGGTCAATTCCTGTTCTATGGTAGACTTGTTACTTTCACCCTTCGTGAAAGCCCTTGATGCATAAGCAATCGGCAGGTGTAAGCCATTTCTCTCCTGACTCAGGACAGCGCCGCAAGCGTGTTTGCTGGCATCTGTCGTAATACAAAATTCCCTAGAAAAATCGGGGTATTGGAGAATTTGAGGGCTTATGAGTTGGTTCCTAAGATAGTGAAAAGCTTCCTCACATTCCTTAGTCCATACATACGGTACTTTCTTCCTGGATAGTCTAGTTAGATGCCGCGACGCGGCTGCAAAGTTAGGGATGAATCTTCTGTAATAATTACAAAATGCTACGAAGCGTTTAGCTTCGTCACCATTTTTGGGTATGGGGTAGTTAACTATTGTGGCGAACTTGCTGTCGTCGGGTAAGATGCCCCTATCCGTGCACTTATGCCCCAAAAAGGTCACTTCCCTGGCGAAAAATGAGCATTTGTCCGGATGTAACTTGAGATTGTATTTTCTGCAAATGCCGAAAACATCTCTTAGGTTTTGCAACATATGTTGCGAAGAACAACCTATGACCACCAAGTCATCCATATAAACGAATGCCTGGGATGGGGACAATCCGGAGAATGCTAGCGACATCATTCTCTGAAAAGAGTTCGGTGCTATCTTGATACCGTAGGGGAGCCTCTTAAAGCGAAATGAACCCTTTTCCGTAGAAAAAGACGTAATGTCTCTTGACTCCTCTTCTAACTCAATCTGGTGAAATCCAGTAACCAAGTCAACACATGAAAAGAATTTTGCCCTACCTAGCTGATCCAGTATGTCGTCTATCCTAGGTAAAGGAAATTTATCCGCAATTAGTTTTTTATTAATCCCCCTGTAGTCTACCACTAATCTCCATCTTTTCTGGGTGGAACCAGGTAATGCCTTTTTAGGCACTAGTAAAATAGGGCTATTATACTCCGAATGTGATGGTTCCACTATACCATCCTTTATCAGCCTATTCACCTGTATATCGACCTCATCCTTGTGCGCGTGAGGAATCCTATAATTCCTAATATATACCGGCTGTTTATCGTGAAGTCTAACTTTCTGTCTATAGAAGTTATTGCAGGATATCTTGTCGCTTTCTAGAGCAAATACATCTATGTATTCGGAGCACAACTTCCTGAGGTCCTCATGAGCATAGTGAGGAAAGTTCCTAGACAATCTACTCAACTTCTCCCTGTCCTTAGTGGGGTTGCTAACCGTATGGGCTATTATATAGTCGTTCAGACTCTCTGAGGTCACATTGCAATTCTCAATTATCAGGTCCTGGTCGGTAGTATTAACGATCCTGGCCAATGGCTTGCTCGCAGTCGTTATCGTGCTTGCCACGTATACGCCCTCTCGTATCGTCTGTTGGGGTATTAGGACCTCCCTCGAATCAGTCGTGACCCTTACCTGTCTAATTACCTCGGACCTGGCCGGTAGTGATATCGAGTTTACTCTTGGCCCATTTTGCATAGGAATGGCTATATCATATGGGACGTCCCTAGTTCGTAGGATGATCCGGTCTCGATCATTGTCAAAATCTAGAATGCAGTTATATTTTCGGATAAAATCCATGCCTATTATGCCATCTGCCTGTATTGGGAAGTTATCCTTCACCACGTGAAATTCGTGTGCTATCAGAAGGTCCTCGATCTTCAGATCTGCTTTCACTCTCCCGAGTGTGGTGATGAGACCTTGTCCAATGCCGTTAAGGCTTGTTCTGCTATTGCAGTTTATAGGCTCGTTTAGAACCTGATTATGCTTCACAATTGATACATCAGCGCCTGTGTCGATGAGAAAGTTGCACACAGTATTGCCAAGAGATGTTCTAATTCTGAGGTAGCTACAAAGGGTTAGGTTTATCGTTCGAATTCTATTGTCTATTGTGCATTTCGGGGGGTCTGCTCGTTTCCCGAGTCGTTCTCGGTCACGCAGCGTATATTGTGGGTACGTCTGATATTGTCACCAAAACCCCTTCGGTTGCCGTTGTCCCGATGGGACCCTCCGTAACTGTTATTACCGCCACCACGGTTCCTGTGGCCATCACCGTCAGCATTCCGGTTGCCATTGCCCCGGTTACGGTTGCCATTATTACCCCTATTACGACTTGAACCGCCGTAGCCCCTGTTACGCCCAAAGTCGTGGTCATAATTGCGATTCCCAGAGCCCCTCTGGTCGTAACTCGCGCGGCCGCGGAATTGATTCCCATTAGGTCCGAATGCCAATATGGAGTTAGGTTGACCATAGACTTCCGTGCAACTCTCCACGAACTTCGCTATGGCCCCGTTCAAGTCAGAGAAAGTACCTGACTCCATGATCAATCGGACTCTATCGTTAGAGGCATTCTTCACTATGGCCCTAACGGCCGAACGGGTCGCGTACGTACATGCAATGTCAGTGGGGAGACCATCGCCGATATACGCGGTCTCAAGTTTCCTTGTGAGATCCTCGATCTCCTTCGCGTAATCGTTCGCGCTTTTTCCCTGCTGTCGTATGTTCATTAGCTTGGCCGTAACGACGTCCACTGATTCGCCCCTGATTGAACTCCTCAGCCTCGTTATTATCTGTGCCAAGGTGGTCTCCGTAGAGATGAGATTCCTGGCCGAACCTTTTAGCTTCGTTTTCAAGAGGTTCACGGCCGTTGACTCGTGTGATTCTTTAATAGAATCTACTAGAGTCAGCGAATCGATAAAACTTTGAAGGTTCTGTGGTGAACCGTCGTAATCAGGTATCAGCCTGGAAGCTGTATTTAGGAATTCTACCTCAGTTTGAGGCATGGTTTGTATCCCACTATTCCCTTCAAACTTCAATCTGGGTATTTCCTCGTGTAGGGAGGATGGTATTGTCAACCTTATGCCCTTACGTAGGGTAACTGAGAGAAGTTTCTCTCTTATCTCAGCGAAAAATGCTTCGGCCGCTGTTCTGTGGCCCTTTGTCAACCTGTTATAGTTGACGTTAAGTAATATCCTTATATTCTCTGCCTGTTGCAACAGAATTTCAACGTGTCTGTGCACCGTTTCTTCCCTGGTATCCCGGTCCGTATTCAGACACTTGTAGGATCTCAAAAACCTCTCCCTAAACAATCGTGCCTTATAGGTTATGTCCTCCCATTCCATTCATACACCGTTCCAGAATAGCTATAAAATTAACTGGAGGGACTCGTAAGTATCGCAGTCAATAACTAATTTGTCAATTACTCACGGAATTTCCCTAAACCTTATCTAAGTCAGTCGCCCTGCTGACGTATCTTTTCCGCAATGATCTCTTATGTAATAAGTATATCTTCAGTAATAAATTAACGGCGCTTATAAGGGTCAAGGCTATTAATATGTACCGCAGTGAGTCTAACTGTGTGGTGTGGTCCACTATCTCTACGTTAGTTATTACGTTCGCGTTTGGGTTTTCTAATTTCGAACTCGTCTTACCCATGTTTGCGATTTAAGTTGTAACGGATCAAAATTGCATTTCATTTATTTCATGGTAAGTGAATGTCCTTTCAAATTAAAATAAATTGTCCTATTATATGTATTCAAATTTGGTCGGCTACTGGAGGGACTCGTAAGTTTCGCAGTAGTCTACACAGATTATCAAATAAATTTAATTAAAAAATCTCTATATTTTATAAAATTAATTATTTCAGTAATTTTAGGTCACTATAAATATCGTAATAATAAAATATTCAAGGTTCCCTGTTTTTCTTCTCTTATATCAATGAATTGTTAAAAACAAGGAAAGGTAATTCAAACATTTCAATATTTATGTAAATACGCAAAGTAGGAAAATGTAAAAATGCTATTACTTATATATTTGATAGGAGTCTTATTTAAAAGTTATTTTTAGGATTCATTGAAGTTTATATATATAAGTAAAAATTAAAATTGAAATTTATAAAACAATTAGTTCAACGAAACTATTAAGCAATTTAAAATCATTTACAAAAAAATATTGATTTAAACATGTTTATTTAAAAATAAATTTGTAAAAATATTAGAATCTAAATACTTAGGCTGATGAGGATTAGTTGGGCTCTAAGGAGTGGATGGATCCTTTTTGGTAGTGGACGTGGTGCATTTGTTGTTGAATGTAATGTAATGAGAATAAAACAAAACTTTGAGGGGTTGATGGCTGTCACAACTTCTTATGGCGAATGGTGTTTTTGCGTATTATAGGTGCATTAATTTTATTGCATGCTTTATTTGACTTTATTTGTTCTCTTTTTTTCTTTTTGGTAAAAATAACCCTTTTAGCTTAAACTTTTAATTTATGTGTTCTGTTTTTGGATTTATTGTAAATTTTTTTTCACTTTTTTTTTCGCTCTTTTGTTCTTTGGTTCCTTTTTTTTTTTTTTTTTTTTAACACTTATGTTTGTTAATTGAGTCTTTTTAGTGTTTTTCTAAATGCATGTTTATTTTATATAGTTTATTCAAATACAATTTTGGATTTTCTAAAACATCACATTTGTTCTTTTTATAGTTTTTCCTTCTTGTGTTATCTTTATAAATTTAAGTTTTGTTCACTTTTTATTTATAACTCCCATTATCTTTCTTGACGGCACTTTGCTTTTAATAATTTACATATATTTTAAACAAATTTAATTTCACGTATGTGATTATGTAAAGCAAATTTTTTGGTTTATTCGATAAGTAGTTTTTTCCCACATTACTTTTTTTTTTTTTTTGTGTAATAGTCTCCTGGCAGGATCGCCATGTAATGATAATAAAACAACTTCTTACGTTAAAGGAATAAAACAACTTGTTCCGTTAAAGGTTATTTATTAATTAATTTCTTCTACTCGTTGTGTCTCACCAACAAGTAGGCAAGACACACACATACACTTACACTAGTTTATAATAAACTTACTGGCTAGCTTATCGTCTACCTTAATTAGCGTGGGAATCTGTCTGCTCAGCATTTTACATGAAACAAGCAGACAGAGCTTATGTGGACATGGCTGCACTAAGCGTGAGCGTTTGGTTACATGCTGAAGGCATGTTAACCACGAATAGTCAAACACACTACAATATTTACACTTTAAAAAGCAGATTGGTTTGTTGGTTGAATGGTTAGAGCGTACGCCTTGCACCCATAAGGCCGCAAGTTCGAGTCGATGCTGAGACCGGTTATGTATGTAAATAAACAAACTAATCAAAATTTAGTTCTGTTCTCTCTTAAATAAATATTACCATAAAAATATATGTAATAAAAAAATAAATAACACTAGGTCACAAATAACAAACTTTTGTCTGTTATTTGTTTCTAGCATACTTTTTCTCATGGATTTGGACCTACTGAACACGAAAATGAATTTTAAAAATTTTTCTGTCGATTGGTTTGCGAGATACAAATTTTTTAATTTTTTTTTTTTAATTTTTGGAGGTACACTTACTATTTTGAGCATATCTTTAGTCTTCTTTGACCTATTTTATCCTACTACTACTCAAATTAAAGACAATTGAGCCGTCTACAACTTATTCTCAGAAAATTTTCAAATCGGGTTAGTAGTTTTGATGTTGGCGGCTTAAAAAGGTTAAAAAACTGGGTTTTTTTAGTAAAAATGTGGCTGAAAAATTCATATAAAAATTCATATAAAATATAAAACGCGATGTTAACAGCGATTTTAATTTTTTTACGTATAGCTGACACTTTTCCAAAGAAAATAAGCCCTTACTTAACAAAATCTGATGACAAATGGCCGACTTATTATTTTTTTGGTAAACGACCGAAATTCCGCTATTTTACGATTTTTTGATTTTCATTATTTGCACAGCTTACCTACCCAACGCAAACGAATAAATACATTTGAACTTAATTTAAAATAAACAAATTAGTCTTCGTATATTATTTTTTAATTTATTTGAGTAAAAACAAAGATATAAGTGTACATTTTATGCCATGTGGAAAAACTGCTGACTTCTTCTTTGTTTTTTGTATTCGCTGCAATCGGTCTCACGTATTAGGGTCCAAATATAGTCACCCATCATAGCCGTGTCATAGATGCCCTGATAGCGTCGTTCCATAGCCTTCAATTCCTGATGAAAGCGCTCGCCGTGTTCGTCGCTCACGTCTCCTAAATTCTCAGGGAAAAAATCCAAATGAGAATGCAGAAAGTGTATTTTAAGTGACATGTGCACTCCCATGGCTTCATAGTTCTTTACATTCTGAACATTCGCTTCTCCAACTACAGGTTTCGTTCGTACCGGCCATTTTTTTTTTATATAATGCTGATCATCAGCGCGGCTATTCCAAAGGCACAGAAAACAGCAATGTCGCGTATAGCCTCCTTGGAGTCCACACAGAATGGCCACAACTTTAAGGTCGGCGCATATTTTCCAATTGTATTTCCTATACTCTATGCATTTCAGCAAAATGTCCATAGTTTCATAGTTCTCCTTTGAATGAACCGCATGAGCAATAGGAACAGATGGCTTTTCATTCCCATTATGTAAGAGAACTGCCTTCAAGCTCTCTTTGTTGCTGTCAATAAACAACCTCCATTCGTTGGGGTTGTGAATTTGGTGAAGCTCTTGGAACAAGCCTGAAATGTCGCTGCAAAAACATATTTGGTCTTTCTTTGTATAAAATTTTGCATACTCCTTGTGACGGTTTCTGTACGCTGTTACTTTCACTTCTGAAGCCACAAATCCACACTGTATCATCCGAGACGCAAAAAGTTCGGCTTTCTCCTTAGTGAGACCAAAATCGCGCACCCAATCGTTTAGTTCGGCCTGTGACAGTAATTTTCGCTTTGCACCCGGCTCAAATTCGCTTGCATTTGACTCGGACTCTTCTTCTGACGATTCTGCTTTTTGAAGAGATGCACCAGGGCACACTGGATATGGCACATCATGCGAATGTGGTACTGGAAGCGCAAACGATCCCACTTGAGCGTAGTTCCATTTAAAAAATCTTCCTACCCCACTGTTTGTGGTGAGGCAAAAATAACAGTCTGTGGAATGGCATAGCGGCTTTTTCCACATCATTGGTGTATCGAATTTCATATGGCGGCTAAAATTAAAATAAATTACTATATTCGCTATGTATAATGTGTTTAAATAAAAATTCTTACCTTCCGCCAGCTGCCCAGTTGGTTAAGATTATATAGCAAAGATCACACAGCGACTTAGGTGTCCATGGTTCTGTGATATTTGGTGAAATACCAAAATAATTCAAATAGTGCAATTGTACTGCTGGAGTAAACTTGTGTGCGTGATTTTTTTTTATAAACTGGCCACAAACATTGCAGAAATTGTCTGGATCGTTCAAACACTCGAACACACGTAGTCTTTTACTCATTGTCTTCCTTGCGTTTTCTAAATATTAACTTCTTTACACTTTCACAGACAGTTTTGAAATGCAATTGATAACCGTGTCTCCTTATGTTTAAATATGTATGAGCATGTAGTGCTGTAAATAAATTAAAAAATAATATACGAAGACTAATTTGTTTATTTTAAATTAAGTTCAAATGTATTTATTCGTTTGCGTTGGGTAGGTAAGCTGTGCAAATAATGAAAATCAAAAAATCGTAAAATAGCGGAATTTCGGTCGTTTACCAAAAAAATAATAAGTCGGCCATTTGTCATCAGATTTTGTTAAGTAAGGGCTTATTTTCTTTGGAAAAGTGTCAGCTATACGTAAAAAAATTAAAATCGCTGTTAACATCGCGTTTTATATTTTATATGAATTTTTATATGAATTTTTCAGCCACATTTTTACTAAAAAAACCCAGTTTTTTAACCTTTTTAAGCCGCCAACATCAAAACTACTAACCCGATTTGAAAATTTTCTGAGAATAAGTTGTAGACGGCTCAATTGTCTTTAATTTGAGTAGTAGTAGGATAAAATAGGTCAAAGAAGACTAAAGATATGCTCAAAATAGTAAGTGTACCTCCAAAAATTAAAAAAAAAAAATTAAAAAATTTGTATCTCGCAAACCAATCGACAGAAAAATTTTTAAAATTCATTTTCGTGTTCAGTAGGTCCAAATCCATGAGAAAAAGTATGCTAGAAACAAATAACAAAATGGCTGTTGCCTAGTGTAATTATAAAATAAATGTAATATAAATAATATATAAATATTTTAATAAATTTATTGAAACTCAACTAATACTTTGAATTAAATCAATTAAAAAGTTGATTAATAATTTTGTTCCATTTGAATCAAATTTTTTTTAATTGATACTATCAATTTGTTTGCAGGCTGAGAATTAACAAAAATTTAATTGGGATTACAAATTACTTTATTGAAATTAATTTTGTATTTTGCAGTTGCAAAAAAAAAATTTACAAGCTGAAAACATTTATTTAGTTACAACTTTATTAATACCAAATTGCCAGAATTACAAAAGTGACATTATTCAGTTACAAAATGTAAAAAAAGAAATATATAATACACATTTATATACTAATTAAAAAGAAACTTTAAACATTTTTGTAACCAAGTACTTAGCAATAATTTTTTCCACTTTTCCCAGCCTTTTTTTAACTGTCTTGACCTCTTGTGAAGTAAGAATTTCTTTATTTTTAAACATCTCCTTAATTTGCAATAGTTTTCTATCGATATCTGCAAGTCGCTTTGCTAAAATTTCATAGATTAAATTGTTTTCTTTATCAGACTCTATATCTAAAATCAAATGTAGCCAATAATTGTCTTTTTCAGAAATGGTCCTCAGGGAGCCGCTGTTTTTAAGTTTCTTTATAAGAATAATTACGTTCTTGATTGCCTTGGATTTTAATAATATATATTTAAGCGTAATATGATCACTTTCTTTAGGTGCTTTTTGTATTTCCACTTCTATTGCTTGTAGGTTTTCCTTTGATATGTTTTGAGTTAAATTTAAGTCATAAAAATTTACTATTTCTGCATATTTGTTTCCAATATCTCCATATATTTCTAGAATTAAATGTCTCAGAAGCCCATCTACTTTAAAAAGCAGCTGTTTTATTTTCAACATATTTTCTTTTTTTCGGTCATGTTCGATATTGGTTTTAAAGCTCTTATTAAGTTCTTTAAGTTGCTTGATTTTGTCTATAAAATCATTTAGAACATTAAATGATTCTTCATTTAAACAGCGTTCAGTGCCAGCAGCAAAGAACGCTGTCAAAAAACCCAAAATTAAGAATGCAAAGACCTTCATTTAACTATTTTTTTTTCAAAAATATGCTTATCAGCCGTTATGCTTTTAATTAAATTACCTCTTTCGAAACTTTAATCAATTTTAGAATTAAAGTTAATTATTTATAGTGAATTTTTTTTAAACATACACAAAACGACAAGGTTTAAATGGGATTTCTATACCTCTTATTCTAAAGAAAAACACTTGGTTCTTAATACAAGCCTAACAATTGGGAGTTTAATGTTCGCGTGTATATAACAGAGAAATAACAAAGAGCTTAATATATGTACATTAAAAACGCTCGAATGGATCGAAACAAAAAACAAAACAATTCAAAATTTTACTAAAGAATCAACATCATGTGTGTTTTATTTTTCTAAAGCATCCATTTTAAGAATTGAATCAAAAAAACTTATACACAGTATTTAAGACAAAACTTAAAACTTTTAAAATTTTTTAATCACTTAAGTTTTCAAATACATATATTTCAAATATTTGGTCTTATTATGAGTGTCGTTGTCGTATTTCGACAATTTTCGCAGTCGTTGGCAATTTTAATAATTTTCGGAACCATGTAAAGTTTACAGCAACAACATTTTTGTAATACATATTTAATAAAACACAGATTGTTGAAACTGTAGAAAAATCAACTGAAAGCGATAATAAAAATATAAATAATATTAATAATTATTTACAATAGAAATAATTTTTTTTTAATTTCAAAGAAGAAAACTTTTAAGTTATATATGTAAATACTATGCATAGGGAAATACAGAAACAGTCAAATATATATAACTAGCTAAGCCCCGGTGTGCTTCGCAACCCCAATCATAGTAAAATTACCAAAATATGTAAGCAAAAGCATATATGTATATATATTTTTTAGTTTACTTGTTGCCCCACATCAGTTGCAACAAATTTTAAGTCAGCCCTACTATTTAATTAACATATAAATTAAAATTGGGAATTTGCCAGGTTTATAGTTTTAGAGATATTCAGAAAGCTTTAGTTAGCAAAAATATAATTTTAGCCCTTTAGTACCCCTAAGCGCAAAAATAGAAAAAATTTATCAAAAACATATCAACATATTTTGGTAACCTGACGAATTTAAGTTATGTTTTTATCTTCATTGGTTTTAAAGTTACAAAAAGTACTAAAACATAAATTTAACCCTTTTTTCTCCCCTAGGGTCCAATAATTAAAAAAGGACCCAAAACCATACTCATATTTTTTAGGCCTGTTGCACCCAATTTGAATAATGTTCCTATCTTTATTGGTTTAAAAGTTACAAAAAACGCATAAAAAAATCATATTATATTTTCAACCCTTTTTTTCCCCCTTTGGGTCCAAAATTGAAAAAAAAGTACGAAAAACATAATCATATTTTTTTAAGACCTATCGAACGCAATTCGAATAATGTTTCTATCTGTATTGATTTAAAAGTAACAAAAAGTACCAACATATAATTTAAACCCCTTTTCCCCCCTTTCAGTCCAAAATTAAAAAAAACACCAGATATTTGTCTGTTTATTTCTTAAGAAAAACGCAAAACTTTTTAAATTTTTTTTCTATCTTATATACATCAGAAGATAGTAGGTTACAGATTTTTCCCTTTTTGTCCCCTTTTTGTCCCTTTACGGGCCCAATTTTTAAAAATTTATCTGTTTTTAAACAAACATGGAAGGCTTTCACGTGTTATAAATTTCATGTGTTTAGCTCTACGCCTTTAATCGGTATGGCTATGGTTAATTTTGTTAGGCAATTTATAACCTAACCTTCATACACAAATGGGCGTATTGTGGGCAAGGCAGATATAATTTTCAAAAAAAAGTAGCCTATTGTTCCTTCCAGACTTGAAGTAACTCCCTGTAAAAATTTCAAAAAAATCGATCCACTGGTGTGGCCAGCTTTAAAATACAAACATACATAGATACATACATACATACATACATACATACATGCATACATACATACATACATACATACATACATACATACATACATACATTCATTCATACATACATACAAACGTACATACATTTTTTTTTTTTTTTTTTTTTCATATATTTATTATTGAATCTTCGCCTGTGGCGAACTAACAATAAGTGTTCAAATCTTAAAACTAGGTAGTTAATATAAGTCCAGCCAGTGCCAGACTAAAATTTAAGTTCTCATATTAATTATCAAGCTTCATATAAGCGCAATAGTATCCCTCCTTTTCAGGCGGGTGTGCCCACTATGTTGCAGGATGTTTCGGGCGAGCGGATTTGGGTGAGCTTCCAGCTTATTTAAATACTTGTCCACATAGTTCAGGATTTCGCATTTAACTAGTGGAACTTGTAGATCCTTGTGGATGTTGCTGTTTTTAACATACCAAGGAGCACCAGTTATCATTCTTAGGATTTTGTTTTGCCTGCGTTGAATTTTTTCTATGTTGGATGCGGAAGCAGTGCCCCATAATTGTATACCGTAGCACCAAATTGGTTTCAAAATCGATTTGTAGAATAGAAGTTTACAATCAAGACGAAGCACAGAGTTTCTGCCGATAAGCCAATGAATTTGTGTAGCTTTAAGTTTCATTTGCGTCAACTTCGCATCTATATGAGGCTTCCATGTGAGGCGGCGGTCTAGGTGAATACCAAGATATTTTGTCTCGGTTCGTTGAGGCACCATATGGTTGTTAATAAGAATTGGAGAGCACGTTTCTTTGCGTAAAGTAAAAGTTACGTGGGTACATTTTTGTTCATTTATTTTTATTCCCCATAACTTTGCCCATTTTTCAACTTGGGTTACGTGTTGCTGCAATTGGTTTGAAGCCTCTTTAGGGTCTTTATGACTACTAAGAAAAGCAGTATCATCAGCAAATGTCGACGTGTGTGTAAAACTATTGGTTGGCATATCTGCTGTGTAAAGCAAGTACAGAACTGGACCTAGTATACTCCCTTGAGGTACACCAGCCCCTATTGTTTGAGAAGAACTTATTTGGTTTCCCTCTTTGATTTTAAACTGTCGACCGGTTATGTACTTTTCTAGTAGGTTGAAAATATTAGCTGGAAGGTTTAGCTTTAGTTTGTTTAACAGGCCTTCGTGCCATACTTTATCGAAAGCTTGAGAGACGTCTATAAAAAGCGCGGAGCAGTACTTTTTTTCCTCGAAAGTTTTTCTTATAACCTGCACCAGTCTGTGAGTTTGTTCTATTGTGCTATGTTGACTTCTAAAGCCAAATTGGTGATCTGGAATGCAGTTGTTTTCATTTAGGATCGGAGTAAGCTTGTTTTTAAGCAGCTTTTCAAACAGTTTTGACAAAGTTGGTAACAAACTTATAGGCCTATAAGACTCCACCTTAGAAGGATCTTTACCAGGCTTAGGAATCATCTTAACTAAGGCAACTTTCCATATTGGTGGAAAATGTTCAAGCCGTATTATGGCATTAAAAATAAAAAGAATTATTCTTTTTGCTGTAAAAGGTAGCTCAATGAGCATTTTGTTACTTATTAAATCAACGCCAGGAGCTTTTTTATCATTAAGGTTAGAAATAGCTTCTACCACATCTGAACATCGGAAACGTATTTCTATAGGACGTCTAGAAACAACAGGCGGTAATTCCCTCACGTCAGTGCATGTATTAGGAGTGAACACGTTTCTTAAATGGCTTGCGAGCAGATCGCATTTTTCTTCATCATTTCTAGCCCAGGATCCTCTTAGGTTGCGCAGTGGTGGTTTTGCGATTACGGGTCTTTTGAGCCGACTGGCTGATCGCCATAGAGAAAAATTTGTTTGAGGGGTTGCGTCTAGACCTTCCAAATACTTCTTAATTGATGCAATTCTGTGTACCTCCAGCAAGTTTTTTAAGCGATTTGTACACTCTTTTAGCTTCGTTTTAAGTTGGGGCGATCTATGCTGTTGCCATTCTCTTCGCGCTCTTCTTTTTTCAGATAAAAGCTCCTCAACATCGACAGAAAAAATTTTGTTGTATTTGACCTGACGGTATGTTGAAGAAGCATGTTCAACGGCTTCTTTAATGTTTTCATTTAGGATATTTAGGCAATCATCGATTTCTTGGGGAGTTTTTAGTGGTATGTGTTCCGAGCAGTGAGAGCTGATATATTTTTTATATTTTAACCAATTTACTCTTTTTGATAAGAAAAAATCACTAGTTGCTATTTGGTGAGGACTGCAAATAGTGATAATTGTGGGTGAGTGGTCAGAAGATAAATCCAAGGAGGCTACAGCCTCAATACATGCATACATACATGCATACATACATACATACATACATACATACATACATACATACATACATACATACATACATACATACATACATACATACATACATACATACATACATACATACATACATACATACATACATTCATACATACATACATACATACATACGTACATACATACATACATACATACATACATACATACATACATACATACATACATACATACATACATACATACATACATACATACATACATACATACATACATACATACATACATACATACATACATACATACATACATACATACATACATACATACATACATACATACATACATACATACATAAATACATACATACATACATACATACATACATACATACATACATACATACATACATACATACATACATACATACATACATACATCCAACCCTTCTTTACGAGTATATAATAGATTTATGCCATTTCATAATTTATATAAGAAAATCTGAGTCTATTTAAAGTTCTGTTAGTTACTTTAGACTTATTAAAAAAGAGTTTAAGTATGTCCTTGACAAAATTCCTCCTCGCCAAATGTTTTCAAGCTGGCAGGACTACAACATTAGTACAACGTACGCTGAAATGCAAAACCGCGTAACTAGGAAAACGTCTAAATCGATATTTCAACATATTTGAGTAGATTTTATTCAGAAACAAATTTTTTCGCATACGTTTATTTTATTAAATCTATGCTTACGCCAACAAGAAATAAGTATTTAAATCTTAGAAGTAAGTATTATTTATTTAAGTTCAGCCAGTGCCAGACTAAAATTTAAGTTCTTATAATAAAACTGATTAATTTTAATGGTTTCATCTTAGCGCAATAGTATCTCTTATTTTAAGACCAGTGTGCCCCCTATGTTGTAAAGTGTTTCGAGCAAGCGGATTTGGATGTGTTTCAAGCATATTTAAATATTTGTCCCCAACGTTAAGGATTTTGCATTTAATTAGGAGAGTCTTTAGATTTTTGATCTGGTGGAACACCAGTTATCGTTCCTAGGATTTTAGTTTGGTGTCGTTCTATGTTGGAGGTGGAAGCAGTGCTTCGCAGTTGTATACCGTAGCACAAAATTGGTTACAAAATTACAGAGTATCTGCCAAATAGTCAATGAATTTGTGTAACTTTAAGTTTAATTTGCGTCAATTTCACCTCTATATGGGACTTCCACATTAGGTGACGTTAAGGTACTATGTATGTGGTTGTTAATAAGAATTGGGGAGCAGTTTTCATTGCGTACAGTTAAAGTTACGTGGTTACATTCTTGATCATTTATTTTTATGCTGCTGCAGTTGGCTCAAGTCTTTATAAAAAGTCTATGGGAGTTTGATTTGGCGACCTTGGTGGCCATGGGATGTTTCCAAAGCAAGAATTTTGTGAAAAAATGGTCCATATATCTCATGCGTGGATTAGGCACAACAAAAGGTTACCCTGAGGCAATGCAATAATTTCTGATATTTCAATCGAGAGTTGCGGGTTTTTGGAGAGCAGTAACGACAGTTTTGCTTGTTGATGTGACCGCTAAAATGAAAATGAGCCTCGTCGTTTCAAAAAATGGAATTTACCGTGCGAAAACGGTCAAACATCATTTCACAAAAATGTTTGCGTTAATCAAGGTCACTTCCTTTCAGCTCATAAACGATTTGAAATTTAAAAGGATCCTTTTTTAAAATTCACATTAAAAAATTGCTCGTGGAAGTCCCAGTGAGGCTGCTCTTTTCCGTATGAAAAGTCGCGTATTATCACGTAAACTGCTTTCAACTAGTTGAATGCTTCGGGAGTCTGTAAAGATTGACCGGGCCTTGGCCGTGGGGCATTCATAGCCGACGCAGTTGCGTTTTACACTCGGTCCATAACGTATTTGCGAAAACTGAACTTTGAACAAAATTGTCGATCAGCAACTACGTAAGAATTATTACTCTTAAAAAATGTTTCCATAGCGAACCCGCAATGATCACTTGACCACTGAAAACCAGCTCAATCCCTAATTCCAACTGCGCCACCCTCTCCTTGCACCGCTTATCACTTTTTGAAATAATCGTATATAAAAATATAAATGAAAAAAGAAATGGCTTTTATATTTATTTAGACAGAACAAATGCTTTCATATTTCTGGCTTGATTAGGCATTATGCCACTACTTGTTTTTTTTTTTTTCAAACAATAATATCAATATTGTAATTAGAACTCGAACCAACGGCAACATCACGTATCACAAGAAGAGAACTGGGCAAAGTTATGGGGTACTAAAATAAATGAATGAAAAAGTACCTTCGTAATTTTTTCTTTGCGCAAGGAAATGTGCTCCACAATCCTTATTAACAATGATAATATGGTGCCATAACGATTTGAGACGTAACTTTTTGGCATTCACCTAAATCTCTGCCTCACATAAACTTGGCTTATTGGTAGAAACTTTGTAATTTATGTAGATTGTAAAGTGAAGCTCTTCTAATTGATTTATAAACCAATGTGTTGCTACGGGATACAAATATTTGATACTCCTTCAGCCTTCCCCCCCCCCCCCCCCCCCCAAAATTTAGAAAACTTAACGTAGTCAAAAAAATTCTATTAAAAACAAAACATCCACCAGGATAAAGTTGTCCCATTAGTCAAGTGTGAAATTCTAAGTCACGTGGAAAAGTAATTAAATAAGCTGGAAACGCACCCAAATCCGCTCGCTGAAAACATCTTAAAACATGGCGGACACACTCGTTTGAAAAAGAAGGACACACTTAGATAAAACCTTCGGAATTGATTAATTTTATTTTTAAAACATAAATTTTAGTCTGGTACTGGCTGGACTAACATCAAATATTAGTATTAGGATTTCAAATATTTATTTCTAGTGCACAGAGGGGAAAATTCAATAACAGAATAATTTTAATTAAAAGCAAAAACTTTTTTCTATAGCAACTACTTGGTATAAAAAATTTTTCTTTTTTCACAGTTGTTTTTTATCAATTTTAATACACAAAAACTTTTATTAAACTTTTATTTGTTTTGCTGTTTAAGTGTTTTTTTTTAGATCACAAAGTTGGAAAAACTGTATCGTATTCATGATATTAATGCAAACAAAATTTATTTATTTAGAACAATTTTTTTAATTTAAAATTAAAAACACAAAAAAAGAAACGTGTAACAAAAGATGATATATTCTCGTGCAAATATATTTTGCTTTAAAGCTTTGATAAAACAAGTAAATTGGATTTGCTTTTGACAATTTAATTCAAAACCTAAGCGCAATATTCTGCTTTTACGAATTTTTGACCTTTTTATATGACACGACACACGTTGCGAAATTTGATACGAAAATTTGGAATTATTAAAGCAATTAAGTTTTTTGCAACCGACTAAGTATGAAAGTATGAAAACTAAAGTTGAAATTGGTAGTGAATCTGTATAAAATTTTAGAAAAGTACAAAACCAATCGGCATTTTACTATTAAAGAAGTAGACCACATAAGTTGCCCTCATTTAATAAAAGCTACTGTATCTCAAGGTTGCATTCAAGGACCAATTCTGTACCTGTTTTATATAGCAGAAATGCGAATAAACCGTTAAACACCCACGTTGCCGACATTTTCCGATGATACTTCTTTTCTTAGAATCCATGAAGATCCAAAACAGGCTTCGAACCTTCTACAGTATTATATTATAGACTAACATTCACTTAGTTCATCGCCTTAAATGAAATATTTTCATATAATTATCAATGTAATTGAAAGCAATCTAAGTTCATTGGCTAATTGGTAGAGACTTGGTTTTTCGTTTTGATTTTAAATTTCTAGCCTACAACTCGATTTTTGAGCGTATCTCCCCTTGCTGGGTTGGGGTTTAATTACTTTCCCGGCCGTATGCCAGACGTAAGAGTTATATGCGAAGGTAATGGAAATATCGAAAATTCCTATCAAATACGAAGAGCTATGTTTTGCTTATTTAATCATTTTATTCGTTATGATAGTTTCAACTTTCAACACTTTCCAATCTTGTCGCCATTCCTCTCAAGGTCCTGCTATGTCAGTAGGAAAATGGGTTTTATAAAAAATTTTGGAACCCATTTTTTCCGTATTACCCACTAGGGCTTTCAGTTTATCTTATTTCGAATCTTACATTGTTATTTATATTGATCGCTTAGCCGAGGTATATAAACGCCTCTCAACTTTTGCAATGTTACTTTCTGTTTTTGCAACTTAACGTAGCAGTACAAGATTAAGTTTGGTCATATACTCGTTCCCCACCAATTTTATTTTTGCCAATTCCATTCTTATTCTGAAAAAGGCACCAGTTACCTCTAGATCTAATTTTGTGATGATTGATATATATCGTCCACATATGCATGGCGTTCGGCGTTAGCTGTGGCTGTTTAATATACTTTTGCTGCATAAAAAAAATTTTTTTATAAAAATTTTAAAGAAGTTGAACGATAAACTGTCACCCTGTTAAGGATTAGTAGTGAATGATTCGAAGAGGTCGTTTTCCTCTTATACTGAGGATAAGACATAGCTCAGAGTCATCTGGGTCAGGAGTTTTTCTGGAATCGTAGGCGGCTAAGTAGTCGACTAAAAGATAATAATATATAGCTTTGCTTTTCTTTGGTATTTTGGTGTATATGGCCTAAGACCACATTAATGAGCTCTAGCAGCTCGTCGAGTTTGAACTTAATTCTTTCGAACAATGTGCCAGATAGAATCTTATATGTCATTACCCAATAAGCACAAATTTTTTGTGAATTCCAATGTTGGAATTCCGGTGTGAATCTAAGCTTGAATTACATTTAAAATCCATCCTCTTTCCAGTCTGTTTGAAGTTTGTTAAAAAACAACAACAAATTTGTTTGAAGCATACGTTATTTATGGCACAGAGTTGATGGAAAATCATTGGCGGCGGTGAAGATGATGATTTTATAATTAAATTTTCAGATTCAAGTTCGGTTTAACTTGAATCACACCGTTATTCAAGGCTGGAATTACACTATAAAGGTATTGTTTTGTTCGACTGTAATTCAATGGTTAATTTTGCTGGATTCGCTATTGAATTCAACTGTGTTTCAACTGTAATTCACAATGGAAATTGGAAATTGTGACTTGATTTCAAATGTAATTCCACTTGAATTTCAGCCAAAATGCTTATTGGGTAATAGGAGACCTTTATCGCAATAGTTTACGCAAACAGTTTTGTCTTCCCATCTAAGATATGCATGCTTTCATGATCCTAAATGGTGCAGACTAGCTGGTACAGGCACCTTGCCATTTCTTCTTCTTCAGCCTCTGAAACCTTTTCATCTGCCTCTGTGACCTTGTTGTTCTTTAGCCGGCCAATTGTTGCTTTGACTTCATTTGGGTATGGGGGTATATATTCAACTCTATATTTTCTGCTTGGATGTATGTGTTGGTCCGCTGATAAAATTTTCTAGGTACTGTTCCTGTTTTATAGTTTGTTAAAATTTCAATAATTGGGCACACTTTAATGCCCCCTAGATAGTGCAGACTAGCTCATGAATGCACCTTATCATCTCTTCTCCGCCACTCTTATATAGCTATGTAGGTATTCCTTCCGCATCTACAGCCTTATTCTTCTTTAGTTCGTCTCTTGTCGCTTTGACCTCATCTGACCAAGGGGATCGCAATTTAACTCTATCATTTATGGTCAGTTCCAGGTTGTATTGCTCCAGCGATTTTTTTTTTAAATATTAAGAAATTGGAAAATGCTTTTTCAAATACTCAGCACAATCTGCCCGTCGGTCATCAGATTTAAGTTTTCACCCCTATAAGAGGATATGCCTTTTGTATGATATTTTAGGTTTTGTGAGGTAAGGTAGAACAGGCGGCTGCGGAACTGACGAATGAAATGCAGTGCAACCCACTTGGGTCCGTTTTTTTCGTTCCCTTTGTGATACCTGGGGAAGTAAAAGATAGGAGGAGAAAAAGACATTTAATTAGATTAGATAAGTCTGGTTAAAAAAAATTCTAAAAGAAATAGTGATATGACCAGCGGTGGTCGTCTTATAGTGGCCCCTGTCCTCGAACCATATGCTATGCTTGATAAAGTAGGATAGGTTAGTTAGGCTAATATTGACCACGTCCGACAGGCTGTTAGGTCTGTCGGTACCAAAGTGTTTGTGTCTAACAATCTATAAAAAGTGTTGTCTCCTGTTATTCCGGGTTTATAAGGTCAGTTCCCTTTTCTGGGATTTGATAGCCTATTTTGTAGGATTTACTTTTCCTTACCGTGCCAGCCAAGACAGTGTTTTTGTTTTGTTTGAAACAGATAAAGTATTTCATTTTCTATGACTAAATACTTAGAACGGAAAAAATACCTCATCCGTCCTAGTTGTGTTTCTGGCAATAGTCCCCTTTAAACCCCTCGAATACCTTCGGATATTAACTATTTTATAACGATACCGTTATATTTAATTAACGGTAAAATATAAAATACAAGAATTAAATTCAATTTAGCGTTACAGTTTTTCTTTTTTAATGTAATCAATGTAGAAGTAAAAATGTAAATTAAATTAAAGCGTAGAATAATATTAATCAATTTTCTAATAATAATTTTCCGCAATTCTACACTAATAGGAAGTCAATAATAATTGTTTGTTGTGAATCTTTTTTATTTAAACTTAAGGTTAATACATGTACTTGTCGATAAAAATAATCAAAGAATCCGTTAAGATTAAAAAAAAAATAAAAACAATTTTTAATTTATTCAAGGTCCGTATATTCAAATGCAATCATTTTAAGCCAAAGAGAAAAAAGTTAAGAAGAAATATTAAAAAAATATTAAAAGCGAACTTCAGTTGTTAGTGTTTTATTTTATTTTAAGGTATATTTGGTTTAAGAATTGATTTGCAACAAAATGTCAACATATTTTTTTTATGTTTATATTTTTCAGGTGTCAAAAGAAAACTTGCCATAGTTGATGGTTTAAAGGTTAAGCCTAGATCGAAGAAACTTTGTCTAATACTAAAGTGCTGCGTCGGAAAAAAATCAGAAGTGTAATAATGGTCCAGTTTAATGTTTGCGTGGTTTGTTTCTGCAAGGTCTTTTAATTTATGACACATCTTTATTAATTTAGAAAGACAGAATATTTGATACCTGAATAATAGTAATCTCAAGTTTGTTTTGTAGAATTCGTTTTAACTGCAGGCATTTCCATATTCTCCTAATACCGCACATTCATTCTAATTGGTCATTTGTTTTTACAACATCACGTTTTAAACATTTTATCTTATTGCCGCAATAAAAAATTATTATTAGTGCGAATACTTGTACTAACTTACAATTATATATAGGAACAAGTGGAAGAACAAGAAATATGGAAAAAAGTTCAATTATAAAATGATTAAAACACGCACTTTTTCCTCGTTGTAAGTTAAAGTTTATACCTGCACAAGCAGTGATTTCCAACTAATTGTATAGAGGTACGAAGTAGACATCTGCATGACTATATTCATTTAATTGCCTATACACAACAAAAACAATATTCATTCAAACATTTTTCATTCTATGGAAGATAAATAAAGTTACGCCAGTAACAACACAAGAAAGAATGTATTGTTTGTTACACTCAATGATACAAGAAGAACACATTCATTTTACAGTTTTCGTTTTGAATGTGTATAAAACACACTTGAAAATACAAAAACAAAGCAAAGTCTCATTACAGTTAGAGTTTTTATAATAACATTCAGGTGTTTTTTCGAGTTAATGAATGTTTAACAACAACAAAAACGACAAATTTGCAAACACAAATGAATGCGCTCAATAATAATTTTTTACACCAATCATACAGCAATATTTACACATTCTATTCAGTATTTATTTATATGAATGTATGGGTAATATTTTGTTTTCGGTTGAAGTTGTTTTTTATTTGCTTTCGCTTGTGGGTTCATTCATTTAGTTTGTTTAACATTGAATGAAAAACACTATGTTGTTGAAAAACAAACGAATGTATTTAAACGGCATTTGGGTGTAGTCAAGCAGACCTCTAGTACGAAGACCACAATGGAAGTACCAATTTAGACAAACAGCAATCTAGGGTTGCCAAAAAAAAGCTATAAGGCCCAAGAATAACCCCCAAGTTTTTGAAAGGTGAAACAAGATAACTACTGGTTGATACTTTACTACATATTTCCTTATATTTAAGCCTGAAATTTACGTCATCTGCATTTAGATCTACAAATGGGCCAAAGATATTTTTTTAAGATTCTGTGCCAATTTATTGGGTAGCGAATTTTTCTTTCCGGGTTAGGAGGGTAATAAACGAGTTGCCCCTTTAGCTATCTACGGGACAACTTATGCGCTTGATGCTCTAAAAACTTGACACGATGTTTCTCTTACCTCAATTGGGTGATATACAATGCATAAGGCCGGCAACCCTGGATGATTTGTGAGACCACCCGGATAAAAATTACATTTCTAAGCTTTACAAACTTCGAGTTCGTCTCTTGATTTGACTTCATTACAGGCTTGCAAGCCGAAGCAGTACCGTCAAGAACACTTCCTTCACATGCGTCAGGAGAATAACCCCAATCATTTAGTTCCACTGTCTTGCATACTTCCGATTTCTTCTTACCTTCTTGATACTAAAGATAGTGTAAGCTTAACTGCTTTATTCCGGCACACAACCCTTAAAGACCCAAAAACTGTTGAAAACATTATAGGGGAAAATAGTTAAAGGAAAGCTGATCTCTGAAAAACTGAACCTATTAACAACAACCCATTTTCCCGGTTGTACACAGAAAGAAAAACTACATTCTAAAATTATGTAATTCTAAAATTTACTCAAAATCAAACATAAAAAACTTTTTGTTGTTGAATACGTTTTAACATTCAACAACTAAACGCTTCGGTTGCCTAGATGGTGGAGCGCTGGTATTGGGTTCGGAGAGCCCTAGGTTCAAATCCTATCTACGACAAGTTCAGAAAAAAATTTTTTAATTTATAAATTTTATATATGTATATATAAAACCAAAATAAACTTTAAAACTCTTTTCTTTAGTGAGGCTCCGTTAGCCAAAAAAAAAAATGAGTTTTCATTTCTGCATTAATCCCGTTGCGCTTAAATCAATACTTTTAATAATACAGCAAGTACGGCTTCGAACTTAAATTAATTCTTTTTTGGCTTAAATGTGGTAAGAAATTTGCACTGAAAAAAACATACCTACCGATGCGGTTCGATTTATGTAAAGATTATTTGGTTTTCTATTTAAGTGTAGGAAAATGAATCACGAACAAAATGTAATTAATAGTGCACAATCTGGAAACGGTCAAAAGCCAAGTGAAGAATATTTTTGATGAGATGAAAACTGTATGAGCATTGGACCTTAAGCCCCAGCTTTGCTACAAATGGTGGAGCCAACAATGATTCCATTGTTAACTGGATTATAAGAGCATGCTTTCGTCAGACTTACATTGAGTCAATATAGAAGTAACAGTGTTCTTTATAACAAGGGCACGAAAGCCGAGTTTCACTCTAAAGGACTTCAGGCTTAACAGCCTTTCATTAGTTCTCCTAAAGACGACAGAAAGGCTAAAAGGTCTACCTATCAGGTGAAAAGCCCTTCATCCTTGATTGGCTCTCAAGTTCACGCCAACACACCTTAGTAAGGAGAGATTAAATGCAAATATACTGCTGCATGAAGCGGTCAGATATATTAAGGCGGACTCCAACTCTACATTGGCGGTCTTTCTAAAAATATAGAAGGATTGTTCAAAAATGTTACACTGGATTCAAATCGTAAGGAAAGTGTGCCTGTTGCTCATCCACTTTGCCTAGAGGAATGAATTGATGGGATGCTAGAAAATCCGATAGAAAACGTGGACCTACGGGAAGCCTCCATTTGGTGGGTTGTCCTTACACAAGATTCTGAAAAAACTTTTATTAAAAGAAAGTTTTATGTTTTCTTTGATCTTATGAAGAAGGGTTTTAGATAACTTTTACGTAGGGTTAAGTCCAGTAGGCTCAAAGTGAACTGAGGAAAGATCGCGTTAGTACAGTTTACCTAATTGCATAATATCGAAGATTTTATTAATTTGTGGCACAGGGCTAAAGCTCTTTATGCAGGCGAAATATCTTGGTGTTAAACTAGAATGGACGCGTTAACAAAAAAAGGAACACCGAAAAGAAAGTAAAAAAGAGACTAACACTTTCCACGCCTTCAGACCTAGGCCATTGGATGGAAGGAGATGCTGTCTCAAAGTACTGCCACCGTACAATATTAAGTAAGCTCCAACAGCACTCTACAAGCTATTTTAGATATAATGCTGAAGTTCTTTGTCTAGATCACTGAAACAAAGAGTGCTTTGAAATTAAGGAAGACAGGTAAACAATGTGATTTTTGGCCGGAAAATGGTAAAAGACTTGTTGAAACGGGAAGAGAAGAAAGGCTGCTAAAAATAGCCAGCAAGCCTGACAACTGGTCACTATAAATTGAGGGACCATCTTTGTGCCCTAAAGGGCCTGAAATGTCGCTTGTAACTAAAGCGTGTTTCTTTAGAAAACCACTTTAAATCGCTAATTTTTTAAGATTAGACAGTCGGTTTAGGGAAAAAATTTGCAATACAACGGCAAAAGTGTCAAACTGTGATGGAGATCTAAAGCAAATGTAATTTTGATAACTACCTTGATTTTCATCCACGAACTGAATTCTATGACAGGATTGGCAGATACTTTAGAGATAAGGTGAGCATACATTAGGCTGGGGTTGAAAGCTTTGAGATAAACGAAATCACAAGTAGCATCAGCTTACCTAATCAAAGCCCTGGTACCCTCACCGTTTACGGCAAGTGGGCAACTAAATATGGTAAAATACTGTCTCTTATGCGATGACACAGATTAGATTGGCACTATACGATATTTGTCTTTACAACTTTAAATTATATGTAAGACCGCTAAAGGCGATTACTGTGAGCTCCGTACAGAACAAGTCCCAGTGTTATTGTGGGAATAAAAACAACCACCACGTGTTATCCTGAAGGAAAGTTCACCGTCAATCTGATCGTTAAATACAAAGCTTTTTGATTTCCCTAGCAGCAGATAGGACACCGGTCAGGCAGGGGTTTTATGGGTAGATCGTTTTGAGAGATATATACCCCTCTTCTATTTAACAGTGTTGGTTAAATCACTTGCCAAACATTGGAAATCTTTTTCCTTGAAGTCCTATGTGAAACAGAAGACCAAGTAATATATCACTGCTTCGACAAGTATTATCTGTCTCTGCCAAACCATCTGGTTAACCACATGATTATGAAAGCCCTGTAAAAGGTTTAGTTAGAGTCTTTACCTACAGCACGGTCAAAGAATACTGGGAAGGGATCCGACCATGCTGCAGGCAAAGACTTGAGTTTTTCTTTTAAAAATTTTTTAATAATTCAAAAAAAAATATTAAACCTTAAATTTTTTCTTAAGCAAACACCTCCAAAAACAGTTTAACACTTGCTTTTTCTGATGTCTCAAGTCATGTTATAATTGTTGTTTAATATGCTTTAATGCATTTCTTTGATTTTAAAAAGTATGTGTGTGTTTGTGTGTGTGCGTATATTCAAATTGGAATGGTACTAAGCATTGACCGTTATTTAATAAGGATTGTTTTGCCCGTAAAATTACAATTCTACTTTGTTAATTTTGCACATTAGCATGTTGTTGTAATAGTTTCTTTCTAAGCGATTTTATTTTTATGTACCGATTCAATTGTATCTTTTTTTGATTTTCTTTCGATAGTGATTCGAATGTTAAAAATCGATTTGTATTGTAAAAAGAAAACATGTTCACACAACAGTTTTTATTATCACGAAGAAAAACATGGAATTTTATTGCAATTTCGTTTGACGTTGCTGCTGTTGCTGTAGTTGGTTGCAATTTGAAAGAAATAGCTTTGCGTACTTTGGAAAATTTAGAACTTAAAACTGACGTCAAAAGGCGCCTAAATGTTAAAGTTGTTTAAAATATATAAATCTAAGCAGAACGTGAGTCGAATAATGCGTAGGGTGGCGACCAACTACTTTGAGAAAAAAATAGTTGAAGTTGTAAGTTGTTGCAAATAAGAAAAAAATTTTAATATTTTATTTACGAATTAGAAATTTTTGTAATTTTAATGTAGAATTTTCACAAGTAAAATTTGGAAAAAGTGCCAGAAACTGGTCCGTTTATTTTTTGAGTAGAATATGAAAGACTCTATCGATTACTGAGTCTTTTTCTTTTTGCCTCTCAGGTTCCTACCAACCCCAACCCTCTCTAGATGCATCTATACATGGAAATAATAACCACAGTCCAAGTTTCTAGTTTCTACTCTTACGTGTTTAAAGTGTATAAATATGAGTCAATCAGGATTTATTTTGAAATATATTTCACAAATTTTTCCCTCTCAGTAAGGGAGATTAGGAGTTCAGGGCATGCCAATTGAGTGGATATATTCTATGCTTGGCAGACGTGTATAGTTGTACATGAGCACCAGCCGTATCGGCATCCATATCATGGTAACTTGACACCGTCACAATATTGCCTCTGAGTTGGCACCTCTGATGATTTGCTAGACCAGCCAGGTTGCAATTCCCCATCATGGCCCCGTGCTAGCCATTAACAAACCCCTTGCTGAGGAGTTGGGCTATCATAGCCCGAACTGCGCTTCCAGTTTTGACTTCATCATTTCCGAATCAAAGCATAGCCGCCCCGACAAAGACACATCACCACACGCTGGTGAAACTGCTCCCAATCTTAAGCGAAAATGATTATGACTTTACCAGGTCGCACCTCTACAATCCGAAAGCCAGCTCAATCTGTAGAATCCTTTCATTCGGGTTCAATTATTTTACCATTTAATCAATGCTTCATAATCTCCTCTCTCCCAATCAGGACCAAATCACTCACATGCTTAAACATGCCAGTGCCGGCCATTTCATTATTTTCTGCTATTCTGACGGGGTCTTATTTTAATCCTAGGGTCCCCGATACCAGACCAGTTTTCCTACTCACTTACTTACAAGCACACTCAGTCCTTTTCAGCTATAATCTTACTCCATCAGTTGCTCATGTGCTCGGGTAGATCCGCTTAAATCTAGAGACTCTTTCTTGCGAAACTCAAGTTCCTATAAGACCGCTTACGCGTTTGCTCTGGGGCCCATACAATACGGACCCTAGTACATTTACTTTCGTTCTCAGTTGCCTCGCTTGGGGATAACCACAGCCACCACGTGTACTCCCAAAGGAGACCACACCAGTAATCAGACCGTGCAATACACGCATATGGGGGCCTTGTGATTCCCGTGGTACCAGATAGGACCCTGGTCAGCCTCGGAAATCGATTTCCGTCAACTCTTACCAATTTAAATTTGCACAAATAAGGTATTGGTACCCTAAAAACCTCGAATTGCTGTGTAATATTTGATAAGAAAGCAGGCCATACCATTAACAGGGACAACCTGCCCAGAGCCAGACCAGTAGTTAACCATATGATCATATTAAGCCCAAGACAAATTGTTTTAAATGAGCCAAGTCTGTTAGCTTTTCAGTAAACTGAAATTTGCCCGGTTGATACCGCGAGGAGGTAGATATAGGCACTTACCCCGATGGAAGGTATGCCCGAGGGTCCGGCCTTCTACCAGTAGCTTATCAACGTCTATGCTTGGCAAAAGGATTATCAATCAAAGGGAAGGATTCTGGTTGCCACTACTGTGAATCTTGGTTATCAGCAAGATTCTACGGCAGCTCGGCTCGTAAGGTATGAAGGAAGGGCCTAATGCAGACGTAGATATAGAATGCATTATCCGACTTGTCTGCTTGGGCCAAAAACAAGTAAGTGGTAGTAAGCCCAGAGAAGGTGGCGGACTTTAAACTGCTGGTGCTTGATGGGGTTGAGCTAAGACGAACGGAGATGGTCAGGTATCTTGGGTGGCAAATGCGGAGGAAAAGAATAGAAAAGCTCTGATCGCCTTTATAAATTGGATTTCCATATTCATTGTAAGGCCAATACTTACTAACGGTGGTCTCTTATGCTGAAAGGCCTTACAAAGGGACAACATAAGGAATGACCTTGCGATAACCTATTTTTCTTATTTGTTATAGTTGTTATATAAGTCATTGCTTTATACCCTCTTTAAACTATTGTTATATTATATTTTTTTATTTTCTGTGTTCCAAAAATTTTTCTTTGAGCAATTAACACACGCTTAATTTTTGACCTTATTTTTTTGCAGTTCCAACAATAATGTTATTGTTTTTCAAATCGAATATGTGCTTCTTTTTTAAAAACGAATCTATTCAAATTAACTCTAGAAACTCCCCTTTTTTTATTTTCTAAATGAACGTTTCACGAACACTGCTTTGAAAGGTAAAAAAATCTCATCTATAAATAGAAGATCTAAATTCAAAAAGCCAATATAGTTTAGCTTGGAAGTAAGAAGATAAACAATATTAAGTTCTAAATGAAACTGTGGGTTTTCTTAGTTTTTGGTTTGATATTGGCAACGGTGTCGGCTGATGATTCCACACAATGTTTTAATGTAGAAACTTTTGATACACTAAAAGATTTGGTTAACAAAATCAAAGGTATCAAGGAAAACAATGAAATTTTACGTCGAATTACCGACTCTACTATTATAAGCAATAAGACATATGCAGATATAGATAAACTGTTTTTGGAAATTATGGTGATCATAAAAAAACTTAAAATGGAAGCATATGATCAGGTCGATGAAAAACATAAAGAAATTGGAAATATTTTGGAAAGCCATTTATTCAAAACTGTACCTCGGAAGGACGTAGATGAACTTAAAATGAAATTTAAAAGTCTGCCTAGCGAAGAAGGTATTTTTTCCTTTTATCAATTACTGGAAGAACTTTATATTTTTGATAAAATAATTAATAAAATAAAAACACTAAATAACAATGGATCTCTGAGGACGACATCTGAAATAGACAGCAATCAGTTACATGATATTTTAAATAAATTGTGTGATAGAGAAAAAAATTATGCTCTTGAAGTTTCAATAAGAACCATTGACACTATTGATGCAAATATTTTGGAAATTAAGGACATGTACAGGAATAAGAAATCTCTTTCTTCAAAACAAATAAAAAAAATTAATAAATTTTTAAGGAAAGTAGAAAAACTGGTTGCTAAATATTCATTTGCAAGTTTGTATAAAGAATAGTCTAAATATAATTTTTAAAGTAAATAATTTGTTAAATCAATCAATTTTTGTATATGATTTGGTAAAATTTTTTTATTAGAAAGAAAACACAACAAAATCATTGAACTCAATAAAGAAAAATTATTGAAAAAAACTATTTATTAAAGCTTTCACTGAAAAAAGTTTAAGGTATTTTTTTTAAATTAATTTATTAATTTGTGCCAGAATTTTAGTCGAAAGATTTTATATTTATTTATTTAAAATATGGCGCTTTTGAATTTCATAAATTTTGGGCAGTTTGTATAGGACCTACGACTTCCTTTGTTATATTGACATTATTCTTGGACTACCTAGTGGAAGCTTAAAAATTGAAAGGTTGGTTTAGCGATATATCGTTTCGTTATATTTTACAAAAATTTTACTACCGCTACATTTGTTTATAATAAAAATTTTTTTCCCAAACTAGTTAGTCGTCTTCAAAATTTCTGTGTCAAGTTTCGAGGCAACAGCAACAGTCCTGTAGCAGGAATAATTTGCGTTTGTACTTATGTTTGAAGCGCCCAGAGGTAGTAATTTGAGACCCATTTCCAACTACAATGATCGACTGAAAATCACTTTCTGAGTCGATTAAAGCATGTTCGTCTGTCCGTTCAACTGGAAGTAGCCTTGGCTTGACCTTGGCTACGAGGCCTGACCAGAAGCTTGTCATTCTAAATCTGGTACTACGGGTGTCAGGAATCCCTACAACCTCGGTTCTAGCCTGACAATGGTTGAGGCCCCTTCGGGAGCAATGTGGTGGTTGTGGTTTATACCCAAATCGCGGGTATTGCAACTGGGTGCCGTGACCCATAGATCGGTAGGAGTTTTAGATAGGCTCCACTCCTCACCAAGGGAAGAAGGCATACACAAATATATGTCTTCGAATTGGTACTCATGGGTGATAATTTGCCATGTTGGCGAAATATCATCCATGGGAGCGCTGGTGGACGCATTGTATTCATCTTGTGTTAAGAGCACTGTGGGATTGGGCCAACGCGGCAGGTATCCACACGAATCTTCGACACTCTCTCCGTTCAACGTGATTGATAAGTTATATGATGGAAAAGGAGGGCCCTCGGGCAACCTTCCATCAGAGACAGGGCCAAAGTCTCCAAAGTCTACCAAACCTCCTCGTGGTATCAACCGGGTAGCTTTCAGCTTATTAAAAGGCTAACGGACATGGGTAAAATTAAAACAATCTGTCTTGAGCTAATAGGGAACAGTGGTTATTAACTTACTGGTCTGGCTTGAGGCAGGTTGTCCTTGTTGACGCTGTGACATGTTACATCGCCAATACCTGGCACAGCAATACAAGGTTTAAAGGATACCATGACCATATCTGTGCTAAATAAAAATTGGTAGGAATTGGACGAAAGTCGATTTCCGCGGCTGACCAGAGTCCTATATGGTACCACAGGAATCAAAAAGCCCTTGCGTACTTACTAGTGCATGGTCTCTTTTGGGAGAACACGGGGTGGCTGTGGTTATTTCTAAGATGGAGCAAATGAGAACAAAGGCTAATATAATGGGGTCCGTCTTGTGCGGGCCCAAAAGTAATAGCGTAAGCGTTCTTATAAGAACTTACGGTTTGTCAGGAAGAGTCTGTAGGTTTTGGCAGGTCTACCCAAATACATGAGCAACTGATTGAGTAGGCTAAATTGCTTTTTACTTTGGACGCTAGGATCTGAAACAAGATCCCGTCAGATTAGTATGAAATGACGGGTTTTGGAATGTCGAAGCATTAGAGTGATTCGATCCTGGTGGAGGTGCACAGAATCATGGCGGAGAATTGCTACCTAGATGGTCTGGTAAGCCATTCTGGGGAGCCAAGTCACGGACAATATCGTGACTGTGTTAAGTCACCGTGATAATTGGCCAACGTGACAGGTGCTCATGTTAAACTTTTCAAAACTCTGTCCGTTCAACGTGCTTCGTTAAATGTTGCTGTTTTGCTGCTGCCGTTTCTGTTATTACTGCTTTCAATGAGCCTTTCTGGTGTGATTGGTTCCTGTGGCTACTGACAGGTGGTTGAAAGGGATATTGAAATACTTCTGAGGCTGCTAACTGGCGTATGTTTGAATATTGTTATTGTTGTCCTTGTCGGCGCCATACCATGTGGTCAAAGCGTCGCTCATGAGGGCGGATGTTCAATGTTGTGTGTCCTTGTATGAATCTATTTTTTGAATGTTGTTCCTGGGATAAACATCACGGGATTTAATAAAAACTGGAAGAAGTTTTCGCTTCGGACAGTGCCCAGTCCCTGAACTGTTTGGAGATCCCCCGGTGGTAGTTTTGGCTACGAGGTCTGACCGGAGGCTTATTTTTGGTACCACGGGGGCCAGGATCGTCTAGAACTATGGCTTTAAACTGACTACGGTATGGCCTTTTTGTAGATCAACGTGGTGGTTGTGGTTTATACTTAAAACGTAGGGAGAGATTTTGCTCAATAAAGAATTGTATTCCAATCAGGTGACGTGACACATAGATCGGAAGGAGTTTTAGATAGGCTCCACTCCTCACCAAGAGAAGAAGGCATACCCAAATATATTTCTTCGAATTTTCCAAGTTGGCAAAGTGTTATCCGTCGGGCGCTGGTTGACGCATTTTATTCAACTTGTGTTCAGAGAACTGAGGAATTAGGCCATTGCGGCAGGTACCTACAATAATCTATGATATACCTGTTTACTTTAGATTCTAGGTGTCCATGTGTGTTTGTGGAAAAAGTAAAAAAAAAATCAAATTTTGAATAGATCTGTTTTTTTCGGTTTACAGAGAAAGTATATCGCTTGTGCTGATGATCGGCTTTACAAATGGTCTCCCGTAATAAGTATTTTGGGGCATTAACTGGTTTGAATATTACTCTTTCTGAACAAAATTATGTATGTGTGCTTGGCCTAATGGCACCAGCTATGATCATTTTAAATTGAATCAAAAATGAACTCTCTGCGCTAAAGTAGAAACGTGATAACCATCCACTCTTATGCAAATATACCAACGCATTTCCCAGAGCCTCTTTACCAGAGACATTAAACCCTTCATTCGTGTCTCTAAATTATACATAAAAGCGTTGGCAGAGCAAAATGTGCAGCATTGTTGTGTTGGCGCTCCATATTACCACAAAGTCGTTCTTTAGAAATGTCAGTCTAATAGAAGCCAAGAAGTTTAACGACATCTATTTGATCTCCATTCAGGTAAACAATCTAAATATTCAAATATTTATAAACCGCTGAACTCACAACGGCCACATGTTCCATTTTCCATAGAAAAACATCAGTTTTGAACGTCCTACACAAAAAAGTAATTTCGCAAACATGATTTTTTTCTTAAAACAAGTGTCAATGACTTTCTTTTAAATAGTTTTTTAATATTTGTTTTTAAATTTTTTAATAAGAAATTTTAGCTTTCTGAAAAAACAAAATTCAAAACTTTACTGAATTTGTTTTAACGTTTGCGATTTCTCTCTGTGTGGTGTGTTTGATATTCATACATTTCTTCCCATATTACAAAATCTTACTTCGAACACTTTCAACTAATTTAATGCCTGTCAAAACTTTTTCTAGCACAATATAAACGAGACTTAATTTTATTTCAATTAGCATGCAATAAATGTGGCATGCAACACAATAAGAAACGTGTGGGCAAAATCGATTGTATAATACCCAACTAACAGTTTGTTTTAAGGGGCATTAAAAAATTTTAAGCACATTTTATCTGAAGAAAGAATTTTCTGTAATTGATAAAACAATCAACAGAGCTTTTAAATTTAAAAAAAATAATTCTTTTAATTTTAAACGCCATAATAAGGCTTGAACATTTCCCGCCAATTTGGAAAGTTGCCTTAGAACAGATGATTTCTAAGCCAGGCAAAGATTTTTCGAAGGTGGAGTCTTATGGGCCTATAAGTTTGTTACCCACAATTTTAAAACTGTATAAAAAACTGCTTAAAAACAAGCTGAATCAGACCCTGAATGACAGCAATTGCATTCCAAATCACTAGTTTGGCCTTAAAAGTCTGCATAGTGTCATTAAACAAACTCACAGGTTGGTACAGGTTAAAAGAAAAGCCTTTAAGGAAAAGAAGTGCTGCTCCACTCTTTTCATTGATTTCTCTCAAGCATTCGGAGAAATGTGACATGCAGGCCTGTTAAACAAACTAAAGCTGCATCTTCTAGCCAATATTTTTAACTTGTTGGAATAGTACATATCCGTTGGACAAGTTATGATAAAAGAGGAAGATCGCTCAAGTTGCTCAAACACTTTAGGGGCTGGTGTACCTCAAGGCAGTATACTAGGTCCAGTTCTGTACTTGCTCTACACAGCAGATAAGCCAGGCAAAAGTTTTACATATACGTTGACATTTGCTGATGATGCTGCTTTTCTCAAAACTTATAAAGACCCAGGGTACACTAATGCAGGTATATAAAAGGCGATTTCCAAAAACTCGTTCTCTGCTTCTCCTTCTGTGTTTAAAAAAGTGAATCTCAAAAAAATGTTAAATTTCATGTAAAACTAATAAATCTGACAATCATTTACACAAAACTTAAGACGAATTCATAATCTGCTGGTTTCTTAACACTACCTGTATTAGTACACCCTGTAAAGACCCTAAAAAGGCCTCGAATCAACTGCAACATCACGTTACCAAAGTAGTGAAATGTGTAAAGTTATGGGGAATTAAAATAAATAAACAAAAATGTTACCACGTAACTTTTACTCTACACAATAGAAAGTGCTTCCCAGTCCTTATTAACAACAATATGGTGCCTCGACGATTTGAAACGGAATAGCTTGGCCTTCACTTAGATCGCCGCCTCACATGTTGATGCAAATGAAACTAATTGGCTAATTGCTACAAAGTCTTGATTGTAAACTTCTTTAACCCAATTTTAAAACTTATTTGGTGCTACGGTTTACAATTATGGGGCACCGCCTTTGCCTTTAACATAAACAAAATTAAACGCCTTCAAAACAAAATCCTACCATTGATAACTGGTGCTTCTTGGTATATTTAAAACAGCAAAATTCACAAGGATGTACAAGTTCTACTAGTGAAATGTGAAATCCTAAACTAATAAATGATCTGGAAATGTGTCCAAATTCGCTCGCTGGAAACATCTTACAACATAGTAAACACACTCGTCTGAAAATAAGGGATACTATTGCGCTTGGATGAAATATTTAGGGTATTCACAAGGTAGTCATAAAGTTATATGTTTAAAAAAAATTAAATGAAAAAATACTACTGTTTTGAGCATCCGCTCATAATTAAGTGTGCTTTTTTAAATTTAAATCAGCCGCTGGAGAAAACAGAAAAATAAGTAATTTCACAAAATATTTTAAAATTAATGACTGCGACTTGTTACCTATATCAACGGCTTTACTAAAGAGTTTCGGCCGCCCGGCTCAGGTTTCTACTATTTTGACAAAACAATAAACACAGTTTAAAAGTCTTATTATTATATAACTTTTTTCTTTTAAGCACAACAACAATTTTTTTAAAATATTGTAAAATATTAAAACTTTAAGACAATATGACTTGATAGCATACCGTCTGAATACCCCAATTAATTACTTTTATTTTGGGAACTAACATTTTAGTCTGGCACTGGCTTAACTTATATTACCCTGCGGGGAATTTGGGTCAATTGGCCGGGGTACTCGTCACATAAAATATGAATTGGAAAAAAGTTATTGGTCGTGATCTGTTAAAAAGGCACACATCAAGTAACTGGTTAAAAGGTGTTTAAGAAGTTTAGGAAAAAAATAGAATTACTGGTCCCAACACATAAACATACATCTATTTATATATACACACACATACGCGTAAATAGAAACAAAGTAGCTTGAACAGGATCTTAAAAAATTAATGCAAAAGTTGCTTTTATGGAATTGGCCTGTAACTCGTTCTGAAGGCATTCGTTTTGAATCAATTGCCAATCAATTTACGGATTTAACAAAATACAATATCATTTTAAGGATTTAAAGTTGTGGAATTTTACAAATTCCCTTCTTGTCCTGTCCTGATTCATGTATTTTCTTTTTTTTTAATTCAGAAATATAATTATAATCAAACTTAACCTATTCTTTCAATTTAAAAATTTCAAACACTTAATATTCCTATAGAAAAATTATTGCCTCCTGATTGTTGCGAATTATATAGGCAACTTAAAGGACTTACCTAATAGCGCATTGTGACAGAAAAGGGTTTGCTTTAAAAGCAAGTAACAACAACCCAAACTTTGTTTTTAAACGATGACCCGTATGCATTACTAACAAAGCCCAGACAAGAACAAAGTTAAAGTTGAAAAGTCAGAGTTCATTGCATGCCAAACTTTATAATGTCATGCTGGGATTCTAAAGAGTTTAAAGAAAGATTCTAAGGATTGAAAGAAAGATTTTATTTAAATTTGTTTGTGCTAACCATTGTGCGTTTGGTAAAATTAAAAAAAGAAAGAAAAAAATAAACCCCAAACAGCAAATTTGAATAACTGTCTGTCTATACCTCCTCTGTAAGTCTATTTACTGTCAAATCCCAAACGACCACAAATACAGCAAAAAGAACGATCAATGAAAGGATGATAATAATTGTTATGATGGTTTTCTTGAAATAACTTTAAGTAAAAGAAATAACAATAACATCAATATACTAACAAGGTATTGTTAAAAAATTTATACAAAATATTAAATCAAATGCTGCCACATGATCTCGATGCTCATAAAATATGTTTCTGACAGTTATTTGTCTTCTCATCTTCTTACAAATTCTTTGAGTTTCTTTCTTTTTTTTTACTCAATTTTGGCAGAAGTAAAAGTTGTATTTCAACATTTTATTTAAAATATTCGTTTCTTTTTCCAAATTTTGCATAAGAGTTTTTTTTAATGGTAAATGCTTAACGATAAAACAATTTAATTGTTAATATATGCTAAATGTAAAAACGTTTACCATAAATTATTTTGGCAATTGGAAAAGAAATAACAATAACAAGAGATAAGTTTAATAGTTTATAGTCATGAGTTAAAGACAGAAATGTTTTTACTGCATATGCTCCGTGGACAGAATTTGCTTTATGCTTTGGCATATATAACCATCAAATAAGGCTCGCAATGGTTCTAAATGACTGATGTACTCGAATCAAACTAAGTCGTAACAAAATGGAAACACCAGGATATCATATATACACAGGGTTAAGGTTTAAGGCAAAATAGGCAGCTGCGGAAGTGATAAAGGAATAAAGTGCATTCCAATTGGTTTCGTTTCTACGTTTCCTTTTTAATACTTCTGGGAGATAGAGAAATATAGAGAAAAGAAAGTTTAATAAGCTAATTTTAGGAGCGTTAGTTAGACGAAGTTAAAAATCAACTTAAATGGTTGGAAATGGTCGCTCGCTATTGGGTTCTTTCCTTTTATCGACCGCTTTCCCTGACAAAGGCCGCTAAACTATATAAGCCAATGTTAGCCATATCTGAGAAGCCATCCAGTTGGTTGGCGCCAAAGTGCGTACTTCTAAAGAACTTCAGTGCCTGACGAAAGCATCTGACAACTAGTACAGATGCCATTGAAAGACAGTCTCAGTCTACTGGTATGGGTGCCAAGCCCGTAGTGGCCGGTAATTGCAGCCACAGTGTCTTTTGGAACGTCTAGAATTAATACTCGCCCAGATTATCTTAGTGGTTCTTCATTTGGGTTTGTTAGTCCATCTGCCTTTTGCTATCCTGCCAGCGTATCTATTTACGGGAATGCCACTCAGTCATATTTGAAGTTCCTGGTGCGATTAAGCCAGAAGATGAAGATATATTAGATGATGTATACATCACCTGCCGTGTTTGCCGAGACGGGAGGGGTTTAAGGTACTATAGAGTTTTAGAACTGCTTGCACAAGAAAAATCACATCACTGGCTGTGAGTATACTGTCATCCAGGAGTGATCAGTAGACTGACCATTTGCAAAGCTCATTTACAATTTAGCAAGTTAGTTTCTTCTTGAATTAAGCATGTAATTCCCACGAGTATACACATAGAGGGTTGATCCCGTCCGTGCGTGCTGTGATGGCGTCCATAAAGTGAGTAACTAAGATTACAATTGACACTTGCTTTTGCATCAAAGGAGACTAGAATTCAGACTAGTTTCGTTTTACTACTCATAAGCGATTCAGGTTCTTGGTGCTAGGTCCAAGTAGCGACGTCCTGGCTTTATTGGGAAATGGGGGAACCAGTTACATAAAAAAATATCATGATTTACCCCTACAACAACCTCAACAAAGGCTATTGCTGCTCGATCATTAGGAGCAAAATCATCGAAAGTTAAGAAGAGGCCTCCCTATCTGCAACTTCGGGATGCGTCCAACGGGAGACTAACAACTCCAACATGAAAACATAGGTACAAACATTGTAGCGGCATGATCTGTTTGTGTCACCTAAAAATATTGACCTCAAGCACATCTTTATTTATTCTGGTCCACTCAGGGTTTCTTCCCAAATCGATTACTTGATATTACGCTAGAAAGCGTCTGGCGTCAGTTTGGTTTCCATATACCTCAATTTTCTCGCCTTGCCGTCTTTTCAATTTCCTTTTCTTCTTCGAACAGGCAGTTTTCCCTCTTTAATATTTGGTATCGTTGAAAAATAGCTCGAGTTGCCATAGGAGTTAGTGTCGCCCCATACGCCATATTCTTACCTTCTAGGATGGCTTTACTCTCATCATCATACCTTCCTTCTTTCGGGCACGTTCGGCAACCAATTTCTTTTTTGGCGGAGGTTGGGTCACTAGAGAAAGTTAGCAAAACTTCGCGAATAGGTTTAGGGCATGCGAAAGTTCTGCATGGACTGCCCCCATTCGTGGACAACCTCTGACTATATTACTCCCTACACGGACTTTAATAGGATGTTTGAAGTTATTATTTTCTCCAGTGGTGAATAGTGTAGGGGTAACCTTGGGGAATCTTATGACATTAGGATCTTTATGGACGGCTCTAAGTTGGACTGCGGAGTTGGATCCAGAGCTGGACGTAAATGCTTATTTTCGCCTTCCGAATGAATGTAGTGTATTTCAGGCCAAAATAATTGCCATTCGGGAGGCTTGCAAACTACTACAGTACAGAAATATTCACGAAAATATTGGTATTTTTGTCGAGAGTCGGGCGGTGCTTCTATCACTCAGATCATACACTAACACGTCACTTTTGGTTAGTCAGTGTAGAATAGAATTGTCTTAGCTAAGGCAGCTATCTGACGTTACTCTAGTTTTGGTCCTTGCGCATAGGGGATACTATGGTAATGAACGGGCAGATGAGCCAGCTACAAAAGGATCTGCTCTAAATATCTCCAATGTGAATACAGTCGCAGTTCCGTGCTGCTCTTAATAGTCTGCAAACGTGGCCCTCTTTTGATGTCGGACGTACTACGCAACTTATGAACCGGAATCGCGTGGAAATTTCGAAGGTGCTGGCGGTGCTAACAGTTCACTGGATGCTGGGAAGGCATGCAGAACAATTCGGCCTCACGTTCAACGATCACTGTAGCAGCTGCAGGAATAGGGAAAAGGAGGAATCAGTTTACCATCTTCTCTGCAAATGCCCTGCTCTGGCTGTAAAGAGGCACACATTCCTGGGCCATCATGTACTGAACAGCCTGGGGACCTACGAAATGTTCGTACATTTAAAGTACATATCGTGGTTCTTTAAACATTTACTTTATTTTACTTTTGATTTATTTAAACTTTCATTATAGGATTTTTTAGTAAAAAAGTTTATAAGGCCAACTTCAACCTTTTAACCCGAGCAAAAGTTTGGCTGCTTTTGACCTGGCGGCTGCCAATCAATTACACCGCGGAAGCTTATTAGATGTCTTAAGATACAGTCAATAAGGATTGAATTAATTGAATCAGCCAGCAGATTAATCTTATGAACCTGAAATTTACAAGTTAAATAAATAAAAATCAAATTTCTGTTATTGTTGAATAAATTTTAATTTATTTTGCAGATTTGTATTTGCCCCATAGGGTACGTGAAATAATTAATCTTCTTCCGGTTTTTTTTAATTTTTGTAGCGAAAATCAGCATCATAAAAGCCTTTAAAATATGAAACAAAAAACCATTAAAATTATTTTTTAAATTAAATTTTTAAAACACGCTGAATAAGCAGAACAATTCAAAATTATTAAATATTGTGGGAACTTTTCAGAAATAAAACCGCAGATAATAAATCTAATATTAAAGGCCTTGTGTTTGTTTCTTTTATTAAAAAAGATACATTTTATAAAATTTAAGTGCAACATAATCTGTAAATCACAAAATTCGCACCAACAATTTGATATGCACAGATACCAAACATACATATGTACATATAAATACATGTAGACACACACCTCCATACATACACATGTTCGTATAACCTTAATACAAATCTACGCTAGGATTTTATAAGTGCATTAACATGATACTCATCAAACGAAATTGTATAAAGGAAAACATATCAAATTTCTAAATATCAAGCACCTGTATTGATTGAATACAATTTTCATTTCCCATGAAAAATATGAAGAAAAACTAAACGGAAATTATAAAATTATGTTTGGAAACTTAATTAAACTAGATGTGTAAAATTTGATTAAGTACAAAACTGCACTGACTGAATGCATTTCTTTTTTTTTTTGCTTTAAAAGATTCATCACAAAACCTTATTTTGGAAACACCTTTAAATTTACTTTGCTAATTCAAGGGTTGTTTATCGTTTTACCTGCTTTAGAAAATTTTCACATCTCTTTCCTTTTCAAGGCGCGGAAGAACACTTATATTTCAAATGGCAAGTGATTGTTTTATTTTCATTGTCATAACCTTGAAAATGTGCCCTTTAGGCACCCTTATTTCTTTTTGTTGTCATATTTTTGATAGACATGTGAATTGTGTGTAAAGGGTGTCCCTGATTATAAGAGATAGTTTTTTTAAGCACAAAACAAAAATATTTGAGGTGTAAAAGGAAATTAAAAGACTTGCATCATACCTTTTGGGAACAGAGATGGGATAAACAACCCTTTTACCGTGTTTTTTAATGATTTTTAAATGAACTGTTAAAATCTACACCTACTTATAACTTCCGCTGGAACGATACAACATCCTTTTTAACAAGGATATTATTAGTAAGCGGATTTTTGTTTTAAAAGTATTAAAATGTTATAAATATTAAATGTTCTTAATATAAATATTTATTTTTTTATTTTAATATTCATATAGAAAGAAAGATTTAAAAAAAGACCAATGCAAAATAATATGGCGATATTTTGAATTGTAGAACATCCTGCAAGGGAAACAGGATGTTGTAGGTAACACCAGGCCATGAAAGTACAGAGAGTCATTTGGTTAGGTAAAGCAATAAAATAACTTTTCCTTCTCTATGGGGTTACTTATCAAAAATTTGCAAAAAAGTTGACTCCGATTAGGCAAAACGGCATGCTGCGGGCGAACGAAAACACATAACAGAGATCCGTGTATTTTATTCTCAAGTTTATTGGCTACTTTTCCCCAAATCCTTTTCTTTGTGGGATATTATTTGTTCATTTTTAAATCCAACGTCTCAGAAGAAAGACCAATGTAGATTTTTAGCTTAGAACCTGGGGATATAAACATATGCACAACAGGACCTCGAATTAAATTGAGAATAAAAAATTATTAAAGGGCACTGCATACTGATTTATTAATGATAGGCAAAGCGGTGAATGGCAGCACTAAGCAATTTGGGAAAGGAATATGAATATCTTTATCTGGAGTAACTTTTTCGTAAGATACCGTCACAGCCTGTCGGAAGCGCAATGAGGGAATCAGTTAGTGTTCTGAACAGCTACGCTCTAAAGTGAAGGTTTAATTTTCGAGTAACTTTAAAAACTGTTTTATTATATAAAAGGAAAAGATAAAACAAAAGGGCAAGAAGATATATTACTGGAACAGTTGGACTTAGCAAATTCTGAAACCAATAAAGCCTAAGCTAGTCAAAATGATGAGTGTATTATCGGTGAATTAAACCTATAAGCGTACCTCTATTGGATTGGGGCTGTGAAAAACAGCCATTGTAGGGAATTCAGAAAGGTTAATGAATCGATGTCATTGTTGAGCTTTTATATGGGCGAGAACGCAATGTCTTTCGCCTTATAAATACTAGATCAAGCTCACTTGAGAGGTATAAAGTAAGAAAAGTTTAAGGAATTCGTAGGCGTCACCTAACTTCTGTGAAAATTTTTCTCTATATTTTTTGTATCTAATACAAGTGGCGTACAAGAAACCAGCTTCGGGTTTAGAGTTTTTTTTTGATAATAACCAGCACTCAGGGGACGGCCCCTTTAACATGCATTACATTGTGTTGTTACCTGGAGAATAGGTAATGGGAAGGAGGAAAAAGAGAGTAGTGTTTGTGTTTCTAAATATTACTTGGGACGAGAAATATATTTTTTATTTTATTCACCGTATGAGCTGTGCGATTAAAGAACGATTTTTCCCTTGTAATGTGTGGTGCGATTCACGCGCCATTTTTCCACAAATGGGTGAGCTCTTTTTAAAGAACGCGTATTTTGCACAAAGTTCTGGTTTCAGGAACAAGCTCTTTGATTTCTTCGTAGCACATTCCATTATATTATCGATAGACGGTGATCGAATGAATCAAGTCGGTTAAATACCTCAACGTCGTCGATGAGTGCATTCGCCCGTTCCTGTACGCGGCCAAGTAGCTTCGAAATGGAATTTGGAGCAACAGCCAATACATGGGATTTATTCCATTATCAGTTAAATAAGAATGGTATAAACGTTGAGAAGATCAGATGGCGTAAAAAATTTCTACACCGTTTTCAAAAAACCAACATCTGTGGATGCTTCTTTCGACACAAGAATATCGTGAAAACAGGAAAAACACCCTTAAATTGATTTTGAACTCATTAGAAGACTTGCCGTCTATAACAACATTAATACTGCTGACAAAACTAGATGTAAATCGGGAAAATTTATCGCCGACGCCTAAGGCAGCAAGTTAAGATAGAAGTGCACAATACCATACTCTATCAAACGCCTTTAAAACATCTAGTGTCATCACATTATCTTGGCTAAAATGATTAATGGAAGCACACTGTTTTACTGTTAGAAAAGTGAGAAAGTCACCCGAAGAACCTTCTCTACAAAAACCGTACTGGCAGTTGCTTAATAAACCAGATAGTTAACAAGGGAGTATTAAACCAAACTCACTGCGGAACTTAGGGCCTTGCTTTAGGTCTCTTTTCTCGACCTACCTATTAAATGCCGAACATACTATAACTAGGTGGTGGTAAACTTACCTTACTGTAATGTGTGGTGCGTCACGAGTACAATGGACGTAAATATATTGCTGGTCACACTAGTTATAGAACGCGCTTATATATATGAAGCTATGAAGCAATATTGCAGCATTCCCTCTCTGACTTTGAACATGCTGTCATCGAACGGACATAAAATCGGTCAAGCTGTAAAACTACGAATAATACATGAACAAATTAAGGCCTATACATTCCATTCTCCTAGGTCTGAACAGATTGAAGCTGCGAGATTACATGGCCCCGATTACAGGCCACTATCGATTTGGTAATTTTGCAAGGCGAACGGGATTGCCTTTTATTAGCATTTGTAGAGGAGCAGAATCCAGCACTTCCGGTTTATGAGCCTCTCACAAGAAAGGGCATTTTAAAATATATTTAGCTTTTATCAGGGGCAAGGACAAAGTCAACCCCCATGGAGTGTCAACTGGGAAACTTTCAGTAAATCTGGAAGGCTAACAAACATGGTTCAAAATCTTTCATTTGATATGAACAGGACTCCCACACCCGATCTTGTCTGTTGGTGGGAAGACCTTCTATTGAGACTGATTGCGGGAAAAGCGAGTCTTTATTTGAAGCCCCGCCTAACACTTCCTAGTCGTGCCATGCGTGCAGACCCAAATTCAATCTGTAATTGACGTGTGTAATCATATGGTTCACAAGCTCGGGAGAAGTAGGCTTTACTAAAAGCAAAAAGATGACGAAAAAATGTGGGCTTCAACTTAGCGCCTACGGTAGCCGAATGTTGAAGCAGAAGATAATTCTTCTCCTATAAACTTTGTCTGAGAAACTTTTACATCTATTGACTTGATATCAGGTACAAAAAAATTTTGAATGCAACTTTTAATACGAAATCTGTCGAAAACTGTTGAAGCCATCGACCTAAAAACGCTACATTGTCGAAAGTTATTGACTTCATACCCGGCGCAAAGTAACTTTGTTATAATATTGCGGTTCAAAAGTAACTTGGCTAAATTAGATGATTGGGTATAAAAAAAATATTAAGGGTATATAAAATTCAGCACAGGCGAATATAGTGCTCTTATTTGTTTTCAAATTCAGGAATTAAGTAAATTATTTAAAAAAAAGCAAGAAATAATAACCATTTTAAAATATGGGCCATTTAAATAAATAAACAAGTTGTTGATGTTTCAATTAAATCGCAAAGAATACGACTTCACATAATATTTGCTAACAATATTTGCACCTAAAATTAAAAACCATTAAATTGATTCTTCAATTTGTTTTTCCATAAATTTTATATTATTATTTCAGTTGTTAATTTTAGATTTTATTGCAAAAAGGAAACAAACAGTAGTCAGTCCGATTGTGGCAAATAATACTCAAAGTATTGTAATTTATATGTGGCTTTAGTAAACAAATAGAATAAGCGAAAACTTTGGCTAAATTCCAGGTTTTTGCCAAGACATGTTCTTGTTGAAACCAGGAATTTTATTCTTTTTTTTTTCTTTCAAACGTCACTCACGTACTGTCATCAGGCTATGCTTATCATTCATTGATCAATTAACAACAGTGTAGCATATCAGAAAAACACATTTTTCTAAATACGAGGTATGCAAGCATTGTAACAGTGACAACAACAACAATTAAATCATTCCAGCTTATTCTATAATCATCGGCAACCAGTTAGCAATCAAGCTATTTTACTTGTTTTTGCAACGAAATAAAATCAAAACCATAATTGAATGTATGTATGCAGAAATCATAGGAGTAAACCAATTTGCTAAAGGGCTGCACAAGGCCTTTTTAAGTTTATGCCACACTACTCTACAGTATTTCTTTTAGATGTCTGCCTATACAGACTCAGAAAAATGTTTTAGTGGTTTTAATTTAGCTTTTAATCACAGAAAGCGAAGCGATTACTGTACATAATTGGCAGGGTGACCCAAAAACTCTTTTTCTTTTTAATGTAAATTTGGTCTTTAAGGGGATTTTTATTAACCTTGATCACGATTAAAGCTATAATTTTCAACTGTTTTGCTAAAAATATGAACGAAATTTATTGTTATAATGGCCAAATTATATCTTAAAAGCTTTTAGAGGGAGTTGAAAAGCATTCTTCTAAATGACATTTATGATTCTGCGTGTATACTCTCTTGTTAATGACAATTGTTCTCCAGATCTTATTCCAATGTTTGCAGATATTAAAACATGTTGCTTTCCAGTCAAGTTGTAAACAAAATTTAATTAAATAAATAGGTAGCAGGTTTTAAGTCGATAGATAGTTTAGTGTTTAACATTTCCTATAACCAAAATATTATTAATTTTCCGCTTCCTGTGCTATTTCCCAAGCATTTTTTAAAAGTAGATATTATTGTACAAATACTTCGTAACAGCTTTTAAATTAATAGCTGAAAGTTTTGCCGATTTTAGTCGAATCAAAAATTTTATAAAATTGGTCTGTTTGTTTGGGGGCTTATGTGCCTTCGCACGTTGGGTTGAAATGGTTCGAAAGTGGCACTTAATTGAATTTTTAAAAGTTTAAGTTTTTGTACCAATATTTGGTATCGGATAAAACTACATAAAATTCTACAACACTATCTAAATCTTCAAGCATCTTTCATGTCAGCTAACTCCGTAGTGACGTGTTAAAGTACAAATTTTTTTAAATTTTTTTAAAAAGCGAAAAAAGTAAAAGTTTGCATTAAACGAGTCCGTAATTTCCAAATTTAACGTTAACAAAGTTTTATTTTAAGAATGGTACCTTCAATTTCAGGTACTTAAGTGTACAAAAATCAAGTAGTGTTTTTGAAAATATCTGTGAAAATATTTTTGACGATTTTTTTAAAAAAGGTCCAAAATTGGCCTGTTTTTAATGTTTCGTGAACCATAATTTTTAAGTTAGTTAAGGCTGGGTTTTGAATCTTATATTTTCTAAAAGTTTGAAATCTTAGCTTGATATTACAAAAAAGAAAATTTGCAGTTTTCTTGCTCCTTTTTTTTTTGCTATTAACATTTTTCTGTTTGAAGTCTTGTTTTTTTAAAGTCATGTATTTAACAAAACTAACGTTCGTTCAATACCTACTATTGTTGTTATTGTTGTCGGAAATAGGTGCGTGAACAAATTTCAGTCATCTTTATTTACGAGAGTGTTAAAATGGTTTTGTATGACTCCTACAATACATAAATTTTTAATTCATGGTCCCGAAATCATAAAATATGCCCTTTTACCGATTGGAGAACTTTCAGAAGAAGCTCAGGAAGTCAGAAATAAGGATTTTAAAAATTAAAGGGAACACTTTGCTCGCAAATGCAGCCGAGAAAAGTCGAATGAAGATATTTTTAATAGATTTTTTCTCAGTGCAGATCTATTCATATCTAGTATTAATAAACAAAATAGGCGGAAAGAAAAGTAACTATTATTTTCCAAGAATTACATGAAAGTGAGAGTAATGATAGCGAAGATTATGATGATGAAGGTGAGGATGAACATAATATGGTTTCTTTTTAAGTGTATGACAATAATTGATAAACAAAAAAAATTATAAAAATTTATTTTGTTACTTTTTTAAAAAAGTTATAAGATTCTCAAAATCCTTCAAAACCCAAATTCAGACTTTAAATTAAACTTATATTCATATATATGTAAAATATATATTTATTTTTTTTATTTTATAGAAAAAAAGACAATATAAGCTTTTGTTTGCTTCTAACTTTAAAAAAAAATCACTTTCCATTTTAAAATAACGGCAAAAATTCTGAAACAAACTATAATTTTCCGAAAAATAAAAATGTCTATAAAGTAGTAAAAAAATTTTTTTCCGTGTATCTTTTTTTCAGAATATGCATTTTTATGCATATTTAACGATTTGAAAAAAAAATTCAAAAAAATTTAAATTACGGCTCCCATGAATTAATCGCCACTTTCGGTGTCATCGAGCCCACTGTGCTTCGCTTCTATTCAACTACCTTGTAACAGGGCAGAAGTTTAAATTTTTTGTAATTTTCGAGAAACATTTTTAGAGTGTCTGCAACTGTAAAGGTGACCAGATTCCTCTAGCCTTTATTCAAAAAATACTTTTTAAAGTATGATTGACGTTTTCAAAGATTTCGTGCTAAGCGTTGCCGAGAGTTATTGAAATTTATTGGGATAAATGCATGAATTTGCCTTAAAAACTAGGCTTTCTAAGGTTTTTGCTTATGGCTTGGTCCGTAGTTAACTCATTTTGCTGATTTTAAACAAAACAAGTAAGAGCGCTATATTCGGCTGTGCCAAATCTTATATACCCTTCACATTGGTCTTTAAATATACCCAGCCGAGTAATTTTGTACTGCAAATAATATAATAAAAAACCTTGTGCGAGTTTTAAAGTCCATAGAAAAAATAACAAAATTTTAACGTTCGTATGAATAATAGAAATAGATGAAGGAGATTCGAGGTCGAGAATTTTAAAAGTTTTCGACATTATTCATATTTTAGGGTTAATAAAACTCATTAAATGTTCTAGTCCCCCTGCTCTTCTCCAACTTTTTCTCCAAAATGTATGAATTATTTGATTATTACTTTTTGTAGAATATTCGAAGTCGATAGCTGTAATAGTTTTCCAGAAGAAGCGTATCGAAAATTTTATAAAAATTGTTAATTTGTATGGGAGCTACCCCTTCTTCACCCCCCATCCGTAAATTTTTTTCTTTAAAGCGTAGGCCTTGTGTTCCAATTACTTTTTGTAGAACATTTGATGTGGATATCTGTTATAGTTTCCGAGATAAAGCGTATCGAATATTTCATAAAAATTGTTAATTTGTATGGGAGCTACCCCTTTTTTTGCCCCCAGTCAATAAAATTTTTCTTCAAAGCGTAGGCATTCTTGCCCAATTACTTTTTGTAGAACATTTCATTTCGATATTTTTTATAGTTTTCGAGATATAGCGTATCGAATATTTCATACAAATTGTTAATTTGTATGGGAGCTACCCCTTTTTTAGCCCTCACTCAATAAAATTTTTCTTCAAAGCGTAGGCATTCTTGTCCAATTACTTTTTGTAGAACATTTCATTTCGATATCTGTAATAGTTTCCGAGATATAGCGTATCGAATATTTTATAATAATTGTCGATTTGTATGGGAGCTACCCCTTTTCTTGCCCCCACTCAAAAAATTTTTTCTTTAAAGCGTAGGCATTCTCGCCCAATTACTTTTTGTTGAACATTTCATTTCGATATCTGTAATAGTTTCCGAGATATAGCGTATCGAATATTTTATAATAATTGTCGATTTGTATGGGAGCTACCCCTTTTTTTGCCCCCACTCAAAAAAATTTTTCTTTAAAACGTAGGCATTTTTGCCCAATTACTTTTTGTGGAACATTTCATTTCGATATCTGTTATAGTTTCCGAGATATAGCGCATCGAATATTTAATAATAATTGTCGATTTGTATGGGAGCTACCCCTTTTTTTGCCCCCACTCAACAAAATTTTTCTTCAAAGCGTAGGCATTCTTGCCCAATTACTTTTTGTAGAACATTTTATTTCGATATCTTTTATAGTTTCCGAGATATAGCGTATCGAATATTTTATAATAATTGTCGATTTGTATGGGAGCTACCCCTTTTTTTGCCCCCACTCAAAAATTTTTTTCTTTAAAGCGTAGGCGTTCTCGCCCATTTACTTTTTGTAGAACATTTTATTTCGATATCTGTTATAGTTTCCGAGATATAGCGCATCGAATATTTAATAATAATTGTCGATTTGTATGGGAGCTACCCCTATTTTTGCCCCCACTCAAAAAATTTTTCCTTTAAAGTGTTGGTCTTTGCGTATAATTATTTTTTGTAGAACATTTTAAGTCGATAGCTCTTATAGTTTACGAGATATAGCGCATAAAATATTTCCCCAAATTTGTGCAATTGTAGGAAAACTACCCCTTTCCCTGGTCCAATCTGAAAAAACTTTTTCCATTATTTAGGTCCCTTCTTTGGGAGTATCCGTGCCAAGTTTTGTGGCAAGAGTAACTATACTTACTGAGATATATAGGGATATATGCACGGATTTTGTCCTAAAAAAATGGGTTACTCTGGGTTTTCGCTTATATCTGGGTCAATAGGGAACCGATTTTGCTGATTTTAAATAGCGATTGTCTCCAGGATATTTCTGATAGTTTGACACCATTATGTGGTCTGTATCTTTTTATTTGACTCCGGAAACTTGATTTCAACAGACGGACAGACGCACAGACGGACATCGCTAAATCGGCTTCCCTATCTATAAGGATCCAGAATATATATACTTTATGGGGTCGCAAATGAATAATAAAGAAATTACAAACGGAATGACAAAGTGATATATACCCTATCACTATGTGAAGGGTATAAAAAAAGTGAATACATTAAGCCAAATTTTAAATACAGACTTAAATTAAAAAATTGTTTATTTTTTTTTTATTTTTATAAGTTTTATTTTAGGTGGTCAAATATAACACTAAAAGTCTAAATAAATATTTAACTTCCAAATTATTATTTTTTATATTTATTATAATAACTTACCCACCTATAGTTAAATAAACTAATTACTTTATTGGGCCAAAATAAGTATGTATGTTTTTTGAAAATTACATACGGCATGAATACTGACACATAAAAGAGTAAGAAAAATAATAATAAATTATTTCCTTATTTTTTTGTAATATCTGACTAAAACTACCAAATGGTAGTTAATTGCATTTAAATATAAAGACAACTTTTTACACAAAGTTAAAAAAGTTTGAGTTGGGTATTTAAATGTGCTTGTGCAACCCTCTATTGCTTAACTCATCTATCCAATTACAATCAGCAATTATTAAGATCGCCTCTATTTTATATTCTTGAATGTCAAAAATTGTCAATCCATTTCATTTTAGAATTAATTTCGCTGGAAGAGATGAAAGTTGGAATTCAGTTAGGAATTTTGTTTATTTATGTCACTTTTCATTATATATATTTGATCAATGGGCGTCAACTGTTTTATTTCTGCGAAGTCCCAAACTAGTCTTTATTTATCTATAAATTTTATTAAATAAATTTTTTAAAAGCATTTTAAAAGAAACGAAGAAACCCTGAAGACTTAAATTTAATTTGAATATTGATAACAACTGTAGCAATCGTTAAAATATAAATTGCTTTAAATTTTTTTTTAGAGATTTTTTAAATTTCGTGTCCATATAACTTTATCTTCTTCTCTTCCATTTGTCATTACTGGAGACATTTTTGTTAAACACTTTTTCAATGTTGATTAAGTGGCAAAATGCTTTTAATAAGGCACTTATAAATTGCGTGTGAAAACATGTCAGCTATGTGGAGTAATAAAAATTTTTGTAAAACATATGTTGCAGCAGTTTAGTCAGATATGACAAAAATGTAAAATAAATTATAATTGAAAAACACTTTTTAGATATGCACACAAACATATTAATAAATTATATAAAGTAAAGGGAATAGTTATTTTAAAAACGGTTAAAATAATTATATTTAAATTTATGTAAATTAACAAAATTTTTAAAGTGTTTTTAAAGTATTTATAAATGTTAATGCAGCACCCGCATGACTGGTTAAATCTCAAAGTTGAACTACCTGATTTCGATTTTTTTAAAAACTGACAATTTTGATATATTGGTAAGCTAAATCAGTAACAATTAAGTAGATCTTCCACTTTCGTTTAGGCCAGCGAAGATGATTAAAAAAGAAAAAAAATTATCAAACAGGAAAAGTTGTAACTTAAATGAAATAATTTCTATAAGTTAACCAAAACCTATTGAAGGATGCTCAAGCAATGGTCGCTTGACTGAAATTATGGTGCTTGTAAAGCAAAGCGTTCACAAGGAGGACCAAGGTTCCGAGCTTCAGACTCCCACGGTTAAGGGACTGTGAGATCCCACTATTGGACAGTGATAAATATCGGGGAATTGGCCAGGACTCGAAATTGTCATGGAAGCTGAAAATCCGGCATAGGGTCGAGAAGGCTACGGTAGCCTGCTACAAGTGCCAGAAGAGGCTTGGACCAGGTTGGGGACTTAGTCCCAGAAGTGTTAGGTGGATGTATACGGCCATTGTACGTCCGATACTCACTTATGGATCTCTGGTTTGGTGGTCCGCTACGGAGCGTAGATACGTAGTGGACCAGTTGTACAAAATCCAGAGATCCGCATGCATTGGAATTACGGGCGCACTGCGAACTAGTCCTTTAGAGGCACTGAATACTATTTTGCATCTCGCTCCCATTAATGTTCATATCCAGGTCATATCTGCCAGTAAAGCAGTAAGGCTTAGATCAACTGGATAATGGAAACCTTTTGATTATGTTACTCCCTACACAGACTTTGATGGGGTTTTCGAAGTTCTAATTCCCTCCAGCGGTGAATGGTGTAGGGACAACCTTGGGGAAGCTTGTGACATTAGGATCTTTACGGACGGCTCTAAGTTGGACTTCGGAGTTGGATCCCGTGTCTTGTCAGAGAAACTGGGCGTTCATGTTTCTTTTCGTCTTCCAAATGAATGTACTGTATTTCAGGCGGAAATATTTGCCTTTCGGGAGGTTTGAAAACTACTACAGGACAGAAATATTCACGAGAATATTGGTATTTTTGTCGACAGTTGGGCGGCGCTTCTGTCACTCAGATCATACACTACCACGCCACTATTGTTCAGTCAGTGTTGAAAAAAATTGTTTAACCAAAGGTAGTTGTCTGACATTACTCTGGTTTGGGTTCCTGTGCATAGGGGCTACCATGGTAATGAGCGGGCAGGTGAGCTATCTAAGAAAGGATCTGCTCTAAATATTTCCAATGTGAATCCAGTCGCAGTTCCGTTGCAGACTATTAAGAGCAGCATCTTACGATTCTTTCTGCGTATTGCTGGTGATAGGTGGCAGGGGTTGGATACGTGTAGGGTCGCCAGGTAATCGTGGCCCTCTTTCGATGTCGGACGTACTACTCAACTTATGAACCGGAATCGCGTGGAAATTTCAAAGTTGCTGGCGGGGCTATCAGGTCACTGAATGCTGAGAAGGCATGTAAACCGACTCGGCCTCACATTCAACGATCACTATCGCAGCAGCAAGAATAGGGAAAAGGAGAAATCAGTTTTCTATTTTCTCTGTGAAGGCCCTGATTTGGCTGTGAAGAGGCACAGATTGCTGGGCCATCATGTGCTGGACAGCGTAGGAGATGTATCTGCAATTGGGTTGAACGACCTATCGAGGTACATTAACGCGACAGGGTGGGTCTAGTACTACATTTTCCCTTGGACCATTGTTTAAGGGGACCTATTACCTATCGAGTGGTGTCGTGTTGTCAAAACGGGGTGATTTAGACACTACTTGACAGTTTTCGTGCAGTGAATTACCACGGAATCCAACCAATCAGAGCAAAGCGTTACTTAATGCCTATAAATAAGTCATGAAACGCGTTGACCTTTAAGAACGCAGTCGAAATTTCTGAGTGCAGTTGCCGGTTGCCATATTAACACAAAAAAATTGCACTTTAACGTATAACGAACAAAAAGCAATATAATTAGTAGAGCTTACCCAATGTGCATTTTTAAAACCGAACCTAATCTGAACCTGAACCTCGGTGAAATTATTATTGTTCAAACAATTGTTTGCAAGCTGAACTCATAATCCTTTATTAAATATTAGCCATTTATCTATTTGTCAATAGAAAAAAATAGAATAAATATATAAATTTCCACAAAAAAAACTTAAGAAAAAAAAAATTAATGCGCTAGAAAGGCGTTAAGCGAAACAACAACCCCTAGGCTGGTAGAGTCTTAAGCTTATCACTGATCTTCCGGGGCACCCTAATCTACCTACGGGGCCATAAGTCGTATTCCTGAAATTCACTTTTACCTTCATACAATTTTTTTATGGGCTACAACTTAATACAAATTAAGCGGTATGGTAAAATATGGCCCGACTATGACTCTATTCCATGGTTTTTTCATTCATTCATCACATCAAGGAACTTAACATTGCAAATAATCAGAACTACACTAAACATGCAATTGGGACAATATTTCGACAAATTGCTTTTAAGTTTGATTTGTTTCATACAAAAAATAAAAAAAATTCAAAGCCATACATAAGAAGATTGTAAAAATCACTGAACCCTGAATTGTGTTTAAAGCTACAAAGTTGCATTATTAGTTTCTTTTGTCGCTGTGAGCATCTTTTACTTCGTCTCTTTTAAATTCTATTTTCCAAATCTATACGTTTCTTGTACCCGCAGTTTAATCGTGATTTGTTTTACTGAATACAATATTGACTACTGATTTTGTCCTGTTACCAATTAGAATGTTGTCCCCTGTATTTTTGAAAAATAAGAGGTGGTTGAATATAAACTTTAAGATCTTTTTTTCTTAAATAATGTTAAATGTTATAAAATTAGGAAAAACTTTATTTTTACAAAATAAATTTCTTTAATTTAATAAAAAATTTATATTTTGTTTCACATGATGCCATAATTAAATACCACTTTTCCAGTGACCATTCGCCACGAAATTAAAAAAAAAAACAAAAAGTGTCTAGACCACACACAAAGTAAATTTTCCAATCAACATTAAGCAAAAGAAAGTTTAAAGAAATTTGAAAAAAAATGCCATCATGTTTAATCGTGAACTTCTAACATGGAGTTACGAAAGTGCACCTGTATGTTAAGATAATGTTGTAATTTCAATTCTAGAGTTGTAAACAAAGGAAAATTGTTAAAAAAGAAAACTTACAGGCTATTTTCACATACAGGGCGTCTGGGGGAAGATTTATATTTTCAAACTTAAATAAAAAACGTAAAAATTGACATAAAGTTTTATTGCGAGCACTGAGCAATAAAACAGATAGGCGTATTTTATTTTTAAAGAGTATGTTATCCAGATGTCTTCCGTCAAGTTGACCACACTGTTCGAAACGAAGCCTTGTGTTCTGCGCCGCACGCTGCAGTAAACTTGGTTCAATTGAGTTGATTTTTCGACAAATATTTTGCTGTAAAACCACAAGATAATGGGGATTGTCATTTTAAATTCCATGGGAGTTAGATTGGGCGACCTCGGTGGCCATGGGATGTTTTCAAAGCGACTGATCAGTTTTTGGTGGAAATTTTCCCGACACAAATTCATTGAAGCTCTGCCTGTACTTGCATTCGCCTCACTTGTGTGAGAAGGACGAAGGAAGAGCTCTCAGGTTTGACAAAAAGAATTCCGTAATCATGTGTCAATAATATTCACCGTTGACATTCATCACCTGGCCTTGAGAATTTTTGACAAAATGGTCCAATATCGCATGCGCAGACAAGGCCCACCAAAAAGAGTCCTTAAGTCAAAGGAATGGTGTTTGATATTTCAATCAAGGGTTGCGGGTTCTTAGAAAACAGTAGCGGCAGTTTTGCTTGTTGACATGGCCGTCTAATGAAAAAGGAGAGTCGTCGCTCCAATAAATGGGATTTGCCGTGCAAAAACGTCCTAACCTCGTTTCACAAAAATTTTTGCGTAATTTGAAATCACTTTCTTTCAGTTCTTGAACGATTTGAATTTTAAAAGGATGGAACTTGAGATTCTTTGTTTTAACTGAGGCTGGTCTTTTCCCACTGCTTTTAACCAGATTAATGTTTTTGGAAGTCCTTGAAGATTGACTAGGCTCTGGCCGTGGGAAATTCATAGCCGAAGTAGTTGCGCGGAGTCTCTGTCTCCACGAAGAAATTAAACTTACACTCGGTCCATCACGCATCCGCCGAAAACTGAACTCTGAACAAAATTGTCAACGAGTACTTACGTAAGAATCATTACTCTTAAAAATTGTCTCCACAGCGAACACGCAATGCTCACTCGACCATTACGACATCGTGGCTGAAAAATCCCCACATTCGGTAATTCCAACGGTGACACCCTCCCTTCGCACCATTCATTAGTTTTTGAAATAATCGAATTTAAAAACAATAATTTTCCACCAGATACCCTGTATTTATGTATTTATTTCTTAAGCAATATAAGAGGGGGAAACTAAGGATTTCTTTGCTGGAATGATGGAAAGGAGCTTGTTTAGGCTTAGTGAGTCAGGTATGCTTAGGGCAGGGCCAGAGTGACACGCCAGCAACCTGGGAAAGGTCGGGGACTATCGACTTCCCCAGCATTCAGGCTTGGCTTGATTTTGGGATCTTGCCTCAGGTAGGGTTTCCTGATAGAGAGGCCTGGAAGGGATCCGAGAGGCAGTTTGAGAGGTGAGCAGTCTTTAGGTGAGTTCTAGAAGTGTGGAAACGTCGGGTTAGGCTCTGTTGGGTCCCGGGTCATTGTGACGTTGTTGGCAATAAGATTGCCAACAAATTAGCGGAAAGGGATGTTGGGTTTAGTTGTGAGCCGGTTAGGCCATCATTGGGTTTTTATTATCAACTCATAGGGACTTAAGTAGGTAATCAACAAGGTGAGCCTATATAGAAAGGGCTAATTGTGGGATCTCCAGGCTTTTTTGGCTCAGACTGGACAGAAAAGAAACTGACATGCTGCACAATAAGAGCAGGGAAACCCTGAGGGATTTCATCAAAGAAATTGGGTGGCTGGGTAGATGGTTGGTTCAGTGCCTGCGCGCGATTAACGAATATTAAAATCTTTTGATTCTTGCGGACGGGATTTTTGCTCTCATTTTTTTCTGTATCGCACTACCTCTAAATTTCTTTGTCTTTCCTATTTATCTTTTAGACTCTTCTGAAGAGATTCACAAGAGACCTAGGGGCCTCTGGGTGGAGGTGGCGAGTTGCACTCGTCACTACCCTTCGCAACATAACCTTACCTAAGACAATCTAAATCATTTTAAATCTCTGGAAACTAAAAATTTTTAAATAACATAGACCGCAAATGCAGTGCCTAATTTGTCGAGCAGTTTTAATCGATATATAGATATCATTCTAAGATATATCCAATTACACCATGGTAGAAGTGTTATGAGTTATGCGCGGATTTTTGTAACGAAATAAAATAATGACTTAAGGTCGACCTTTACTTATACAGATCGACTCGTGAGCACTTCATGGGTTGATTGTAAGTCGACTGTATGGGGTTGTATTTCTTTCTTTTGTAACTTATGATGTTCGGGCTATTATTTTCAAATTGTCTCCTTAAAACAACCGTCTGGAATAAGTTCTATCGAAAATAAATTCTCTTAATTATACTTTATTTTTACGTTTGCAAGAATAAGCCCGAGTGAACATGTATTTACAATCATCATTTTAAGACACTTCTGCCATAAAGGTTAGTTTAAACAAAGTGCATAAACTATTTTGGCTTTACAGTTGTCTAACAATTGTTGTAAATAATAAATACCTTCCTTTTAAAAATATTTTGCTCTTTTTATTTTTTAAAATTCACTTTAAACTTAAATTGTACTTTAAGTAGTTATTATGCTTTTGTTGTTATCACATGTAGCATTTTTATTTCTTTTTATTTTAAGTTATTAGGGCACTTGGTTTTTATTGCAAGATATCTTGAAATTGAGTGACCATAAAGAATTTAGTTTTTTATTACATATTTTAAATATTTTATTGGAAAATAAACTTTATATGTTAACACTAAAGTAGTTATCATTACGCACTGTTAACCGTTAGAATTTAAAATTCGTGCGGAGTGAGCGTGTGGGTGTATTGGTTTATGACCAAAACATTGTATCGACTAAATATAAAAATACAGGGTGCAGTTTCTAAGAATAAAAAAGTTAAAGATAACGCCCCCTTTTTTTGTGATTCCATTGCGGCTAAGGAATTTATTCTTCGTTAATGTGCATTAAGTACTTTTATCTTAATAAATGGTTTGCTTCAAGTTTTTATTAAAATATTATATTTAGTGTATAAAAATTCCACTTATGATTATCTATTTTGAAAAGTAGAATAATAAAAATATTTTAAAAAGAAATTGTTAATATTACTGTGAGGTTAAAAGTTTTAGTTAACCAACAAAAGCTTACATTGCTTTGTAATGAGTTAAAATGCTAAAAACTATTTACTCATTAACTCATTTACTAATTACAAAGAGGGACTTAAATAAGCTATTTCCTTAATTGCATTAAAATAAACTTTTCCTGGGGCCCTCAGCTACTTACAGTTGTATTTAAAATTTTTTTCTTTAAGGTTTTGGTTAAAAATGGTTTAAAATATTAAACTGGAATAAGTTAAAAAATTGTCAAACTAAACTAACTGCTAAAATTTCGAGATAAGAAATAACTCATTATCTAACAACTGCTAAGTAATGTAGACGACATGTTATAGTATTTGAAAAGTAAGTTGTTTGTAATGACTAATCGCTAACAAGTTTTTGTTGTGTATTTCAATTTTGTGTTGTTGAAAATTTTAACAGCAAAACTAAGATGTTGAAAAAATTTTCTGTCAAAATATAGCATTTTTCAATTTTAAATTTATTTTTGCTGTTGATTTGCTTTGAAAAATTTTTAAGCAAGAAGCAATCTCAACTCGAGACGAAGGGGTTAAACGCCAACAACAATTTGGAAGAGAGAAATTTTTCTCCTAAGACTTCTCCTGCTGACATCTACATTTAGAGTGCCTCCGCTTAAAAGCTTTCAAACGTACAAGTGTTAGCAAAGCAACTCAACCACAAATAAAACCAAAAGATAAGGAACAACGCTTTTTTAGCTCCGCAAACGGTAAAGGAGTTGCACTCATTGACAGGGCTAATTCTGATGGTAAAATCAGTCCTCAACAATGTTTTAAGCTCGATGATAAACCAATGGCGGCAATGCTTTCACGTAGTTAAAGTAATAGCGGTGAACTCTTTTATGAAGCCTTCTGGTCATTGATTGCGCAAATTAAGATGTTTTTGATTTTCTTTACATCGCAGTAAATGGCTGTGGCGAAGCTTGGCCAGAAGCTCAATTGGCTGCTGTTTTACTCAGATCGAAACTTTCTGTATAGGTTTCAGCTTCAGAAAAGGAGAACAAAACACTGAAATGTCCTTCTTCACACAGACAACTAACCAGGATCGACGAGAAAGGATTGATAAGGAATCCTTAAAATTTCTATGGAACTGTAAAGGACAGGTAAGATGAGGTTTTGGAGCCATTTGTTTTTGCCTACTTTAGCCTGTCAAAAGGGGTGGGGAGCGTTAGGTTTGGATAAAGCTTCGTATAATGCTTATTGGTTGAACTCTTGCTATCGATAACTTATCCCCCGGGTAGAATTGCCTTAGTCTAAGAGGCTAATATATACAGAAATAAGGTTCGTGAGGTGGCCAATGTCTGTTATTACTTTTTTGAAATTTTAATAGGAAAGATATGATATGTCGATATGAAGGTAATAAAAATAGAAACAAAAGAAATGCTCCTCAGCTTCCAAAACCTATGTTTAAAAATTGTGAATCGGTTCCTTGCACGGAAGCCACGTGATCCTTGGATGGTGTATAAAGAACATAAATGAAAGAAAGCAATATAATGGACAACGTATAGTTTGCGTGTGGAGTGAAGCGCCATCTAAAGTGGCATCACTGGTTCCTTAACCTACCCAATTAACCAAATAACTACTTGATAGAATGTATGCGCTTGTGTAAACATTTGTAATAAAATAAAAGTTTGAAACTTTTAGAGCAATTTCCTCAGTCGATTAAATAATATCAATTCGTCGGTCTGCCCTGGACCCTTTATAGCCGCTTTGAGCAAAACTCACTATGTGCTTTCGAATCTAAACTACCTTTATAAATAGACTTTGATATATTTTGCCAGTTGTATTTGTGATTTATGCCCACAACACAAATGTATGTACATTGTAGAAGTATTAAGTATGTGCAGAACAAGCATTTTGAGCTATAAATGTCTTATATATTACTCCATCTCCACAACATTTTGGGTGTATTTATCACCACAAAATGTTAAATGGAATCCTGTAAGGAGTAATCTAAAATTTACCTTGGGTCATAACCCCGGGAAATCACAATTAACCTGAAATGTAGTGAGTAAAGAATGCTATTGAAATATTTTGATGTATATGTATGTATGTCCTTGCGTCATCTTAATTTGAAAAGAATTAGTCCTTTATTGACTGTTTTTCCCGTAGATGTTTAACTGAAAATATGAAATAAAATGTAGGGTATGGTAAAGTATAACCAAGCTCTAACGACCTTACCTTGTCTACTGGTTTTTCTAATGTGTTTTTTTCTGACCTTGTAAAATAACAATTATTCTAGGTAATTTCACTTTTGTATTCTGGTAACCGCATATCAATCTAAAATATTTCTTTTAACATAATTGCCACACTTTTTATTTAACGAAAAAGGCATTTCTTAATAACAGCAATTAGTTGTCCAGTACCTTAATGCACTAAACTACGTTGAAGATAATGGCAATTCACAAAGAAAAAAAAAACTGATTTGTTTTTTAATGATAATCACACAGGTAGTCTTTTAGGTATTAGGTACGCTAGTTAAAACTTTCACTTTCTAATGTAAATAGCATTAGCTGACAGCAAGTATTTAACAGGGGAACAAAAAATTTATAAATTAACTAAAAACTGTTTTACGCAATTTTTTCTAAAGAGCGCTGCAATCTCTTCAAAGGCATATAGCTCTACATGATGTGATAAGAAACCATTAGGACTAAACAAACATTATAATTTCTTAAAAAAAAAAGAGAAGGATTTTCCATAGTCTTTCAAATTATCTTTTTTCTATGTTTCGTTAATGGTGCTTGCAAACTGTCCTTTTGTAGGTTTTAAAACCGTTTTTTTTTTGTTTAAAATATTAAAACAATTTTACTCAAAGCAAATGTAATTTGGAATTTGATATCAACAAGTTTATTTAATTCATTCTTTATCCTACAATATTTATTCCCTCATCCGCTTTTACGTGTTTGCGTTTTAATTTACTGACGATTTGCGCATGTGCACCGTTTTGCTAATAGAAAAAAAAATATATTGGTTTCAGGGTCAAGTGAGTTTATTTCTATGATTTGTTTTTAGGATTTCTAGTCATTTAAGCAGCAACAGCAGCAGCAGTTTAACAGGATGCTGAAGCGTGGGAATATGTGTGGGTGAATACTTAAAAATAAAAGTGCAAAAAGGAAACAGGAAAAAGGTGTGTTTGCGTATGAAATTGACAGATTATAAAATGTGTATAAAATAGATAAAGTTTTAGAAATTTAGATAAATAAATGTGAAAGAAATCTAAGAGCATTTCAAAATTTGTTAAAAGTGTTTAGTTAATTAAATTATTTATTAAGAAATTTAATACATATTAATAAGTATATTGAAATCTAAAAGTCAAAAATTACAAAATATTTAAAAATTTTTCTTTCTTGGCCGCACTTACTATCATCTTTAAAAGACATATCGAGCCTTTGGTGCAATACCGTAGTAACTTAAAATTTGAATTTTTTGAGCTGGGTATGCAGAAATTATCTTTGGGGAAATATCTATCTAAAGAAAAAAAGATTATGATTCCACCTCTAACAGTTCAGATTCTACAGCTAAAAATGTCTTTATTGCCTCTAGGTATTTCCAACAATATTTATTTGCAATAATGAAATATTTCCTTTATGACAAGAAATTTACTAACAGAAAGCAATTTACGAAAAAAGTATAAAGCAATATAATTTTTTGCTACGTTTTAGGCACAGAAACACAACTGCATAATTTAATTTCTTTTTTACTTGTTCGTATTATTTCATATTACAACTTTGTTAGAAAAAAAATAGTTATCATTTCTTTTTATGCTAATGGTTTAATTGAAAAAATCTTAAAAGTTTATTTGCTATAACGATATATTTCGAATTCATTTTTAAGTTTGTTATAGGTTTTGTGACAATAACGATACATAATTGATAGGTTGATACAAAGTACTTAAATATAAATAAATATTTCATATTTTTAAAAATTTTTGGCCTTTTTAAAAACTTGTAAAAAAATAACTTTAGTAAACGAAAATACTATCAAAAAGATGGTTCAAAACTTCAAATGCATTTTTCTCAGTTCACGATTTTTTGAATTACTACGGTATTGCACCAAAGGCTCGATATATATGACTTTGTTAAATTCGTCTCAAATTTGTTTATTAAATTTCTTCAAATCCTCTAGAATTTATTTAATTTAGTCATTGTTGAAAAATCTTAATTAGAAAATTAAGTGTTTTTTAACGGCTGGAGTTTATTTTCGATATCAACAGATTGCAAAAAAAAAAAAAAGGAAAAGTTCCTTGTTCAAGTTTTTTTAAGAATCCAACAAACCAATATTGGTTGCTTATAGTAATTCTCATTTTGTTTAATGTTATTATATAAAGACAAAAAATATTCATGAGTTTTTTAAGAATTTGGGTTGAAGTCTACTGATGATTTGGTGTAAGAACCAATGAAATGCCTATAGACAAACTTAATCAACAACAAACCCTATAAATTAACAAGAAAATTGGGATTAAATCCTAAATAATATTTTGAAAAGTGTTTTTTTCAATTTATTTATGTTTATTTAAGTTAATTATTTATGTATGTACTATGTTTAATTTACATATAAGTATGCATTACAAGTCTCAACAGAGGCTTGAACCGCAAGCCATGTGAATGCGAGGCGTATGCTCTAACCGCTCAGGTAACAGGGCATTCTATTTTTTAAAGTGTTAAACTTAGTTTTATTTATGCATTAAATAAGCAAAGAAAAAACAAAAAAAAACTTTGGGTAAAATTGCAGCTTTTTTGAAGAATTTGCAAGCAGTTAAAAACAATTAAAATTTTAATTGAAATAATTAAATAATTACTTAAACATTTAACATTTTTTGATTAATGAGGTAATTGAAAAAAATTTGGGAATAATTTTTTCTGTGCACCAAAATAAGGGCACCAAAATAATGCTCTTCACCTTTTTCTTACTTCACACCCTGAAAAGTATGAGAATGATGTTCCTGTTCCTCTCGGCAACTCAAAATATTGCACCATTTCCACTTCCTTTAAGTTTTTCAGAAACTCTTAAAAATAGCGCTGGAGTTTCCATTTGTAGAGTCTTTTGGTCAGATCTCCACGATTTTTTAAACTGTAAACGGTTTCTTGGACGAAAATGTTAACGCCATCCTTGATTCCGGTTAAAAAATTTTAAGTAGATCTGGACAGATATTGAGGTTTAAAAACCGCAGTAAGATCCAGAGAGTAAGCATTCAGTATTAAACGTGTTATCAAAAATGCCGATTCTGATTCGCTACGCCAAGAGGCAAGACCTTTTTGTGACAAAATACTCAATTGTGAAACGATTCCTGCACAAAGAATTGTCCGCTTTCAAAGGTTCTTGCTGCCGTTAAAGGTATCCAAAACTTATAGTAAACTTTTATCTTCTATATATATAAAAGAGGATGTGTGTATGTATGTAACGTATGGACTCCAAAGCGGCTGGGCCGATTTTGATGAAATTTTCAGCGAACCTATAAAATATTCAGGCGGGTGACACTGTGAAGTCTGATTTTTGATTTTCGGTCTGTGGGCGGAGATGCGTGGCAAAATCAAATTTTCATATTTCACAACCAATACCATATACATATATTTATTTTTTTGTGTTTTTTAAACGAGATATCCAACCCTTAAATTGGTCTGGAGTTCCGAAGATATTTACAAAAAAACTATGTTAATAATGATCCAATATCAAAACTTTAAAACTTTCGAAATGTTGCATTAAAAAAATCACAGTTGTTACTTTACATATTTACAAAATATTTACATCGTTCGATAACAAAAGATATTCCGCGCAACTTAAACGCACCAAAGTTTTGCAACGAAACCAGAGTGACCATCAAAAACTGTTTACCAATTTTGATCAAGGCAAAAATCATCGGTGGCAGATTGAAAGGCAAAGTTGTACTTATTCCATGGATTCCGATGATTTCTAACAATTTACCATTTAAATTTAAACGGCTACAATTCCCTTTGCGTCTTGCCTTTGCTATTACCATCAACAAAGCACAAAACCAGTCATTGACTATTAATAGCTTAATTTTGAAAAATTCATGTTTTCACACGGCCAGTTGTATGTGGCTTGTTGGCATGCCAAAAAATTTATACGTTTTTACACCAAATAAAAAAAAAACAAAAAACATTGTCTATCCGCTGGCCTTAAGATGAAGTTATAAATAAATATAATTTCCAATTTGCCTTAAATACATGTGCTTCTTTTTTGATCGAGTCCAGATCTTCACCATATGTAGGTTATTCTGTGCCTATACCTATCGTAGGATATCGGCGTAGGTAGGATTGCATGCCTGACATAGCAAGTCATAACTTTTGAAGCAGGAGAAAACATGGAGCCTTTCGGTATGCCGTTCATTCTCATTTGACTAAAGGCCTAGCTCTTTGAAGATTGTAGCTATTTGGCAGAGTATGAATAAGAATTAAACCAAGATCTAATGGTAATCTGCGATTGGGGAGGTGTTTGAAAAAAATATTTGGTCAATACTTTACTTCAAGAAATGGACCTTTCAATAAGTGTCGTTAAACTTGACATTCTCCGAATGTTTGCTGCAAGATTAACTAAAATTACTACTTAACGGTGATTTACTTATAACATCTGATGCCTTGGAGGACAGCATTCAAGGTGTGACATTCGGCCCAAAATTGTCAGAACGAACTTTTTAAAAAAATTTCGATTGTTTATTATAATTTTTAAAATATCCAACTCTCTCTGGATTAGAAGTAAACCAATTGCGTTAAGGGCATATGAAGATTTAAAACAAAATTTCAACGATTTTTAAAAACCAAAAGTTCTGTTTTATTTACTTAAAACATATTTTTAATTTTTATTACACCTGTTATCAAGTAATTCAATTTGTGATTTTTATGACGGCAATATTTTTAGATTATTAATTAATATGACTTAAGGTATGTCAATAAAATATTAGAACTACCCTAAATAGATTGGCTAATGGGCCCTTTATATACTCATATTTGGATATTTATTAGACATAAACAAATAATACTTAAAAAAACGGTAAAATAAGTCATTTTAAATGTGTAAAAAGTAACACATAAAAATGCTAATGTTTTGTCTTTAAGTAAAGTTTTATTTTTTTTACATTTGAATTTGATACCATAAACACGTTTTAAATGTCTGTTTGTAATGACAGTGCTAAAGTTAATAGGCAGTTAACATTTTTATGGACTTCTTTTTACAAAAAAATTCTTACATTTTTATATTAAGATATATTTAAAGTGAGTTCAGTTGCTTTTCTATGGCAATATATGTATCTCTTTAGATTTGTTCTTCTAGAAACAAAATTTTTTTTTAAATTTGTTTGAAATGCCTATTGTTATGCAATCTTTGCTAACAATTTCGTTAAAGGGCTTGAGTTGTTTTTGTTTTGTTTATTGTTTTATTGTAATTATGCGATAACAAATTAATGCAAGGGAAGACCAAAAAATTTCGAATCTGTTTTTTGATTATGCTTGTATGAACCTTTGGAATTTTATTGGTCAATTCAAAATTCGTGAATATTGATTGCTTTATGGGCTTACTTGATGGCATTTTTCGACGCTTCGGCGAGAGCTTCGGGCGACAGATATTCGCATTCGTGTCCAATCTTGTGCTTGAGACTTCCGGGGTCTCGGACTTGTTCACGCAAATATGGGATTTCAAAAACCCTACAAAAAAACTCGGGCCAATGTAAATCGCTAAAACAAGAGAGTAGGCAACCCGGGAAAGTCGCCTTCAAAATAACAGTTGTGGCTCCTGCAGTGCATGCCGTTGCTCTGTCCTCCAGTCTTAATTCATTCAATTGCGGCAGAAAACCCTCGGCTAACATGACCCTATAGCGCGCACAGCGTGAACAGGGCACCATGTTTGGCGGTCAACAGGCAGCAGCTAATGCACGAAATGGTCTTTATGCGGGAACATGCGCAGTTCTTTGATCAAAATTTGCCTTAGGGACGACCGGCTGATGGCTAATTGTGAGGCACGGCGTTTGGTCGATGTGTCCGGCACAGAAAAGTTTGGAAAATTTTTTTTTGAATTGGTTTTTTCAACGGAGTTTTGGTTGTCCCTAGGGGTCAAACTCAAATGTTTTTTTTACTAGGACATCTTTATTTAATCGCACAATATATCTACGACAGCGCAGTCTTCGGATTTGTACATGCTTGGCTACATTGATGTCGCCATAAAGCCAATACATCTCTTGATTTGTATGATGCCGATATTCTCCCCGATTGGTTTGTATATTTTTCAAATTATTTTTTTCTTAAATACTCCAAGAACTCCTCTATCTGCTTGAGCAATTGTGTGGTTCAGTGCTATAAAATATGAAAAGGGAAAGGCAGGGCAAAAAAGTCTTTCCCGACCTTCAGTGATGATCTTGTATCTGTCAGATTAACCCTACACAATCTCATTAGATTTGTATTTATGCTAAGCTTGGACATGGCCTCAAATACTTTGCATGAATTAAACTATTAAAAGTAGCCTGGAAACTCTCGATCTATTTCCTAATGGGTTTTGCCAGATCTAGAGCGAGATTGATAAGAGCCAAATGTTTCGCCAGCTTTAGTTTTAAGCTTTTCACCCAATATGCCCTAAAGTATCTTGTACGCAATGAGCAGGAGCCTGATCCCTCTTAAATTGGCGAAGATAGTTTTATCGCCGGTTTTGTGGACGAAACTAATTTTGCTAAAGTTTCAAACATTCGACTTACGTTCTTTTAGCCAAACTGTGCGAATAGGTTGAGACATGCTTCTTACAAAGTCGTCACCTTCGGTTTTAAAAAAGCCATCAGTTTCTGCTGCTCTTTTATTATCCATCTGAGATTTGGATGTTCTCATCTAATCCTGGCTAGTAGGTAAGCACTCTTCCTCGTCATCATTGATTCAAAAGGGGCTTTCAAAGGAAGCCAACAATCTGAAAAAGTGATACTTCCAGATTTTTACACACAAACTGCTTTTAATACATCAAAATAAAAATGAACTAATTAAACATGAATTAAAGTTAAAAATAAAAACAAAATTAATTTTTAAATATCTAAAAATCTTGTCCCAACAATTATTCCAAAAAGCTTCATATGCCTAAAGAAACAAAATTTTTTTGTTCTTTTATAACTTGAAAAAACAACCACTAACTTGATCCTTACTTCATCATTACTATTTATGTATATACATATGTGTGTATTCGAAGATTTAGTCTTCTAGATTAGCAAAAAAGAAGTAAGCCAGGCTTTCAATCTGACAGTGTGATAAACAGCTAAAATCGTCATATTCTTTACGTGAAGAATCTGTTAGCGACCGTTTGTCTATTTTTGTGTTCAGAGAACTGAACACATTTAAGTTTGTTATGACCCTGCAGAAAACAGGACTAGTCCATACATGCGTGTATGGACTAGTCCATAAAGGAGTAGGATTACTCCAAAACTAGCCCAAATGCATGTAAAAAACATGGTCTTTTTAACATTATGATGTCCTAGGGCCGGACCACTTAACCCAGATTTGCATTACGTCGGAGTAGTTTCAAAACTACTCTATCCTACCTACAAACAACTTGGACCACATGGTCCGTTTTAGCTGAAATGGACTAGTTACAACATGGTCCTTGTGTAATGCAGTCATGGACCATGTCATTGTCAAACAAGAACTTGTAGTTACTTAAGTGATATGCGTTCGTGTTTTAACGACCGTGTTTTTTGTACACAATCGCTAAAACGACCGTGTTTTTTGTACACAATCGCTAAAACACGAACGCATATCACTTAAGTAACTACAAGTTCTTGTTTGACAATGACATGGTCCATGACTGCATTACACAAGGACCATGTTGTAACCAGTCCATTTCAGCTAAAACGGACCATGTGGTCCAAGATTTTTTGCAGGGGACGTTAGACACAACACATATATGTTTTTACAATTGAACCAACAAATCGTCCACTAAATTTAAAACAAACACAACACAAAATGATTATTTCTCATTAAACTAAATTAAGTTAAACAGCCAAAATCCTGTCTTAAAATGAAGTTAACGCATATGCAAATGATTTTTTTTTTAGTTTTCGCTTTAGATTGATATGACTAGTAAACAAGATATGATCTGAGAAATTTTGATTTGTGACTGTTTTTGATTAAGTGTATATATCACACAGTATGTATATGCTCGTATAAGAAAGCGCTGCCAACAAGAGATAATGATTTATGAGAATGTATGGGTGCTCTTCCACTGTGTGTTTTATATTAAAAAAACAATGCAATAATAACCTGTGCTCTCGTGCTTTTTATGTGTTTCACTGACTTTGCTATGGTAGTTTGTTGGCGGTCGTATGGTATACATATAAAAACCGATTAGTTTTCGGTCCCCAAAGACACTCTTGGCAAACATTCATCTTAAACAATAATAGAACTAGGCAGCAACAATACTTCCCTAATACCAGACTTACACGAGAAAATTTTTTATGAAATTGCTTCCATAAAATTTCTAGTTTTTAGACAAGGAGTGTAGAAAAGTAGGCTCTTCTTTACCCTTTTTGTCTACAACAAATATTGAATAGAAGTAATATCATAAAAATTTTCATCGTGTAAGTCTGGTATAACTGTCACTTCCAGCAATTTCGTTCATAAATACGTTTTCTTTCAACTTGAAATGTGTGTTGAAATAAACAAACAAATCAACATGTGTACCTACTTGATAACATACATACTACCTACATATTTATTTATACGTATTTCTAAGTGCAGCTGCAAAACGTACTCGAAAGAAATAATGATAATTTTCCATAGCTTTTGGTTAGCCAATATATGCTTCTTAAATTTCTTTGTTGTATTTTCATATTGCATCACTTAAAAGTAACTTAGAAGAAGTCTTTGAAACCCCCAGAAGAACATTTTTTAGGAGGAAAAATTACAAAAAATTATTTTACGAAACTTTATTTTCTTATGCTTGTTATGGTCCTTTCTTTTTGACTATGTCCTGGATCAAGCAGGCAAACTATGGGGGTTTTATTGAGCACGTACGTTATATATGCTTTCTATGCCATACTTTTCTGATATGTACGCTAAACTGGTGTCACTTAAAGAAAAAGCATCTTGCGCAAGTCTAAAGGCCAGTTGAAAAAGTCTAAAGTCAATTTGAGGTCAAAGGTACCTTAACAGGTCAATAAACCTGCATCCTTATACCTCACGAGGGTCATCCAGTATGTACATATTTGTCCAGAAAGCCAAGGCATAATATTTGCAGAGAAAGTGAATTTCTAACCATTTCCTGCTCTTCACTAATTCCACAACTACAAAAGCGACCAGAACAAGGGAGTCTAAGATTTTTTTTTCGTATTCTTCCACTATATAGGCCGACAGCAATCAAGATACATCCATCCGATTACTGCTTATCAGCTCAATCGTACGCAAATTGTTCAAAGAGGGCTACATTAAAAAGGAGACGCTGCATCTCTTCCGACTACACCACCTGTTCTTGGTCACTTCAAAAATGTGTCTAAAAATAGCTTTTTTAATAGCCCCCAGCGGAATTTCGAGTAGTACTTTTGCGTAGGGGAATAGAATAAAGTGGTGATTGATAAAAGAGCTAGCCTGTGCAACTCTTTCTTACATTGGCTGACCAATAACAAAGTAGAAGTGTACCAACTGAGCACCAGAAGTGCCACCTGACTGTTCGAAAATTTCCCAATATTGATGAAAATATTACCATTATTACACAGTAGCCTGCATTTCTCATGGATAGCAAATATTTCAGCCTGAATTATAAAAGAATCATATGGTATACGATATAGGGAATTTGTTTTAGATAATTATATTCATTGCCTATTTCGATACTTTACCATTCATCCTAAAACCGTCCTTATAAATTCTAGCAGCATAGTTTTTCCCCAGGTTTCTGCCACTCTAATCACTTTTGCAGAAGATTAAAACTTTGAATCAGGTAGGTGCAACAAATTCAAAAATTGGAATCGAGAGGATTGTGCCTCATGTACTCGCCGGGATCTCAATACCACAATGTCTTTAGCCTTTTGGCGCTTCTTGGTCATTCCATGAAGATTAGTGGAAACCAGGTTCAGTATAGGGTTCAGCGCCTCTAAAGGACTTGCACCTGTAATTCCAGTGCAAACTAATTTTTAGATTCTCTATATATATTTTCTATTTGTCTCAGGCCACCATAGCAGAGTTCTCTATTTAAGAATTGGACAAATTATAAATGCGTACATTCATTTGACTATGTCATCTGACTATACCCATTTTGACCAGAACGTTTTACGACAGGTGTAACGGGCTACAACAACCATCTTTATTTTGTTTTGAGAGTTCAGTTCTCATAATAAATATAAGTCGAGAGAAATATACAAATATTTCGCATTGTCCGAGAAAGGGTTGTCACCGTTGTTAAGCTGATTGAAACGGCCCTTCTTTGGTGCGGATGCTGGCGACAGAAAAATGAGTTCCAGCCCTGGTTTCGTTGGAACCAACTAGAGTCTGCATAGAGTCTGTGTCTGGTACTACGGAAATCAGTAACCAGCCCCATGTACTTGAACCGGTACTAATTATTGTTGACGTCAGATTGGTGAATGTCTGCTAGTTGTGTAAGCCCTGAGTCCCGAACTATGTAAGTCTTAAGCTTAGAATCTTGGTCTTTGTTGTATATAACACGCTTTTAGTTTTGCTTGGGTTAACCCCTAGGCTGTTATCTAAGTCCGATTTTCTGCAAAAGATTTAACCTCCTAAGTCCTTCAGGAAGGCCAAGCTTTTTAAAAAAAAGTCAGAGGTGTGTCTGTTTAAGTTCGAATCGAATCGAAAGCGATACAACGCGATAAACAAGCTATCGAAGTTTATATAAATAAATACTTGTGCATTAAAATTTCTTAAATGCCAAAACAATTGAAAAAATTCTTTTAAATTTTTTTAATAAACATATTTTTTTTTTATTTAGAGTTGAACTGTTTATTTTAAGATAATTTCCTTATTATTACCTTAGGCTCAAGTTCAATCCCCACTAAATCCATTTTTTTTGCAAATGAAGAAACTAATATTTTTTATTTTTCATTTTATTGTAGTAAGTTTTAGAAGAGAAATTTTATTGACAAGCAAGTTTTCACCGACACTAGCCGAGTAGAATAAACGAAAAAAAAACATTTAACATACACACGGCATCACCGTATACTTATGAACATGAAATATGGTAGCCTTTTAACACGCTGAATACACTTTGGTGTATAACAGAGACAAATAAAAAAGCTTTAGTTTGGTTTAAAACACTTGAAAAAAACTTTTTACTGATTCATCATGGTAAATATGTAGGCCAGTGGGTTAAATAGCTGACGTGTACTTCAGTGCAGGGATGCATTTACAAACAGACTATAACTAACAACCTAGAAAACTAGATTTTTTAAAAAAACACTTCTTTCTAAAACTAACACTTACAAAATGAAAACAAATAATAATTTATTTGTTTGCAAAAAATAAGAATTTTGTAGGGATCGAACTTGAGCCTAAAATAGCAGTAACGAAATTGTCTTAAAATATTTTTGTATAAATTTTCTATTGACACTCGACGGGTTGTGAGCTGTTGAATGTGAACGATATAAATCTTTATGATGTTTATAAAATGGAGTTGCGTTTGTTGTAATGTGTTTGATGTTGTTTTATAGCTGCTGTTGCAATTGCAGCTTATGTTATTGTAATCATATGTGTTTAAATAAGTAGAATGTTTGGCACGCGATTAAATGTTTTTGTTGTTGTTTTAAAAACTTGCCAAGAAAATGCCGCCTAATAATTTTATTTCGTTAAATCACCTGTGCTGTGTTGTTTCTAATGTTGTTGTACACTTGTTTAAAACTTCTATTTATTTACGCTAAAGAAAAGAAAAAAACAATATTTAGAGATTTTTTTAATGGAAATTGTTTGCTTGACTAACCGTCTGTTGCACATCTTTTATTACGGTTAATATTAATTTTTTGTTTTATTTTTATTCTAACTTTTTGCTAGAATTTATTGTCGATGTTTTATGCATTTCTTTGCTTCAATTTTGGTCTTTTCGTACAATTTTTATTTCATTTATGTAATAAACATTTAAAAGTCAGTCAGATAAAAAGTATATGACCAGAACCAACCCAAACTAAATATGGGTTGATATTTACAATAGACAAAATAACACAAAAAAGAAGAAATATATATAAAACAAAATAAACTCCATATAATTTATAAAAGCATGTTATGAATTTATAAATTGTAATGGTTTTTTCTAGGGAATGGTATTGCAAAGTGATTATATGCAATTGTTTGCAAACATTTAGAAAAAATTGTTGCCACGTCAAGAGTGTGTATGTGGAGTGTAAACTTGTGCTTGTAATTATACATGGCCGTAATATTTAATTGAATTTCCATTACAATTATCATTGTTTGAAGCAATTAAAATTGTGTTTGTCTTTTTGTCTATCAAAACATTTGCACATTATTCTTCTGTTTGTTTTAACTATTTATTAATTGGCTAAAGTATCAATATTAATAACTTTAATAAAGTTATAAAAATATTAGCAGTTTTAGGTTACACTACAATTATATTAGATATTCAGTCAATAGTTTAATGATTCAAAATAAAGTTCCTATTTTTAATTTCTCTTCACTAGGAAGAAATTAATATTTTTCATTATTGTTGAAGAAAACTTTATTTGAAAAGGCAAGTGTTCTACTGATATTTTCCGAAAAAAATGCATTTTTTAAACCAGCTACGAAGTTTCATCACCCTGCGTCGTTTGTTATTTTTAAAATATAAAAATAACTTTACAAGTGCCGGTTTTCGGAGAGGAAGATCCTCTCGTCCTCATCTTCGCCCCTGCTAAAACGGCAGAGTCCCAGCGTATTTGCTTGGCAGATCCTCTTTGTGCTAATTTACCTGCAACCTATTTTCGGGTATAATTATTGTGATCGTAGAATGTAGCAGTGGCTACATGGTCCTGAAACTTAGCTTCATTGGGAATATGGGTGTCGAAGAAAATGGGAAGGAACAACAATTTTTATTAAAAGTCCTACACAGAAAGAAAACTCGCTTTCTAAAATCAAGAATTTTATTCTTGAGTTTATCCAAAATCTTTCTTGAAATTTTTAAGTACGATCCGTACTTACATTTTCTTAAATCAAGCCTATTCGGATTGTTTCAACAAATCAAGCAGAAAAAAGCTTGTTGTTTTAATATATTATTTTACATTAGAAAACAAAGTGTCTCGGTGGCCTAGAGGTAACGCGCTTGTGCTACAACACAGAAATCCCTGGTTCGAATCTCAGCTTCGGTAAGTACAAAAAATGAAATTTTTAAATTATAAATTAATTATAAAATAAAAATAAAATATAAAATTTAATTCTTCTTTTTTTTAATAAAGCTTCATATATCAAAAAAAAATGACATTTCACTTTCGAATTAATCCAGTCTACGGTTCCGAACTTAAATCAATCCTTTATTGTTTTAATTGTGGCTAAAAGTAAGAAATTCGTACTTGAAAAATTTTACTTGGAGTAAGAAATTTCGTACTTGATTTAAGAAAAACCGTACTCACCGTACTTTTGACACCGCTATGGCTTGATTTAAGTAAAGTTCACTTAGATAATTTTTTGTGTGTACAAACTTCTGTATCGCCAGAAAATCTAAAAGCCAAACTGGCCGCCAAATTTTCCTTTTTCTTTCAAACTGATAGTTTTAAATTGAAATACACCTAAACTGATGATCAAGCGGCTATCAAGGCAATCTTTGCAATCCTCGACTTTGCCTTAATTGTTTAGCTGTGCAAAGAATTCATTGGCAGAATGTGAGGTTTTGATTGGAATGAGATGGAAGACAAGCCTAGGAAACAAGAGGTCCCTTTGCCAGTAAAAGAGCAATGGAATTTCGTTTTCCACTTCAATTCTACATTATGGGTGTAGACTCTAGGTTATATCACAGAGACACGGAGGTTTGGGTTAATATTACTTTGACAAACGGGCGACGAGGTTATGTTTGTCTTTACGAAGAAGCGATTGTTTGTTTCTAGTAGGGATAATTAAAGGTTATTGTTGGACAGCGATTTATGCCGAAAGGAAATGACGACTGGTCAGCGATGATTGCTGAGTTTTGGTGTATTAAGGGACAAATAGATTTTTAAGAAAGTTCTATATCACTAACGAGAGCTCCAGACCTAGCTGCTTAGGGTCTGTTCGTTTCCAAACATTGAGGAAGCATGTGGGGCTGTTGCTGGTATTTGCCAAGAGATTGTAGAGCACTCTGAATTTTACTGCATATAATTAGTTAGGCTGGCCATCGTTTATTTTTGTCTGTGACACTAAAGACTCAAAGGGTCTATGTGGGTTCTTCAGGGTCAGCCAACAAATTCAAACCTTACCTAATCTAATCTTCTTCCTTATCCAGCTCTCTATATCAGCTGTAAGCCTTGTTGTCCATTTTCACTTGGTCCCGTTGTCCCATCGCCTTCGACATTTTAAAAAAGCAAATATCTTCATCCTTTTATTTTAAATTAGGCCCGCTTGTCTGGTCTACATAGCTTTAAGAACTTTTTTGCGTTCTTCCACGTGAAGATCTAAGGGAATTATCCCTGCTGTAACTTGAAACGGCTAAAGCCGTACGGTATGACGATGCGATTCTCAGTGCTGATAATCTTTGCACAGTAATCCCTTTTTGCATTTTCTGCTGCGCCTGCGGGGTCGTATACCAAATCTGGCAAGGGTACTACTACATGCCTTAATTAGAAAATGTTTCCCTTAGCGATGGGACCACCTACGTTAGCCATTATTCTGCTCGACTTGGCTGTTATATTGCATGTGTTCTCCGTGACCTATTTAAAAGGCTGGAACGGGTCAGTTTCTTTTTCCTGTAATGAGTCCAGTATAATTGAAGGTTGGCCCACATTAGATTTTGTTTTTGAGCGCAACAAGCGTTGTAACAAAGGCATGATACCTATAAGTATCAGCTATATGCTAAAATTAGTTTTTTTTGTTTGGGAATGTGGCCAATTATTCCCATTATGAACTGATTTGCTTTGATTTTTTTCTTGTTGTTTTTGTTGCTCGTATTGTTCATTGCCAATTGTTTTACTTTTAATAACTAAATCTTACAACTTGTTAATGCTACAGTAGCATGTTGACGCTCAATGACACACAACATTAGATGTTGTTGTTTGTTTGAATGATTTTCTAGTAGAGAGTACATATGTATTGTATAAAGTGTATAATTGCTTGTGCTGTATAAGTGCTTGTTTGCAATTCCAGAAATCCTTTTTTATGTAGCGCTAAAGAAACTTGTTTTTTTTTAATATATTATATTTGTTATTCACTTTGTTACGCATAAAAATTTTCTAATAATATTTATTATGAAAGTGTTTGCATATAAAAATTAATCCTTATTTGTATAAAAATCTTATTTCCAAATTTATATAAAGTTTTTCTCTTTTAAAAAAACTTTTGACACTGGTAGGGGATATACAAACTTCGGCAAAACCTACTGTAGCGCTACAGCTTTTCCAGTTTTTTCTGGTTCGTTGCATTTATCACAACGAGTAAATAAGTAGCTGCTGTCAATATTATGGTATTTTAATCATTGTCTTAATGATTTTCAATGTTGTTTTCAGACGTCCATCATTTTCAAACCTGTATAAGACTTTGGTATCTAAAACTATTGGCTTTTCGTTTTGGGTGTTTGTTGTGGTTCATCTCCTTAGGAATTTTTTTCTTGTTTTGTCAATTTGCTTAAATGCATTCAACGTTTTTCTTTACATTAAATACCAATTTATGTCTACTTATGGATGATTAATATAAATTCTTTTCTCAGAAATTCCTATTGTTGTTAGATTTGATTTATTTTTATTTATTAATTAGGTTAAATATAAGATGTTCGATATGAATCATCTTGTAATTGACAATATTAATTTTCTTTAAAATAAAGCTATTCATTAAAATTGTTGTTATTAAATTAATTTATTTCATTCTGTTGACTTAAAGAATCGTTTGCGTTCGTTTATAGCTCAAATTGCATTTGGTAAAGCTTTCAAATTTTTATATGAAATATTTAAGCAAGTTTAATGCTTATAAAGCTTAGAAATTAACTAAGGATACGGTCCGATCCATCAAATATTTTGCCCGGAAAAGAGTAAACACTATTTTAACCAAAAAAAATTTGAATTTTTTGGCGCCCTTAAACAACTTACCACGTAAACACGGAAAAATAAACGAAAAAAATTGTATTGATATTTTTTTAATGTTATAGATATAAATATATACAGGGTGTCCGCCTGCAAGGTATACTATTTTGTTTTGCCGCCATTTTTGTTAACATCAGTCTTGACAGTTAATAATTGGCAGCCGTGAAGTAGAGACGTGGAAAATTTATTACGGAAAAATATTCGAAAAACCAACGTGTTGTAATAGCTAAAACATTTTATGAAAATCAATCATCGCTTGCTGTAATGATTTTCCTGATAAAATCATAAGGAGTGATGAGGCACATTTTCACTTGTATGGATATGTGGATAAAAAGAAAAGTCGGTTCTGGGCAATCGAAAATCCTCAAATTTTTTATCAGTCACCCTTGCATCCATTTTAAGTGACAGTTGAGTGTAAAATTTGGTCACAAGGAATCATTGAACCTTATTTTTTTGAGGCTAAAAACGGCCTAACGGTAACTGTTAATGGGGAGCGATATCGAGACATGATTGAAAACTTTTTAATGCCACAACTGCATGCTTTGGGCTTGGTTAACTTCTGGTATCAACTCATCGCATACAGCCAGGATAACAACGGAATTACTGCGATACCCTTTTCCACAACAGGTAATTTAAAGAAATGATGATGTTGATTGGCCACCACGGTCGCCTGATTTGACTACTCCGGACTTCTTTTTGTGAGGATATTTGAAAAGCAAGGCTTATGCAAACACACCAGAAACGCTGAAGCAACTCAAACAAATATTTGGGATGAAATTAATGAATAACCAGGTGAAATATGTGAGAATGTAATGAAAAATGTGCTTAAAAAGGCTCGCATTTGTGACGCTAACATAGGCAGACATTTATCTGATATTGTATTTCATACTTAATTGCCGCCATTAGATAAAACGATTATCAATACAAAATCCATTCTCTTTTATTTAATCAAAAATTTTAAGCACATAAAGTAGCATATCTCGCCGGCGGACACCCTTTATATATTCCGATATATAAAAGAGTATATACATAATTAAATATTTTGTGATCACGCTTTTTAGGGGAAATTGTTTGACTAATGACGGAAAATATGATCCGCTTATTTTTTTTCAATTAACGCATTATTTAAAAAATTTCTACGATTTTCATTAAACAATTAACTGTCTCAATAAACGACTTAATTGCATATGAAAATGTAATGCCAACAATCATGCTAATTTATAAGTTCTTAAAAAACAACACTTTTGCATAGAAGTTTTGTAATTTAACGCTTTTGTTTTGTAATCGTTTATTTTAGTATGCCGCGTGTTTCATGTTAAGTATGCAAAAAATAAAAAAGCGATCATAAACGCTAACGTAAGTAATAATTTAAACTTCGAAAAACACATGGCTCGTTAGTCTTGCGGTAGAGCCCCCAGCCTAACAATCAGATAGTGCCCGATTCATTGCTAGACTTGGTGAATATTTTATGTTTTGTTTCACTATTTGTTTCTTTTTTCCTTCTTTTTTTCCTTCTTCTTTATATTTTTTTGGTATTCCTACCTTATGCCTGTTAAGCTATGTTTTAAGCTCAGTGGTTATAGCGTTAGCACACCACACAAGCAGCCTAAGTTCGAACCCCAGCCGAATAAAACAAAATTTATTTTCTTTTTAAATGTAATTCCTTCAAGGCATCGATGTTTTAAAAGTAAGATTTAGATCATTTTAGTCATCAAAATTTTTTTTGCAATTTAGGTATTTACAATAATATTTTGGTGATATGTAGGTGCAAATTTGACAATTTTTTTATTTGGTTCAATCATTTTGATATTTGAAACCACGGCTTAAACAGCTATTTTATACAAAATTAAAATAAAAATCCATATTAATGTCGCTGATTTTAAATTTGTGTATTAGATATCTTTGATAATAGTACCTATTGATCTATTTTAATATTCTTGTACAATTTTGACTTAAAAATCAAAGCCCGTATTCTAAAACAAAACTGTTAATATTAATCTAGCAGTTAAAAAATAAATAAAAAACGGCCTCATAAATAACACCAAAGATTTTTAAACAATCAAGTTACTATAACAATAATTAAAAAGAAACTACAAAAATATACATAATGTATTTGATTACAAAATATATTAGATTAACTTAAGTAAATCATTATGAACGGAATAAAAATAACAAACAAACTACATAATTAGTTTGAAATTTAGAGTAAATTGTAATGCAAATTACAAAAGCTTTGTTCACATTAAATTCAGTAGCAAACAAGTCTAAATATTTATTTTAAAATAAAAAAACGGTTAATTAATCCCAAAACACAAATTAGTAATAATATAAATAAAATTAAAAAAAAATTAAAAATAATAGATCCAATTAAATGTTTAAATTAAAAAGAAAATAACTTTGTAAATAACAACGGTAACGAAGTTTCTTTACTTTCCTTTAACAAGAGATTAATGCAACACATGATGCTTAGGTTGGAAAAAACTTTTAAATATTACTTTTAAAACTTATTCAAACACAACTTGAGTATTTAAAGCAAGTGACTTTCTTTTTGTAAAGGGATTTCAATGTGATTTAAAAGCAGTTGTAGATAGTATATTTGTATATCTATTATTTGCGGAAAGCATAAAGTCAATAAAAAACAAGTAAGAGCGCTATATTCGGCTGCGCCGAATCTTATATACCCTTCACATTGGTCTTTTGATATACCCAGCCGAGTAATTTTGTACTGCAAATAATATAATAAAAATCCATAGAAAACTTTACAAAATTTTAACGTTAGTATAAATAATAGAAATATATGAAGAAGGTTTGAGGTCGAGAGTTTTAAAAGTTTTCGACATTATTCATATTTAAAGGTTAATACAACTTATTAAATGTTCTAGTCCCCCTGCTCTTCTCCAACTTTTTCTCCAAAATGTATGAATTATTTGTTTATTACTTTTTGTAGAATATTCGAAGTCGATAGCTGTAATAGTTTTCCAGAAGTGGCGTATCGAAAATTTTATAATAATTGTTAATTTGTATGGCAGCTACCCCTTCTTCAATCGCCATCCGAAAATTTTTTTCTTCAGAGCGTAGCCCTTGATGTCCAATAACTTTTTGTGGAGCATTTGATGTCGATAGCTGTTATAGTTTCCCTGATAAAGCGTATCGAAAATTTCATAAAAATTGTTGATTTGTATGGGAGCTACCCCTTTTTTTGCCCCCACTCAAAAATTTTTTTCTCTAAAGCGTAGGCCTTCTTGCCCAATTACTTTTTGTAGAAAATTTCATTTCGATATCTGTTATAGTTTCCGAAATATAGCGTATCGAATATTTTATAATAATTGTTAATTTGTATGGGAGCTACCCCTTTTTTTGCCCCCATTCAAAAAATGTTTTCTTTAAAGTGTAGGTCTTTGCGTACAATTACTTTTTGTAGAACACTTTAAGTCGATAGCTGTTATAGTTTACGAGATATAGCGCATAAAATATTTCACCAAATTTGTGCAATTGTAGGAAAATTACCCCTTCCCCTGGTCCAATCTGAAAAAACTTTTTATATTATTTAGGTCCCTTCTTTAGGAGTATCCGTGCCAAGTTTTGTGGCAAGAGTGACTATACTTACTGAGATATATAGGGATATATGCACGGATTTTGTCCTAAAAAAATGGGTTACTCTGGGTTTTTGCTTATATCTAGGTCAATAGTAAACCGATTTTGCTGATTTTAAATAGCGATTGTCTCCAGGATATTTCTAATAGTTTGACATCAATAACTGGTCTGTATCTTTTTATTTGACTCCGGAAACTTGATTTCAACAGACAGACATGGCAATATCAACTTTCCTATCTATAAGGATCCAGAATATATATACTTTATGGGGTCGCAAATGAATAGTAAAGAAATTACAAACGGAATGACAAAGTGATATATACTCTTATCACTATGTGAAGGGTATAAAAATAAACACCAACTTTAATATGTGAATAAGTTACAGAAAATGTAAGGGCATATAAAATTCTTAAAAGATGAGAAAAAATAACTTAAGCCAAAAGAAAGTGAAATATAGTTAGGGTGACCATTAATTTCTGATTCAAAATCAGTACGATTTTTGTTTTTTTTTTAATGTAATATTCTTTGCATTGTTAATTTAGTCTTTGATATATTTTCTCCTATTTAAGGTAATAATTATTCATTATTTGTGAAAAGTAGTTAATTTTCGTGTTGATCTTAAAATGACAGAACTTTTTTGGTCCTTCGAACATTATTAAGCAATGCAGGACAATCTCTTTTACACTTGTTTAAAAAAAACCCAAACAAAAAACTTGTAACTCTTCTAATTATTTCAAGTATTATTCATAAAAAAATTGTTTTAAATATTTCAACAAAATTTTTTTTGAAAGAAAGTAAATTTAGGAACAGCTGTTAATTAAGTAAAGATTAGATATGAGAGTTTCAAGTAATTTTTAGCATTTGGCAAAATACTTAGATTTGCGGAAAATTAAAAATTTCTTGTACGTCAGCAACGCAAAGTATCACCACGCAACGCAATCAGTACACCATATGAAAAATCAGTACATGCACTGATGAAATCGGTACAAATGGTCACCTTAAATATGGTCCTTTAACGATCAATAGCAGATGATATGACACCTAGAGAATTTCAATCACAGTCCCCGTTCTATTTTTAAAATACGGTGAAATTTGTATTTTTTTGTCAATGTTTATAACAAAAATATGTGCCAAAATCAAAAAGCGAACAAAATTTAATTCATATGAAAACAAATAAAATATGTTTTTGAAATTTTAAAATTTTAACAGAATAAAAATTAGAATAGCAGATACATATTTGTATTAAAAATAGAAAAAAACGTTCATATTTTGATTGAATTTGGTATCAACAATGCTTTTTTCAACTTGTTTGCGAATATCTTTATTCAAGCAAAAACCAAAACTTATAAAAAAATAGAAAATCTTTGTGTCAATGGCCATCGAAAAAATATTTTTTGATTCAAGAATAGTAAATGATCTAGATTCAACTGGATCAGTCTTTAACTTTATGAGCTAAATGGTCCAATAACCAAAATAAAATATGTTTGAACTGTCTAATAAACTCCATAAACAATTTGCATAATGTTTTGTGTTTATGTTGTACCAGTAAATAACAATAAAATTAAAATAATAAAAAAAATTAGATTTTAATGAAAAAATCCAAATTACTAAAGATAGGTTAATGGGTAAAGATGCAAAAAAAAATTATCATAAATAAAATAAAAGCGAAAATCAACTGAAACTGTAATTTAGGGTCTTAACTGTTCTGATTTTGGTTTAAAAGAACTTATTAAATGTTTTCAAAATTATTATATGTTTAGTCACTTCGTACATAGCCTTTTGCATATGGGACCATATGTGGGACCATTTTACTTAAATTTTTCGCTAAAAGTTAAACATTTTAAAATTGTTAGTTCAAACAATTAAATGGGTCGTTCACAAGGATTTTTAAATGACTTAATATAAATATACAATTAAAGAAAATAATTTCTGCTTAAAACAGCCACTAGAAGACTGGGGCGGGTGGGACCTCAAAAGTTTTAGTTTAAAGAAATTTTGGCTTAAGGTCGGTCGTGTTATGAAAAATTTTATACAGAGTATTAAAAAAATTTGGTTTTATTTAAGCTTTTAAAATTTTTTTATTCTTATGATGAAACAATGATAATAAATTGAAATTGAAATTGAAAATTTAAAGCTTTATGTGGAAAAAACTTTGTTTCTTCTTTATTCAGTATGTGATCGCTTAAACAAAAGCTTGAAAAAATATCTTTTAGCGGTTGTTTAAAACAAAAAAATTTAATTTATTTAAAACAATAATATTTAATATATATTAAATAAATAGTTTAAGGTTTCCTGTCCAAGCCAATTTGTTCACCCTATAACAGGGTTGCCCTACAAAATTAATTTTTAAACATTTTTTTAAATCGCTCCCACAGCTTTAAAAATGGTCCTACCAAGGCTAAATGCAAGACCGACCCCAATTAAATTTTCCTTCAAAACATTTTAGTAGAATTTACTTACACCCTATCTCCATCCCTTAGCATGGCTGCCATACAAAGTTAAAAAAAAATAAGGCAAACCCATTACAAATTCTCCGCAGTCGCGGAATCCCATTAGTTTTCCCTCCCAAACATATTCCTAGAACATACTTACACCCTATCTTAACCAGCCAAAGGCGTTTCCATGCAAAGTTTAAAAAATTTGGGGTAAAAATCCTTAAAACTACTTTAGTAAGCCCAAAAGGGTTAAAATATTACACCGACCCCTATTTAAGAATTAGAAATATTTCATAAATAGAAAAAAAAAAATGGAAAAAAAATAAAAAAAAGTTCGGGGTTTCGAAAGGCCAACCAATGTGAAGGGCATCTTAAATTCGGCGCAGCCCAATATAGTGCTTTTAGTTGTTTTTTAATTGTTTTATTTAAGCGCCCCCTACCGTATAAAGCGCTATGCTATGATAAGCCGATCACTTGAAATAAATATTTTGTTAAAAGTAATGAAGCAAGGACAGATCTCTTTAGACCCTACTTTGTAATAATAAAAAATCTCACATCAACTTGTGTAAGTCATATCAAAAATGGTTTATAAAATAACAATTTTTATCATATAATTATAAGCTGATGAAAACCCGGGGCTCATTAAGCTGTGTCAGAAATACTAAGTATTTTGTAGCCCCAGTAAGATTAATCTTTTCTTGTAAGTGTTAAGGCACTTAATAGTTGTTTTGTTTACTCACTTCCAAGGAAACCCTTAAATATATTTTTATTACAACGCTAAAATTTTGATATGCTTAATAAGGCCCTTTGTTTGATATTTATTTCTTTTAAACAAAATCTTTTAGTCATAGTGTTAAAGGCTTCTTCTTGAACTTCTAAATAGAGGTGTTAAAAAAGGCTTTGGACAGCTTAACAGAAAAAGTAATCAAAAATAAATTTTATAAATTAATAAAAAATAATTTAGCAAAGAAAAAAAGATTTAAAAAAATATGTTTTTAAAAAATGTTTAACAAACACATGCACGGGCTACATACATGAATATGTATATGAAGTTGTATGTTTGAAGATTTACATAAATTTCAAACTAAATAACTTTAATGCATATAAATTGAATACAAAGTTTTATAAAATATTGAAAAATTATTACAACAATTCTAGCAATAATTTTAAATACAAAATTTATGTAAATTATAACAAATTAATTCTTTGAATTTTAAAAACCCATTTCTGTCAGTGTCATTAATAAGCGTTAATAGCTGGTAACAACTGCTTTAAACCAACAAATTTGTTAGATTTGAAATAACTTCGACATAAAACTCAAATAAATGTTAGAAAAGCGTCTGAAGGTGGGCGAAAACTACTAAACAATATTTCAAAAATTTATTTTTTGGTAGCAATTGGGAAGTTATGTGTTTATTTACAAAGATGTTTTCATTAAATTTCTTCACGTAGAAATATGATGGATTACAAAAATTAAAAACGTTGAAACAGATATTTTGGAAAAAAAATCAAGGCTGGCAACCGAAACAAATAACGGTGTCGGTAACGGTTACGGTATAAAAAATTTGTAACTTCGGTATCGGTATTTTGATTTTATCAGTAGCGATATCGGTATTAAAATTTTTATTTCGGTATCGGTAACGGTATGGGTTTTTTGATTGTATCGGTATCTGTATGTCGGTATATCGTCGAAAAATGCCTAGAGATGACGTTAGTAGAACACTTAATAAAGAACCAATGACACCAGCATACTAACATGAGTTCTATGTTTACAAACAATAGCAGCATTATAATTGTGGCAATTTCACGTTAATTAACATTTAAAATAGTTTTTTTCTTGAATGATTTCTTAAATTTTTGTTACATATGATACCGGTATCAAAGGAAACAGTATTTTGAAAAAAACTATTTCGGTATTATTACCGGTAACCAAATCTAAACGGTTTTTCAACAAAACCTTTTTAAATTTTAAGTTAAAAAAGAATTGCAGGTAGCCTTACTAGGCATAACCTATAGCCTTTTGCTAGCGTCGCGTCGTCCATATTTTGTCGCACATCAATGGCTGATTAATACGATGTGATTTAGAAGCAAATCTACTTATACTTGCCAAGACAGCCTTATAAAGTGGATTTAAGCCAAGGTCCGCATAAAAAGTAACCTCCAGTGGTCCAAATATAAGTATGTAAAGAGTGAAAAAACAGAAGCGTTAAAAAAATGTATTAAAATCAATATTGAAACGGGGTTTCCTCAGTATAATAAAAAAAGTATTTATTTACAATTTGCTTACTAGCAATTATTAGTAAATTTTAAATAATTTTTAAAGTTCAAAAACGCCGCCGCTTTACTGTTACTTTTATGTGTAACACCTTAAACTTTATTTATTAATTTATTTTAAATTAAATTTTTTAATAAGAAAAACATTCACTCATATTTCTTTTAAAATTTTTATTAAAGACCATTAAACATAATTCCTTTTTATTGAAATAACTGAACCTATAACTGTTTTAATTGCAGCATTAAGAGTTTTTTTAAGTAAATGTACACTTTAAACTAATTTCTTTTATAAATAATTCTTTTTGTTTACCATTTTCATATGTAGATTGAAAATCTGTAAAACATTATGTCCCAAACAGACTTTTGCTTAAAAAATCTTTTTTTTATTTAACATGACGGACTCTTTATTTACTAATTGATAGTTTTAAGATGTAACAAAATAATCCATAGTTTTTTAAGCTCTTAAATAATTTTTTAGGATAAGAAAGTTTGCGGCTTTGAAAAAAGAAAAAAATCAGAGGTGCAGCTTACTTTGATATACTTTTTCCGTCTCTTTGAAGTTGTTTCCGCTTTTGACATTAATTCTAAAATATTAGATCATTTGATTTTATCCTATAATGTTTTATAGTTTAAAGACTAATATACAAATATAAATAGTAATATTGGTTTTTGGTTTATAGTCTTATTTGTTATTAAAATTAACAACACGTTGTACAGTTCTTTTCTCATTTCTACATCTGTTGGTCAAATATTTTGTTAATCATAAAAAATGCATCAAAATATTAACTTTTGTAGAAAAATCTAGGGAAAACGGATTTGAAAAACCGTTAGCGATTATTCGTGCCCCTAAGTACGCAATTGAAGCCTTCATTAACACTGCAGGCGCTTCAATAGTGTGGTCACGTGGCAGTCACTAAAAGGTTAACACGATTTAAGATTTCCCAATCGGGTATTAGCAAGAGGAATGCGGAATGGGAGAAAACTAAGAGTTTAAGAGAGAAAGAGAGAGAGGAGGGGTACTCTCAGCACTTCTGTTCGCACTCGATGTCAAAAACTTTGTCACGTGACTTAAGTTCTGGCCCGTGTACTCACATGATGTGAAGGTCACTGCCACAAGGAAAGGAAATATTTTTGTACAGTTAGTTTTGTGGTAGAGTTTGCACTGTTTGGGGAAAGCCAGGGAGCGAGGAAAGTTTGGCTCCGCAAAAACTTCGAGCAACGAATTGATAGTAGGACTTTAAGGCCGTAAAATGTAGGCTACATGATTTCAAAACTGAGCTTTAATGGGAAGCGAAGGGTAACTTGGCCAAATCAGCTGCCAATATCGGCCATTTTTTCAAGCTTAAAATTTTCAGATGAACATATTTATTTATAAAAAAGTTCACATTACCTGGATTTAAAGACACAGGGAATGGGATGCAAGGCAAACTAGCAAAGCAGCGGTTCATTTTCCTATGGAAAGTGGAATGAGCGCTCGTGTTTTACTATAGCTTTTTCATAGGGGAACGGACTTTTCTGTGAGGGTTCTAGTTACAGGGAGAAGTGTACAGCTATAAACTCGTCAAAATTGTTTTTTTGACCAAACATTCTCAAGTCCATGAGCAACCCAGTGCCTGCTAAGTTTAGCCCCGGTTATATAGCCTTAGCTACCCTACAGTTATTTAAGTTTTCCTAAAAAAGATTTGTTTTCTTAGGTGGTCATGTGACTAATTAGTTTTCTAAATAGATACCTTACTATTACCTTAAATATATTATTTTTTGCACTTAAAATTGCCAGTTTCTCTGTCTGGAACTTCTTCATTCACCAGAGAACCTTTATGACAATAAACATCAGAGAGACGATATAATGCTCTGATGTCCTCTCCCTTGACATAAATATCCTCTGCGGTGCCCTTGTCTATGTTAGGTCCATTATTAAAACCTGTGCACCTGTCATACAGACTATCGAGCTCTAACCCAGAACCCCCTCAGAGATAATTATTATTATTGACATACAAAATCAGTTTCCCATCATTTAAATCTTTTTTAATCTTGAGCTTTCTAGTATGACTTAGCCTGTTGTCGGCATTTCGATCAACCAGTAGTCAAAAGACAGCAAGTGGCAAAAACATTCATTGCCACTTAAAGATTGCTCTTTATGCAATCAGTAATGCCAAGTTGATCACATCTTTGGCTTTTAGTGAGAGATTTCTTATGAAAGCCCTTTTTTAATGGCTCCCACTAATTATTAAATCCATAGATTGGAATTAGTCTCACAACCAGTGCCTCCATCCAGCTTACTACCTTAGATTGTAAGTTTTACCTCTTTTCTATTAAACTTTTGCCTATATAGTAGGAATTAAGACCCCCTTTAACTATTTTCTGTGTATCCCTTGATCATAGTTTGCTATCAAGGCTTACTCCGAGTTGTCAAAATTGCGTTGGAGAGGACTAACGTTGTTTTATCAGGATTTACGCGTAACTCATTCCTTGATGCCCACAGCGCTGATTTCGATATCCTTTCGACCGTATGAAGTAATCTTTCCGTGGCAAGGATATCCGCATTGCTTGCATGTACAATGGTTTTCATTCACTTATCACTTAACCAACCGTTGACAATTAGTAGCACCTATAGAGGTTTGGTGTTCCTTTATTTGTTTCTCTCCTACAATCTACCTTTTTAAGCCTTGAATATATAACCCTTCTCTCAAACATACTGGCTTTCTATCTGACCAAGACTTTTAGACTCCAGAGTCTAAAGAGCCTCATCTATTGCACCTGTTCTTACATTGTAAAAGCTTCCTTTTATAAAGTATGACCATAGAGTATATCGAAGTTTGAGTTGGTAATGCTTTTGACTGTTTTGTGAGCAAGTTGTTTGAATCCATGTATTACAAATAAGTGATAAGGGTCGAATCAGAATGACTTTAAGTAAATAACTAATAGTAAAACCCACAATATCTCTTTAAAAGTAGAATAAAACAAATTCCCCAAAGCAAGGGAAAGTGATTGACACAAAAATTTCAACCTTGTCTAACATTGAAATCTTACTTTTTAAATCGTATGTAAGTATTGAGTTTCAAGTTATTAACAATCCTGATCATTTGAGAATTTTATCAATCAGTCTATAAAATTTTATTTTCAGTAATAAAAATTTTTTAGAAAAAAGTTCACATACGCCAACATGAAGCTAACAAGCCAGTTGGTTATTTAATTTTATTGTATTTTTTTTCCAACGTCACCTGATATCGAACTTTAGATAATTTTATTAAAATTGTTTGAACAAACAACTTACATTTTCATATAATAAAGTTTGAAAAATATTTCAAAATCTTTGACTAATTTAATACAACATTCTTTTGAAAACTAATTTGCTTTAACTACTTCTAGCTACAGTGACTATCGAATAGATGATAATGAAATTTCTGTAGAAAAATTTCTTTATTCTATATTATTTTTTAATTTTATTTGTTTCTTATTATTATTATTATAATTATTATAATTATTATTATTATTATTATTATTATTATTATTATTATTATTATTATTATTCAACAACATTTTTTTTTAAAGCTTCAAATTTTTTCTATTAGAAAAAAGTATGTAAAAGTGAAAAGCACTAAAGTACAAACTAAATAAGGTTTTAAGCTCTTGGACCTGCAAGCTTCTAAATAAACTACATCGCTTACTAATTTAATTAAAATTTTTTTCACTTAATTTTTTGTTATATTAATTATATGATTTATATTAATAATTTACCTTAGTTTTCTGTCACGGTCCACTGCCAAACATCAAAAAATTTAAAAATACAAAAGCTTAGCTAATTAACATAACAATTAATGAGAGACACTGTAGCTGTGAAATACCTTTCCCCCTTAAGAAATAATCTACTTGAGTTAATCGAAATTTTTGTTTTCATAATTTGATTGTATTTGTCAAAAAGACAACATTCCTATTGTTTAACACTTGACGATTTGTCTTCAGTTTTTGTTGTCAAGCTTAAGATATTCACACAACCATCTTAATATAGTCTAAACAATGATTAAACCAAGAAGATAAAAAAATAACAGCAAGAAAGCGCACAGTTGGACAGACATACATACATATAAACAGTAAACACATGTTGACATTTGTAGCCCTATCGCTGTAAGTATTTGAATTATTAATGAACCACTTAGGACTATAATAAAATAATCTATTTTTGTAAATGTTGTTTTGTTTTTCATTTTTTACGTTTTTGTGTTTTATAAACGTTTTTAGAATATATTATTTAATTTATTTAATTTTAATTAATTTAACAAATTTTCTTTCTATTTTGAAAATATTTAAGTATTTCATTAAAAAAAGCTTTAAGCGCATTTCATTTTTCCAGGGATGGCAATTTGACAAAGCAATATAAATTTTTATTTTTTTGTTTTTAAACTGCCTTAAAACTTTTGATTAAATTTTAATTATACCAGATTTATACCAGACTTATACGATGAAATTTTTCATTAAATTACTTTCATAAACTTTTATGTTTCTAAACGGGGGTTGTAGAAATATAGGCGCTTCTTCTTGTTTTAACAAAAAATAGTGGCTTTCTGGCAGATTTAGGTTGTTGTCCATTACGTTTCAATAGCAAACTGTAACAAATGTGCTTTTTATTATTATATTTACTTACAAGATTTTAAAAAGATTTGGAACATGGTATGTTAGAACGTTAATGGAACTACCATGCTTTCCCAACTATGCAAAAACTTATCAAGTAACAATTTACTAATTTTGGGTCTAAGTATAATGTGTTGGCCTTGAATGATGTGCTAGAATAGGTTTAGCTGGCTGATCGTGAAAACCCTACATATACTCTTTGGGTGCTTAGTGCAACCAGAAAAGAACAAACGATAAAAGGTTTCACTGGTTCGATGTAATGAAATTTAGGCCTAACCACCCACGCGAATCTGGTTTGTAAGTTGCGTAGTACGTCCGACATCAAAAGAGGGCCACGTTTGCCTGGCGACCCTACACGTGTCCAACCCCCGCCACCTATCATCAGAAATGCGCAGAAAAAACATTAGTAATAGTCGAAACGTTCTTTTGCTTTGGACTTTTTTTATATAATTGAAAAAATAAAGCCAAACAAACTCGTGATCTTATCATATGGAAATCTTTTCCAATGTCATGCCGTGTTAAATTTAAATTTTAAACACCAATGCCAAATCAAAATTGCTATATGGCTGTGAAATTTGAAACGTTGTCTCCAGATATAATAACGTTCTGCAATTTTTTGTGAATAAATATCTGTAATAGCTTTAATACATTTTTTAGCCACGAACCATTTCAAACAATCTGGGATAAGTCAAGTAAAAGACTATTTTGTGTATAAATGAAAGGAAGAAATAGAAATTCGATTAAGCATAAGCTCCCCAAAGTAGTCTTAGCAGAGGCCAATCAGGACATATGCGACAAAAAGAAGTTTAAAGTCAAACAAAAGTTAAAACGAACAAAAGCTGCAGTGTAGTATATAAATATTGCAATTGATAGGCCTCAATAGAGGAAGTTGTTTTGAAACCTAATACATATATATTTAGCTCAAAGCTTGTTGCCTAGTATTAGTAAAGTTCTTTTTGATCAACTCAAACAACTATGTGAAGTTATTTTTCATTACATTTAATTATTTTTTGTCTTTTGCTAATCACAACTAAAACGTTTGATGAGTAAGACGCCTTACAAACAAAAGACTTAAGCAACAAGCGCACACTTTATATCGAACAATTTTAATGACAATAAACTCAAAAAAATTAAATAAAATAATAAACACAATTTTGATTAGTTGTATTAGTTGTTTAAAAATACATATGAATTATGTGAAGAAATAAATTTCAAGTGGCATAAACATATGTGTCCTTTTATTACACTTTTAATTAATATAAACTTTTTTCGTGTTTTTTTTCTCATAGAATTAACGGAAATATGCGAAGCCCCCTTTTTTTATTCACATTTTTGGTTTTTTGCTTTAAAAACAAATTGTTACACCTTAAAAACAAGAGAACCACAAACCGAGAATTGTATTTTTTGTTTCCATTTAATATGAAATAGACATGAAAGTGTGACATCGATTATTGGCGCTAATGTTGAGAAGGACATCTGTTCAAATGTCTATACTTTAATCTTTAACTGCTGGTGTTACTTGTCTTTTAAATATACACATATATGTGTGCGTAATTAAATCACTGTCACTTGATCTTGTTAATGAAACAAGTATTTCTTTTACTTGTTGGAATTGATGGCATTCAATGTCTAATATTTTTTGATCAAAAGCTAGTGGCCAAGTTAACGTGCTATTATTTAAAGCCGATTGAGTGTTCATCTTGGATAGTTTTTATGTATTTTCTGGCAGAACAGAACATTCAACTTTGGTTTTTAGCCTGTTAAAACTTTAACTGTTCTACTTTTAGTAAAAGGTGGGTCTGGAAAAATTTTGATTATTAATAAAAAGAGGATATAAAATTGAAAAAAAAAAATCAAAAAAAAATGAACTTTGATTTCTTTTTAAAAGTATTAGGTGTGTTCAATGTTAATTCGGGTAAAGTTTGGAAAAATAAAATAAACGAAAAATCCTCCCACAAAAGGAAAAAATTTCTCAAAATTGCTAGAATGCACAAAAACCAATTTTTAAGCCCGAACACAACCGTCAAAGTTTTACAAAACAAAAAACAGCTGCTATTTGGAGGTCCAGGCTGAATGGCTTTAAGCTGGCTTAATGCAACCGCCGAGTTCATTACATTATTCTGAAAACGCACCAGTCAGCTATCTCAGCTGAACTCGCTTTCTTTCTTGCATAAGTAAAAAAAAGCAGTTAACTCAATCCTTATGTTCCCATACAAAACTTACGAAAATGATGTAAAAACGCCCATAAATTCTACAGAGTCGGCTTTAGAGAAATAAGGTATACTACCGTTCTCCATTAGTTTCTACTCGCAAACATATTCCTAGAATATACTTGCCCCCTATCTCCAGCCCCTAACATGGCTGCCAGACAAAATTTGAAAAAAAGGGAAAAAACCGCTACAACTTTTAAGGGGTCGCCCCTAGAGGAATAAAATGTATCACAGACCCCCATTAGTTTTTCCTCCCAAACGTATTGCTAGAATATATATACCTCCTATCTTCACGCTCTAAGGGGGTTGCCATACAATATTTAAAAAAAATTAGGTTAAAACGCCTAAAACTTCTACAGAGTCGGCTTTAGAGAAATTAAATATACGACCGCTCTCCATTTGTTTCTACTCGCAAACATATTCCCGGAACATACTTGCCCTCTATCTCCAGCCCCTAACATTGTTGTCACACAAAACTTAAAAAAAATTAATTAAAAACCCTTACTACTTCCCCGGAGTCGCCCCTAGAGGAATAAAATGTACCACAAACCACCATTAATTTTCCCTCCCAAACATATTCCTAGAACATACTTACCCCCTATCACCATCACCCAAGGGCGTTGCCATAAAAAATTTTAAAAAATTAGAATGAAAGTTTATACAAAATTTAAAGAAAATTGGGGTTAAGCCCCATTCAGCTGCCCTACTCACCCTAAGAGGGTTAAGATATGACATCGACCCCTATATAAAATTAAAAAAGGGTTGTGGTTTCAAAAGTCCAATGTAAAGGGTATCTAAGATTCGGCACAACCGAATATAACGCTCTTACTTGTTTTGTTTAGAAAAGTGTAATTTTGATCTTCTAAAAATTCTATTTGATGTGGAAAGCAAGATTTTAAAGTTCAAAACCTTTGTATGTGCTATTTTAAAATAAAAATATGTAAAAATATTTACTTTGTTTTAATTTTGGTCTTCTGTCGGCTTAAAGGCGCAACCAGCCTCTTTTGTTGCACTCTGTCGATTATTTTCAGCTTGAAACTCTGTTGTTGTAAAAATAAATAAACAAACAATTTCACCATTTAATAAAGTAGAGATTTTTTTTTCATTAATTAAATTTACGTTTCATTTTAAAATAATTTTTATTAAAAAAAATCTTTTTGACTTTAAATATTTTCACAAATTTAAAACAGCTACTTTACGTGGTTCAACAGTTTTACTCTTTTATCTGCAAAAACTACAGCTAAAGTCTGGTGTAAAAACAACCACAAATTATCCTCTTTCGAGGGTTGCATTTTATATTTCGGGATTAGAGAAGAAAATCAAATATTAATCATCGGAAATCACTTTATTGTCTTTCAAAATATTCCCCATGAAGACTAATGCACTTTTGCATGCATTTGAACCAATTGTCGAAGCACTTTTGCCACTCTGATTGAGGTATCTCCAAAACATGCATTCTAAATACAGCAACCGCTTCTTAAGGTGTCGAAGAACGTTGACCTCTAAGTTTGTTTTTTATGTAAGGGAATAAAAAGAAGTCATTCGTTGCCAAGTCAGGTCTATACATTAAATCAATGTTTTGGGTGCTTAAAAATGCAGTTGTTTGAGCCGATGTGTGAGAGCTCGAATTGTTGTGGTGAAGAGTGATCCATCTTTACGGTTGGTTTTCCTGATTTTTTTGAAGAAAACTGGCAAAAAAAATGGTTGTGTACCACTCAAAATTGGCTGTTCTTCGTTGTTATAGTGAAACGGTTGCGACATGTCCAGTTTTTCTGTAAAAACTGGCGATCATTTGCTTAGAAGTTCTTCGTGCGCGAACAGCTTTTGTTGGATTTGACTCATCTTGAAGCACCCATACAGTCGACTACTGTATATTTTTTGGGTTAAAACGCGTAAATCCAAAATTCACCACTTGTTACGATATCATAGACTTGTTACTTAGCACCGCGATCGTATTTTCTGAGCATTTCTTTCGACGAATCAACACGAGCCTCTTTTTGAGCGACTGACAAATTGTGTGGGATCCAACGCGAAAAACTTGTTTTGACAGTCAAATGTTCATGCAGTATTGAATGCATGCTGGTCCCACTAATGCCTAAGGTTGTCTCAATCTCACGATAGGTCACATGACGATCTTGCAATTTCAGCTCATGCACAGCATCAATGGTTTTCGGAACAACAACTGATTTTGGATGACCTTCACGAAATTCGTCATGGAGTGAACTACGACCACGATTGAGTTCACTATACCATCGATGAACACTGGTCTGTGATGAAGTTTCATTGCCAAAAAAATAAATAAGTTCATCCTTGCACTGTTGCTGAGTTAATCCACGTCGAAAGTTGTAAAAAATAATCGCACGAAAATGTTCACGATTTAATTTTATTTTGAGTCGATTTGAATCTTTTAAGTTACTGTAAATAACACAAATAGCGCTCGTATGTAAAAATGTTCTAAGTACGTATAACCTAGAAAATGTCAAACTTTACGATAGAGCTGTCAGTTGTTAGATTGCAACACTAGTGTTGCCAAATCCCGAAACATAAAAGGAAACCCTCGTATAAACTTATGTATTTACCCAATTTACTCAATTTTCATTACATAAAACGTTTTTTGGAACCCGCGGTTTCCTGCGGTAACCCACTTCGAACACACCTATTTTATGTTCTGCCTTCTTAAGTGCACAAATTTGACTTTCATGAAACCACATGTTGTGCAACTTTTGTTTGTAAAAATTATCGCTGTCAAAAAATTATAGAATTTTTTTTTTGTTTAAAACTAAATTAATTCTATTTATTACTTTATAGTATGGGCGTTCAAGTCTCTTCTTTTCAATTTAATTTGCATAACATTTTGCTGCTGATTTCATATTTATTTAAACTCTCCTGCTGTTTTAACAAACTGCAGTCAAATATTACTTTTTTTAAATTTTTTTAGATAAAACTTAATCAGCAAAACTTAATAAAGCAAGACATGATGGAAGTGTAAAAGTATTTAAGTCGTCCCAAAGCACTATCTTAAGAAAAATAGTTGACCGAACATTGCCTCAAATGGAGTTTTTAATGGTTACCACTACTTGTCTTCTGTATTAGATGTTTGTTTTCTTGAGTGCCAAAGAGAGTACATGGCTTAGTAGCACCATGGCCTGTCTATTTGTCTGTCTTCATTATTCCAGTTTGTTAGCCGGCCTTCAGGTTGCTTCTATTGGCCATATAAGGCGTTTGTGTAAGTTGTAGCATATTGTGTGTTAGTAGTGTTGCCTCCAGCTCGACTACATGTTGGTTTTAATTTTTCTTTAATTTGAGTGATAATTTTTCTTAAACATAATTTTTAACGTTTTTATTGCAGTTTTTGTATATAAAAAGAAAAAAGTAAAGGAAAATAAACCTTCATATTCGGTAGGATTGGGTTACTGGTTTTCCGTTAACGGTAGTTTCTAATTAGACTTGTTTAGATGACAGGCTACAATAGGCATTTTTTTTACTAAGCATTTTGTATATAATATAACTAAGATTTACAATAATAATTACTTTCTGATAGAAGTTAGATTCAGTTTCTATTTAATGTAATTTTAAAATTTTATTATTGCATAAGGGTTCAAACCTTAAAAATTACTAATTTTTGTTAGTTTAATCAGTGCCAGACCGAGTTTTAAGCCCTCAAATAAATGCCTCAATTTTATATACAATAAGATGTAGAAGGCTCTAGTCGGGCCCATTTTATAGATTTTTTTAAACACTTATGCTCATGGCTTAAAGTTTCTCATTTAAATGTGGAAACTTAACTGAAGGATTTTTGTTGTTTATAATATGTCATCAAGAAGCAGTTATCACTTTTAGAATTTTGTTTTGACGCCACTGAATTTTGTTTAGGTTGGAGGCAAAAACAGTGCCCCATAAACAAATTATTTTTAAAATCGAGTTATAGAGCTGAAGTTTACCATTAGCGAATAAATAAAGGCTGTTTTAGTTTTATTTGCATCAACTTTCCTTCAATATATATTTAAGCAATTATTCAAGTGAATGCCAAATAACTGGTACATTATCAATTTACAAAGATTTTGGCTCATGATGATCAACATCAGTAAAGTTTAGATTACGTGAATGTATTTTTGTCTATTTATATTTATTTCCGATAATTTTTGCCCATTTCTCTACTTGGGTAATATGAGGTTGAAGTTATTTCTTGGAACCTTATTAGAATTTTCTTAAAAGCTGAAACAAGTAAGAGCGCTATATTTGACTGTGCCGAACCTTATATTTCCTTAAAAATGGCCTTTTGAAACTCTGAACATTCTTCTATTTGTATCTATTTTTTTTATTAATTTAATTTTCAAATATGGGTCGGTGTCATATTTTAATCCTCTTACGGTATCTACGGGGAAACTGTAGGGAGTTTTTTTTACCCTAATAGGGAACAAGCATGTTTTAGGAAAATGTTGGCAAGAAAAAATAAGTTGGGGTCAGTCCTACATTTGACCTATCCATGGGCATTCTGAAAGCTGTAGGAGGGAATTATTACAATTTTCAAGGAAACCCCTTTGGTGGAGGTGGTATAGGGTTAGTATGTTCTAGAAATAAATTTAAAAGGGGAAACTAATGGGGGTCGGTCGTACACTTTATTTCTCTAAGGCCGACTCTGGATAAATTTTGGGCGTTTTTACATCATTTTTGAAAATTTTGTATGGCAACGCCTTTGAGTGATGAAGGTGAGGGGTAAGTATTTTCTAGGGAAATGTTTGAAAGGGAAATTTAACGAGGGTCTGTGATACATTTTAGTACTCTAAGGGTGACTACGGGGAAATTGGAAGGGATTTTACCCTAATTTGTTTTTAAATTCTTTATAGCAATCCTGTTACAAACAGGAGATAGCGCGTAGTTATGTTTTAGAAAAATGTTTACCTTTGTTCGAGCACCCTGTAAGTAGTGGGGGCGATTTCCAAAAAGTTTAAAAAAAAAAATAGTTTTTGATTGAAAAGCCTATTAGTGGGCGGATGAAGGGTGTTAGTATGTTTATATAAGCAATGAGAGTAATTCTTGTACTGCACCCGTAAAGGGACAACTCTGGGGCAATTGTAAAGTCTTCTGTGTACAAATATTAAAGAAAGAACAGAGGTAGTCTTGGCTTTTGTCATATATTAAAATCAGTTATCCAAAAATTTTGCTGGGCTCCAAAAGAAATTTTTTCTTAAATATTTCTGACAGTCTGAGACCACTTGCGGTCCTTTGTGACACCAGGGCCTTCAAGAAACTGATTTCAACCATAACATGGTTAGACGGGCAGACAGATACCGCTAAATCGACTGACCTATCCATAAGGACCAAAAAAATAAATACTTTGCAGGGTCGCAGATGGATATTAATGAAACGGAATGACAAACTTATATACATACATATACCCTTGTCACTTATGCGAAGATAATAAGCAGTATTGTAAGGCGTGTGTGTTTGTATATTTGTAGGCAGCGGACATGGTTTAACAATACTACCTTGAAGTAATATTTTCCCTTTTGTTTAAAAACATCTTAAAAGTCTCCCTCTTTGAATATAAGCTTCTTCTTCCCTTAATAATTGTGGAGATTCAATAGCAAGTTCTACTCAGTTTGTTTCATAAGGCTTCATGCCATATTTCATCGAAAGTTTGAAAAATCCAAGAAACCCCTGCAGCAAAAGCTTTGTTGAAGGATGAATTCATGCGTTATTCTATTATACTTTTTAAACTTAGCTCTTCTCATACAAAAGCTATTCAACATCATATAAAACACTCAGCATAAATATAACACTCATAGAGATCACTCATATGATTGATAATATTATTCTCTAATTTGGAAGTGGACACCCTCTTAAAACAATGTTTTTTGGATCCTTATCTATCTGAAAATTCCTTTTGCTGAGTTACATTTACGGACATGTTACGGCTATTGAATATGAGCAGTTTAAGTGTATAAAGAACAGATAAATTGCAAAATTTGGTAATATGTCCTTACTTTATTCGGTAACCAACAGGAAATCAAATCAAAAAAATTAAAGGACTTACTATCTTTAAGAGATAGAAAAATGTGTCTAAGTTTTTTACTTTGTGTCATATGTATGTGGATACATAAGTGAAGACATCTCAAGAACAGCGCTAAGTTTTTTAATCATACCAGGCACTATTAGTTAACAGTCTAATTTTTTCTTCTAATTTTTTTTTTTATAATAAATATCCTTTTATGATATATAAATTTAACGCTTTTTTCTTTATATAAAATATTTTACTTCATATAAAAACCTTTTCGCAGGTATCAACATGACCGAATATAGCAAGCAAATGTACCTGTGCATATCGACTGTCTTTACTCTTTTTAATTTTAATCAAATTTCAAACTTTTTTGAACAGAACAAATCAATAAATCTCAATTACGTAAATGTGCTTGTCTTTGGCTTTGATAAACTTTTTAACATAAATTAAAAATAATGAACAAAAAAGTATGTATCAGTGATTAGACTAAATAGTCTACTTTGCCACACATATAAAAGAAATTGAAATAATTGGTAAACTAATAATTCAAAATTATCATTTTTTTTTCGTAATTCTAGTCGTTATTTCTAACTAAGAAGGTACATATATGATGCGTTATAAGCATAGCTGCCAGATAAGTTTGTCTCAATATCGTCAATGTTAAAAAAACCGTCAAAACAACTTTATGAGATCGTCAAAGAATTGCCAACCCTAAAATTTTTGCTTTTTCTTTTTAATTTTTTAATAAGTAATAAAAAAACTCGGGACACAAAATTTTTTTAAAATAGTTTTTTTACAAATAGTACCAAATGTTAAAGCAAAATTTATAATTTTAAGCAAAAAACTGCATTATAAAGACCGATAATCCATATAAATATTTTTCAGATTTTTTTTAATTTTTTTAAAATTTTTTTTTTTTATAGTTATTTGACGCAAATAATATTTTTGTCAAACAATTTTGTTCGAAACAATTAGGGAAACTTTCGAATAACATACTTTACAGATGTAATTTTTTATTTCTTATCCTTGTTATATAAAAATATTCTTACTAAAATATTTTGGTATTTTTGGTATATGAAAAAAATTAAATTTCCTTTTTTGCTTCTTATTTTCTTAAAGAAAAGGCCTCAAATCTGTAGTTTTCAAAAATCCTAAAATTCAGGGAAATCGTCTAATCGTCAAAGCCTATTTTTGTCACAAAAAACGTCAAAATGGCGATAAATCATTAAATTTGGCAGCGTTGATTGTAAGATGCAAATAAGCACTTAATAAGAATTTATAGATTAGTAATGCAAGTGGTGTTAATGTTGGTGGCGCATGTAAATATTTTTATACCCTTCACATAGTGATAAGGGTATACATCAGTTTGTCATTCCGTTTGTAATTTCTTTATTATCCATTGGCGACCCCAAAAAGTATATATATTCTGGATCCATATAGATAGGGAAGTTGATATAGCCATGTCTGTCTGTCCGTCTGTCTGTCTGTCCGTCTGTTGAAATTAAGTTTCCGGAGTCAAATAAAAAGATACGGACCAGTTATTGGTGTCAAACTGTTAGAATTATCCCGCAGCAAAATCGGTTCACTATTGACCGAGATTTAAGCGAAAACCCAAAACAACCCATTTTTTTAGGAACAAATCCGTGCATATATCCCTATATATTTTTGTAAGTATAGTCACTCTTCCAAAAACTTGGCACGGATACTCCTAAAGAAAGGACGTAAATAATGGAAAAAGTTTTTTCAGATAGGACCAGGGGAATGGGTATTTTTCCTACAATTGCACAAATTTGATGAAATATTTTATGCTTTGTATCTCAGAAACTAAAACAGCTATCGACTTGAAATCTTCTACAAAAAGTAATTGTACAATCAGACCTACACTATAAAGAAAAAACTTTTTGAGTGGGGGCGAAAAAAGGGGTAGTTCCCATACAAATTAACGATTTGTATGAAATTTCCAATACGCTATATCTCGGAAACTATAACAGATATTGAAATCAAATGTTCTACAAAAAGTAATTAGACAAAAAGGCCTACACTCCAAAGAAAAAATTTTTGGGTGGGGGTGAAGAAGGGGTAGCTCCCATACAATTTAACATTTTTTGTGGAATTTTCGATTCGCTACATCTGAGAAACTATAACAGCTATCGACTTGGAATGTTATACTCAAAGTAATAATCAAATAATTCATAAATTTTGGAGAAAAAGTTGGAGAGGAGCAGGGGGACTAGAACATCCCATAACATTCAGCAAGTTTTATTAACCTTTAAATATGAATAATGTCGAAAACTTTAAAAACTCTCAACCTCAAACCTTCTTCATTTATTTCTATTATTCATACGAACGTTAAAATTTTGTAAAGATTTCTATGGACTTTAAAACTCGCACAAGGTTTTTTATTATATTGTTTGCAGTACAAAATTACTCGGCTGGGTATATTTAAAGACCAATGTGAAGGGTATATAAGATTCGGCACAGCCGAATATAGCGCTCTTACTTGTTAATTAAGTCATTATCTTACTGAAACATAGAACGTTCACTTATCGGTGGTTAATACTTTTCTCAAAAGTTATCATCCTCTCTATCCAGAGACAGAGCGATCACTTTTACATTAGTAGGAAATAAAATAAGCTTCTGCAGGACGCAAGTGTAAAACGTATGACCGACTTAGCAGGTATTTGCCAAAATAAATCTTACCATGAGGAAAGTGCAGAACTCAACCACTCACACCACTCGAAGAAAATATAAAAATCTATACGATACAGATAACGAGGTTGTCGGGGTTTAAAAGGACTGAGTAAAATATTTATTTTTTGGAAGCTGATCAAAGAAGGGTGTTTGACAAATATACAATTATTGAGTACTTCAGCAGCTCCTACTTAAAAAGAGGAGCTAAATACGAAGCTTACAATGCCAGTGAATTAAATAAAAAGACAAGCAAGAAACGTTAAAGGTAGCTTAACGGGCAGCTGTGCTGCCAGAGAAGAGACCACCAGCAGACCTGGGGATATAAAAAATAGCCTTAAAAAAACTTAACTATTAAAAATAAAATTTTTCCCAAAAAGACGATAAGTGCAGTTGTGGAGATAATTAAGCTTTGCTTAAGGCGTTTAGGTGTAGCCGTAAGATCACCGTAATTAACTGGTTGTTATATATATTTAAGCCATTGAACCAAAAAAAAAACTTTTTTTAAACTTGCTTTAGCTTTTTAAAACTTTTTTAAAGATCGGCTAAATAGAAAAATAGAGATCGTGGAGAATTTCTTCAAATAAAATTACAATCGAACAATAATTTCTGTGGGAAAATTTTGATTGGGATAAGAAGACACCAGAAAGACTTGTGCTATTGTGTATCTAAGTTTTAACAACATTCAAGGTAGAGTGTCAGTATGAGGTCCTAAGGTTATTCAATGAAATATGTAAAAACCAATTAATATTTGAATTAGTTATATATCAAAATGCTTTCTTTGGGAAACAAAAAAAAAAGGTGTTTTGAATAAAGTGACATATGAGCAGCTAGACGGATAAATGCGCTTTAATTCAAGCTGGGAGTGACTCTAGGAAGAACGTTATAATACAAACACCAGCACAAACGCTCAATGTCTCTCCCACGTACATATGTGGTACAAAATAAAATTGGAAATGGTATCTAGGTTAGGTAGAACAGGCAGCCGTTAAAGGAAAGGATACAGCTCACTTGGGTCTGTTTAATTCGGTCCCTTTGTGTTACCTGGAGAAGATGATAGAATAGGTTGAGATGGAAGGAAAGTAGAAATTTAGAGAAGGATAAGAAAGAAAGAATAGAGAAATTAAGCAACTTACCAGGGCCTCTGGTTGGAATCGAACCTACAACGCCCAGACTGGTAGACTCGTGCACTTACCACTGATCTACCGGGGCACCCGGTATCTAAGGGAGCATATAATATTGAGAACTTTTCCAACACAAAAGAAGACCACAAGAGAATTTAAACTTATCACATCTAATTATGTATTTTCCTGTCATTATGATTTTAATAAGAATTAAGGAAAACAATATAATTTTTATGAATTAAATAAAATATGATTTCCAATTGACAGATCGTCATATAATAAGCGGAAATATAATCAACAACTCATCGCTTAAGTAATTACAATAAATAAAAATTCCTTCACTCACTTAGAAATATTAAACCAATTGTGCCATAAATAACAGGCGCTTTAATACATTTCTATTAAAAAGTTATTACTTTTATATGTTTCATTCAATATGACATAAATTAATAATTGTTGACACATTATGGTCAATTGCGAAATAGTTTTATAATTGTGATTGAGCTGTTAATTAAGATGTCATTTTGTAAACAAATTATTTAAAACATTTTAAATATGATAAATGTTTAATATGGAAATTATTTAATTTTTCAATTATGTTTTATATCAGTATTATGTATAAATGTTGCAGCGACTGTTACTTTTACATCCTCCTTTCCAGCGGCAAGTTAAGCTACATGTTGCATTGCGATTACAAAGTAATTTCAATAACGGAAAACGGAAGTAAACGTTACTAAAGTAGTTGCAAAGGAATTGTGTGGCCTTTATGTAAAATGGTACTTTATATGGAGCATGTAATATAGTTTGCTATAAAATTCTTGGGAACTTCTTTTTAAGACGTTAAAGTTGGACATTAGAAGCTAAAGTTTACGGAAAATAAACTGGCTTTGATGGGAATTTTAAGATTAATATTGTTAAGGTTTTGTTTGACATTCGCGTTTCAAGTTGATGGAAGTAGAGGTTTTTTAATGTTCTCATAATAACAGTTGTAAATATTCACAAGGGAAAATTATTCTTAAAAATTATTAAACTAAAAAAGTATATTTCATCTTAATTTTTATAAACTGTCCATAAGTATTTAAAACTTAAAGGCAAAAACAACTAAGATTGAAGTTCTCAAATTAAAGACAACATCACTTCCGATGGTTTCATGTGAAGGAAGCAGTATCCTACCTCCTCAAATGTGTTTGTCCGACATGTTTTAAGTTGGCACATTGGATTGTGGTTTAAGCTTCATAAAACAATTGTCCACATATTTTAAGATATTGTACTTAATAAGTGTGCGTACTGAGAGCACGATGGGCAACATGGCGATCCTGATAGCAGGCGCAATGGGAACAGCAACTTAACTAAATCATTTTTGACCCTACTCAACTGGCTCACAGCGGAACTCCTAGCAAGGAAACTGCCGTTAAATACCGCGATAAGACTGCATGCTGTGGGGGGATGGAGACGCACGGCATGTGGCCACGCAGGAACTATCGGGACTGTTGATTTAGTTCCCGATCTGATTGACTACTGCACCCCGGAATTTTTTTTTCACAGGAAATTTTCCTTCATTATTTCAGAGGGAGCGGTGGAAGAAATCATATCCTCCGAACCTTTCGTTTTAGAAATATATACAAAAGTGCCTTAGGGGAAAACTGGTGTCGGTGGAGGCACATTCATTGCACAAGCAGGAGACCGGATTCCATTCAGACTCCAGACTTCAGTGTGTTGCAAGCTGAACTGTCGGCGATAGGTAAGAGGCTAACTGGCTCCGGTACTACTAGATGTTTGGCGTGAATATCAAAATCTTCACAGATACCCGTGCCGCCATCAGGTTTATTACTTACTGATGTCTACTCTATATTACAACTAGTCCGCAAATAACGCGTATCCTTAAACTGGATGGCGTTTTGACATCACCTTGGCATTGGTGTGAGAACACGGGATCAATGCAGGTAACGGTTTTGCCGATGCATTTGCTACGAAAGATTTAAAATCGGATCATGGTGCAATCGACCACTTCTGTGGCATTCCTCTCCCTTTCTGCTCGATGTTCCAATGAGCCTAGATGTGAAACCACTCGGATAACCTGGCCAAAGAATAACCCGAAACGTTCCAGTTTTCCCCCCGGTTTGCATGAACGAAAGACAAGGGACACTGTGGCCGCAATAACTGGATACTGATGATTTGGTATCCTTGCAAGCAGATTGGAATTGCCTTTCAACGACTTCTGTAGAAGCTGTCAGGATTCAAAGGACGCTGAGTGTATACAGCACCTCTTATGCTTCTGATACAAAGAAAAGTAAATTAAATATGACGGATTATTTTTGGTTGCCCTAAAAATGAGTCAACCAAATTTCGTGAAAATTGATCTATTAGTGATAAATTATGGTGAAGGGCTTAATATAGTTGGGCTTGGCCGACTTTATCTTTTTTACTTGTTTTTATTTGTAAAACTGCAATCTATTCAGTTCAAATGATCCTTAAAATACCCTCGAATTAGTTTGAAAGATCATGGTTTTTTATATAGACATTAGCTTTAAGTTTCTGATTCAGTTATATCTAGTTATGCTTTTCTTCTTTTAAAAATTTCTAAAGATAGTTACGATGCTGCTTAAAAGTCCGGAATTTCTTTGATGAACGAACTAAACGATCGAATAATTGATCGTCGAATCAAATGTGATCTCGCTTGCCGTAAATCAACTGGCTCAGCGTTTGCCGGCAGTTATTTCGCGCTACTTAAGCTTTATTTTTTTTGTCAGTAAGTCCACAGTCAGATTTGTCCAATATTTGTCAAAAAAGCGTTTAATGATTTTTGCCCTTAAACAAGTATTTTAAGCAAACGTAGTAAAATTAACAAAAAAATATTTAATTAAAATTTTTACAATGTAAAATGTGTATACAATATCTCAATTAATAAAGGAACTTAAAACTACATTTTAAGTTGCCACGGTTTTTGGGGCCAAGTGTTCGACTAATGCAACTACAGCTTAAGAGCAAATTAAAAAGATGCCACCAGCAATAATTTGTTATCATCTACCCACATTGGTTTAGTTAATCCTTAACATATCGAATACTAAATCAAAAACAGTGGCAACTCAAAATTTACCAGTATAATAATTTTTTTTAAGCCAGTTCTCAGATAAAATCTTTAACATAAAAATTTCGTTTTCACCTTCGTAAACTTTATTCTAAGACAGACCTTTTGCTGTTGGGCTTAATTTTCTTATACAAATGGAATCATGTTTCTAAAAGCCGAAAAGAAGTCCCCAATGAAACCAGTGATCTTAAGTCATGGCGGTTTGTTAATTGAGGGATATGTCCTTTAACAGTGTAAAACTTAACAATATTTCAAATATCTTTATTTAGCAAATACAAAAACAAAATTTTTGCTTGTAATTGTTTAAAGAAATAAATAAAAATTAAATTTTTCTTTGCCTTTAAATCTAGCTTGACTTGTTTTTGTTATATAAAAAATTAAATTTAATTGCAAATAGCTATTTTCAGAATGTTTAGACATGCATCAAATTTAATAAAAATTCTAAACAGACAGTTGGACAAACAGACATACAAAAAAAAATACATATTCACATTCACTCATACTTAAAAACACGCGCCAAACACGGGGATAAATAATTTACATGACCAGTTGTTACAGAAGAACATACATTCTTACATGCATATGGCAACGACAACTTGATTTTACTTCAACTCATACCACACATTTTCTTTATCCAATCTTACCTAACAAAACAAGACACATTTGTGATGCTGTTGGTGTAACTTCTAACATCAGTCACATAAAAAAAAAATATGACGTTGATGGTGATGCTGACGTTTTTTCGCTGAAGACACTTGCAGGCGTTAAATTAAAATTAGTTTAAACTTTTTTAGACCGTTAGTTTTGAAACTTCTTTAGCAAAAGTTCTTTGTTTGTTATCCGAAAAGTATTTTAACATTTGGATCTGTAAAACAGATGAGTCGTTGTTGGCGATGATTTACTAATGGCATGTTGGTATTGTTTTTATCAAAACATTAATTAAAATAATTAACCAGTGTTTGATATTGAAAATGTACAACTACCTGATAGTATTTCTAATGATTTAAATCGATGGCACTGTGTTCATTAAAGATGCATTAAAGGTGGCCACATTATTCAAAAGTTCTAAATGCTGCTGGAAAAAAAATTTGAACATTGAGAGAACTACAGCCATGGGAGAACTGAGAGTTATTTCCTTGATTCAGCAAATCAAAAGCTGCACACGCTCCTAGCGACCTTTGGGCAAGGCGCCTAAATGTTAAAGTGGCATAAATTGATAGGGCATACAAGTTCTGCTACCAACATATTATTTAATCATTTGGTAACTATACGGCAACAGCGGATTTGTCTTATCATACACTTGAAGTAAAGATCGAGTCTTATGATATGAGACCATCGACAGTCCCGGTTAAATGGAGCCAATTTGGACATGATGATACACATGTGGCTAGGAAACAATAGGGCTTGAACAAAAGCCAGTAGGATATAAACGTCTTAACAACTAGCCAAACGTCAAAAAAAGTACGAAAATTTGAAACAGATTGCATCAAGATTCCCTTGACATTTCCCGTTTTAACACCTCTAAAGTGAGTCAGATCTGGTTAAACATCAGAGTAGAATATCCCACTATGGCTCGTTAGAAACAATACTGTCTCGGTGTTGTCCCTGCATGCCCTGCCAATTTTATTATCCGCAACCCCCTCCGTTCAATCTTGTGTGACCCGTTCAAGAATTTTTGATCTTAGGATTTAAATTCTCTGTTTTTACAGTTATATAACTTAACAGCACTTTGTGGGCGATTTTTGATTAATCTTTCAATCTGGGCTTTCTTGCAACAAAAGGTAAAAGATCCTCAGGTTAGTTAGATGTGTTTTTTGACTTTAACCGCCAGATTATTCGTCTAATTATTAAAGATTGCCCCGTTATATCCAGAAACATATACAATTTAAATTTGACCATATTCTGAGTTTAAATTAATCACCTTTTTACATCGAAATATTGTCCTGGATTTGGTACTTTTAGCGATGCTTGACTATCCGTAGAGATGCTATCGTTTGTTGCCCTGCATGTGATCTGAGTTAGCTCAAATTTTCAATTAGAGTTGAAGCCTCTGCTTGTAGAGCTCTTTAGTTTAGAAAATGGAAGTAGACATCGGTCTCCAAGTCTTCAAGAAAGATATCCAGTCTCGTCTTATTAATAGCCCTAGAGCCTTCCGCATAACACTACAAAACTTTAATTATTTACCCCAAAGACCCATTTAGCAAGGACTATTAATCTGGGTTCACTGCATGAGATAAGCTGTGGGTTAAACTTTAGGTATATTATCGTTCAATATCACAGTCTTGATCTATCTTCCATGTGCCACCAAAAAAAATTGATCAATATATTCTTCCATTGCTTGAAGATAATTTTTTGCAAGTGACGTCTCGTATTGTATGCAAGTTTCAATTGTTTGGGTGTGCAAAATTCCTTACAACGCTTTTGGTGAAGGGTTCTGGCTGCCCCGTTTTATTTTGAAATAACATGTTAGTTGGACTTTATTAGGGCTTCAATGTACTCTCAGCACTTTTTATCCATTAATGTCTATCATACCACTCAAGCAATAGTAAAATTATAGTTCTTTTAAGCCAGTGTGTTATCTTTGATCTAAATCCAGTTCGAAAATTCCTAAGATCAGTGGAGTCATCTTTTGTTTATTTTTCAAAGAACTATGCACCCTCCATTATATGGAGGTAATATCTCCAAGCAGATGAAAAATTGCGAAGTTATTCTGTATATTAGTGTCACGAGGAGAAAAAAACAATTTGGCCACCTTAAACCGCCTTAAAGTATTGGCAAAATTGTACTGCCTCTGTATGTTTTAGTTTACTTCCTACTAACCATAACTTATTACAGATGTTAAGTAGTTTAATATGAGATTTAAAAGAAAAATTATAGGAACATTGGTTAAATCTTAAACTGCCTTAAACAATAAAACACAACCGTATGCAATTGTCTATAATATGAGGATTTATGCAATTTTTCACGATAATGCATGTTAGTTTCTTAAGGAAAAAAATAACACAAAAAATATATAATTTTTACAGTCAACTTAAAACAAGTTACTGCATTCTTTTAAAAGAAATATTTGTGAAATAATTTCGTTGCACTTGCTTAAATCATTCATTCTTTGATTTATTATTTAATTTACTGGTTTGTATTAAAACATTACACGTCAATAATAATTCAATTCAGTTCTTATAACAATTATTTATATTTATTTTTGTTGTTGTTTGTGGAAAAAATTGGGTATTTTATGTAAAATTTTTCAATGAACCTAACTATGTCATTCCTGGCCAAACAAACCAAAATTGAAGTCAAACGACGGCGACATGTCACTGAAACATACCCACCTGTCAACTTTATATAGAACTTTTACATTCAAGACGGCATGTTTAGCCTTCCTTTGATTTTTTGCGGATAAGTGGAATAAATTAGGGATGCCAGTCCTATGAGTCTTAAAATTGGGAAATTTTCTTTAAGTAATCCCAAAGGGTTTGAGTATTGTAGTAAAAGGGATATTTTAAATTATTCAAAACCCACTTGTTTTTTGAAAAAGTCATATTGAAAAAAGTGTATCAAATCTATTATTTTAGAGTCTAAACTAAGAGAAAATAAACTGGAGATTATTAAGGGAATTTTTTTAATTTCAATGTGCAGTTTAAAGCTATTTTTGCTATTTTTTTAATGTTAAGCTCGAACTATAATATAAAAATTCTTAGAATTTCGTGGAGAAGGGAAAAGTAAATTCTGAAAGTTTTCTCTTTAAAATCAATGTTTAAAACAGGGGCCAAATCGTCGTATTCGATGCGAATCGAAATTTAAAAACTCTTATTAGAACTCCTATATTAAAAGCACTGACAACTCGATCGATCGAGTGAAATATCAATTCGAATCGAATGCGACGATTTGGCCCCAGGGTTCAACAAACAGACAAGGGTGGTGTATGTCTTAAGTGATTAAAATTGCATTTTAGAAAGTAAGCTTTGGAGTTAGGGGAAGCGCTTATGCTTTTTGAAAATTCAAAGTATTAAACCTAAAAAAGTGCAGCTTAGGCTTATCACTGTTTCTAAAATCGATTCAAAGAAATTCCATCGATTTCAAAAGACTAAAAGACTCAAAATAAGAAGGTTATTTTCATTTGGTCACACAAGGATGTTAAGGAAATTTGGCCTTAAAGGTAGGCCAGCACTGTGTGGTTACTTGCTTCGATCAATGTTTTGGCTTCAAAACAGCTAAATTTTTAAGCAAAAGCCGCATTTTGGATAAAAGCCATACAAAGCGATGGCTTGGAACAAATACCTCAAATGTGTAAAAGAAATTTCTATTTCTCTTATGGAAATGGAACCAAATCGAAAATTTGTTGTACCATAAGTCCAACAATAATTTGATACTGTCCTGTAAAAACTTCTGACTCGTGAATATTAGGAAAAGTGAGAAAAAGGATATCAATATTTTGAATTTAATATTCCTGATTTGCAGCGGTGAAAGTGGTTTCAGATAAAATCTAAACAGACTACTCTACAAGATCAAGCCAAGACAGAAAAAAAATCAAAAAACAGAGATCCATAAATGACTATAAGAGATCATACTCCTTCCCTCAGAAGTTTGACAATGAGAATGTTACTCTGCTCACCGAGATAGAAATGTGGCTGGTTTAAAAGAACTGGAAGACAGTTATACATTGCGACAGTGCAATTTAACAGTCCTAAATAAACACAAAGTTATTAGCAAAACTTTATTTAAGAAAGTGCCACGACTATTAACGTCATAACATCTTAGGAGGGCAGTATGGTCATAGCGTTAAAAAAGGAAAAGAAGGTAAATACAAGCAAGAGACTGGTAAGACAAGGTTTCTGGATCCTTTAGTTTGACATGCCTATCCATAAAAAGAAAGGAAAAGGAACAGAATTTTGCACATTCAGATTTACCCTGGGTCACTGGGAGGGGAACAATCTGTGTCTTTAACTTCTCACTTGGTAGTGTCCACAATGTCCGCTTAGTAACCTACCAAACGAAAAAATATTGACGAAGCAGCTCAGTTAAAAATTAAACCAGTAAAGAATAAGTGACGCTTTTTGTTTGCAAAAATGGTTGCAGTCACTGACAGGACTGATGAAAATGGTTAAATCAGTTTCGAAGTATGGTTGCAGCTTGAGGATAAATCAAGGCGGCAATGCCTTCAGTTGGGTTAAGCAGCAGTGGTGTAGTCTTTGGTGGAGCCTCCTGGAAAATAGGTGTCAATGTCATTGAGTGCGTAAATGCTATTGTCGAAGCATATTAAAGTGATCCATTGAAGGTGGGCTGGAAAGTTTTTATTCCACTAAGACCTGCAGTTTCATATTAGGGTTTACCTACAATTAGGAGTAAAAAACAAATATTGAAATTCGCCGAGTATCTGAAACCTAAATTTTGCATAAAAAGATTGGGTGATTGACTGTACCAAACGCTGCTTAAGCGGAAAATGGTGCGCGGAATCTTAAAATAAAAACCATTTAGGATTCCGAAAGTTTTCTAAGTACCAGCAAGGGATGGGTTAGACGAGATTTTGGGACCATTTGTTTTCGCATATCTTAAGCCGTTGAAAAAAAGAAATCGAGGTAAACTGTACATATTCACCAATCCAACCAAATTTTTTGATTTCGCTACGGAAATATTACCGATATCGTTACGATTTTTATATGAAAGGGTTGACAAAACTTCGTAACGATTTAAAGGTACGAAATCGTGACCATATGAATATTGTTTTGTTTCTTGTTTGGATTTTTTTTGCTTTCAAAAATTTTATCTTAAAGAAAAAAGAAAATATTTTGTTGTCTACAGCAAAATGCAGTTTAGTTTTTTTTTTCCAGTGTTACGAGGGTTGCATTTTATATTTCGGGATTACAGAACTAAAAGCAAATATTAAACATCGAAAATCACTTTATTGTTTTTCAAAATACTCCCCATGAAGTTCTATACACTTTTACATGCGTTTGAAGCAATTGTCGAAGCACTTTTGCCACTCTGATTGAGGTATCTCCAAAACATGCATTCTGAATACAGCAACCGCTTCTTAAGGTGTCAGAAAACGTTGACCTCTTAGTTTGTTTTTTACGTACGGGAATCAAAAGAAGTCATTCGTTGCCAAGTCAGAACTATACGTCGGATGACTCATCAAATCGATGTTTTGGGTGCTTAAAAATGCAGTTGTTTGAGCCGAATTGTTGTGGTGAAGAGTGGTCCATCTTCGGCTGTTGGTTTTCCTGATTTTTTGGAACACAACTGGCAAACAAATGGTTGTGTATCACTCAGAATTGACTGTTCTGCGTTGCGATATGTCAAGTTTGCTAAAAAACTGGCGATCATTTGCCTAGAAGTTCTTTGTGCGCAAACAGCTTTTGTTGGATTTGACTCATCTTAAAACACCCATACAGTCGACTGCTGTTTACCTTCGGGCTCATACTTGTGAATCCAGGATTCATCACATATCACGATATCATAGACGTAATTTAAAGCACCGCAATTGTATTTTTTGAGCATTTCTTTCGACCAATCGACACGAGCCTTTTTTTGAGCGATTGTCAAATTGTGTGGGATCCAACGCGAATATTGAATGCACGCTGGTCCCACTAATGCCTAACACTGTCTCAATCTCAAGATAGGTCACGTGAAGATCTTGCAATATCAGTTCATGCACAGCATCAATGGTTTTCGGAACCACAACTGATTTTCACGACCTTCACGAAATTCATCATGGAGTGAACTACGACCACGATTGAATTCACTATACCATCGATAAACACTGGTCCGTGATGGAGTTTCATCGCCACAAACAGAATTTAGTTCATCCATAAACTGTTGCTGAGTTAATCCACGTCGAAAGTTGTAAAAAATAGTCGCGCGAAAACGTTCACGATTTAATTTTATTTTTGGGTCGAGTTGAATCTTTTAAGTTACTGTAAATAACAAAAATAGCGCTCGTGTGTCAAAATGTTCTGAGTACGTATACCTTAGAAAATGTCAAACTTTACGATAGAGTTGTTAGTTGTCAGATTGAAACACTAGTGTTTCCAAATCCCGAAACATAAAAGGCAACCCTCGTATATTTTTGTTACTCACTTATTACTTTAAAGAAAAATGTATCACCAAGCATTTTATTTGTTTGAAAAAAGTCCAGCATGTAAAAAATTTCAAGACCTACCAAAATGTCCACAAGAATTCGTTACGACCATTTTGGCCTTAGAGAAAATACCGAATTGTATCAAGAAATCCGTAACAAGTCTGGCTTCAGGAAACGTCAAACATTTTGGTTTGCTGGGTATACAGAAAAAATAAGGAATTTCAATATTGTGTTTAAAATACCCTTACTGCCGGTGTGTTGGAATAAAATCAAAATACATATAAACTTTGAAACTAACAAACTTAAAAAATTACTAGAATTTTTATTAAAAAAAAAACTAAAATGCATTAAGAAAAATATAATGATATAAAGTTTTTTTTATTAACAAAATATCATCAACTTACTGTAAAGTATTTTAAACTTCTCTTGTTTTTAAAACAAATTGCTTTATTAAAACGAATTTTAAACAATTGACTTGGTCGTTTGTTTGTTTTTTTTTTGGATTCAACAAAAACAAAAAGAAAAAATTAAAAAAAAAAAAATAAATTGTCAAACAATAGGTTGTTGCTAATTAGTATTCAACAGATGAGAGCTAAATGGCTTTTTGGCATTTCGTTAGTGAATTGCCTACTTATATGGTTCTTTAGTTATTTTGAAAATCACTAAACTTAAAGTTAAACCATTGTTCGCCAATATTGTTAAAAAACTTGGTCGCTTAAGTGTTCAGGATTGCTACCTACTCAGAGCTTCCTGGCATTGACTTTAATAGCAGAGTTTATAAAATTAAATATAAAACCTGACAAAATTCACTTTGATTATGTAGGCTTAACAAAAGCTAAAATTTAACCAAATTAGAGCAGTCAAACAGTGACAGTTTTGCACAAATTTTTAATTTTGTCCTTGAGATTCAGACTACAATTTAGATTTTACTTACGACAACACTTAAAATAGTAGCTGGTATCTTGCCTGAATTTAGCTAAAAATTGTTAAATTAAAGCTTTTCAAAAAATTATTCTGGTTTGTTGCATATAGCTTCGTCTGGTATATGTTAAAGATGTTTATTTATAAAATTTTTTGTAATAACGCTGACATTTTTGCTTAAAGGCGAGCAACGTTATTTTCTATTCCGCCTTCAATTTTTCACTGTTGGAAACCTTTTCAGACTAATGGCCAAATGTTTTTTTTTATGTAGTTTGGAAAGGAATGGTCCAGAAATCAGCTTAAAGTGGCCGTTTAATTTTTTCGCAATAAAATGTCATGAATTTTCTAAATTCCCAGTGGCGTGAGTTTTTAATAAGTTTTTGTATAGTTCTAAAACATGACAGTCTAAGTTATGCTCCATTAGGGTGGTTCATTATATAAAAATATGATTGTTACCCACAAAACTTACACCCTTCTTTAAACTGTCTTGTAAATCTTGGATGCTCAAGGACTTTGCTAGCAACATCAAAACTTTCACTTTTTACCGTTCTGGCCATACCCTAGGGCAGGGTCAGATGAACAAGCTGGCATTCTGGAAAGGGTCGGGGATGGTCGACTCTTACGGCCTTCCGGTTTGGCAGACTATATGGTCACCAAACTTGACTTTGAGACCTTGCGTCAGGTAGTGTTTTCGGATAGAGCACCATGGAAGAGATCCGCCAGGCTATATGAGGGATATGCGGTCTTCATTAATTGATCGAAGATGGAAGTGTAGGAGTAGGGACGTCATACAGACTTCTGGAAGAGTGTAGCGTTTTTTCGCCTGAGATTATGGCGATAAAGAAAACCGCGGAATCGATAGGGGAGGACGTGAATAAAAGAGGGGACGTGATAATCTACGTTGACAGTCAGTGCACGCTCTAGAGGGGCATTATGTCAGGTCACACGCAGGGTTAGGCTCAAATGGACTTCGGTTCATTGTGACGTTGTCGAAAGTGAGACTGCCAAAGAATTGGCGAGGAGGGAACCGGCCCGAGATATTGGGCTTGGTTTTAAGCCGGCGACACCCCCATTTGCTTTAGTTATGGACTGATAGAGACTTGGGTAATGATGTGCCGTATTGGGACTCTCACAGGGCACTACGATGTGAGATAGATGAAGAGCATAAGGGACAGGAACTCTCCGGATTTTTGCAGGGTATGCGGCGATGAGGAGGAGATAGAGGCAGTGAAACAGTTTGGCTGTCACTGTCCTTGGCCACACATCTGCTAACAGAGGTGACCGAGGTCTACGGCTGTGTGCTGGGGAGCGTTACAGAATTTATCAAAGGGGTTGGGTTGGCTGGGTAGATGGGTAGTGCAGCTCCTACGACTATTGATTTCTTTTGGCTTCTTGCGGACTGCTTTCTCGCTCTATTTTTTTTTGTATCGCTTTACCTACAAGTTCTTATCTTCTCTATTTCTCTTTCCGATTTTTCTGAATGGATTCACAATTGGCCTAGGGGCCTCGGGTTAGAGGTGACATTTTGCACCCTTCACTTCCCTTTGCAACCTAACCTAACCTTTTCTATCCACCGTTGTAACCGTATAGCGAGAAACATAGTTAAAAACTCTTTAGGGATACCTCGATTTTTACATCCTGTATAAAACATTTTATTGGCAACCAAAAAAAAAACTACGAGTGCTTCGGCCAAAAAGTAACTGGTAACTCTTTACCTCTAATATTACTTTATCATTTTATAGGCCTAAGAGGTTTTGCTGGGTAGTACCTCAGAAGCATGTTACAAAATTTGAAAGTTTTATTTAACATAAAATCTCCTTAAAAAACCCAATTAGTTTCTAAAAAAATTCTTGAGTGCATTTATTTCTTAAAAGTATTTTAAAATAGTGGCAGCTAATGGGTTAATGCACTGCTTTTATTGTTGCCTGTTTTGTGCTGGCTTACAGTCACAGGAATGTAAAATATAAGTTTAATCGTATATGAACAAAAATTGTTGTTGTTATCCACTGAAATATTTTGGATTTAGTTGTGACCTACTTAGCAAATATAATATATATATTATACACTTAATCAAAAAGAGTGACAACTCAAATTATGTTTTCTTATGAGAATCTCATTTTTTGCTTTAAAAAACATAGTTCTTATTGTAATTGTAAATGTAATCAGAGTTGTGGTTATTTAGGGTTTGATCTTGTAGCTGGCATAAGTAAAAAGAATTACTTTTAATGAATTTTAAGTTGTGACTGTTTATGATTTAGTGTACGATATGTTTATGTATATGAAGGTTCATACCCCCATACTTAATGATCTTTCCCTGCAAAAAATCTTGGACCACATGGTCCGTTTTAGCTGAAATGGACTAGTTACAACATGGTCCTTGTGTAATGCAGTCATGGACCATGTCATTGTCAAACAAGAACTTGTAGTTACTTAAGTGATATGCGTTCGTGTTTTAACTATGCGTACAAAAAACACGATCGTTAAAACACGAACGCATATCACTTAAGTAACTACAAGTTCTTGTTTGACAATGACATGGTCCATGACTGCATTACACAAGGACCATGTTGTAACTAGTCCATTTCCAAGTTGTTTGTAGGTAGGATAGAGTAGTTTTGAAACTACTCCGACGTAATGCAAATCTGGGTTAAGTGGTCCGGCCCTAGGACATCATAATGTTAAAAAGACCATGTTTTTTACATGCATTTGGGTTAGTTTTGGAGTAATCCTACTCCTTTATGTCCATACACGCATGTATGGACTAGTCCTGTTTTCTGCAGGGTTTGGCCATTGCAGTGTTAAAAGGGCTTTGATTTAAAGCAATTTTGTTCCGTAAAGTCTTATATTATTGTTAAATAGTTTTTGTGGTGGTTGTGATCATCCGTTGAGTTGCTTCACTTTTTTTGTTGCATATTTTGATTACCTTAAAGTTGACAAATTAAAATGTGTTTAAGAAATGAAATTTCCTTCACAAAAAAAGAAAATAAATAAAACAGAAGCTTAATCGTGCTTAAAGCCTTCTGTCAATACTTTTAAATTTTGTTAAAATAAAGACAATAAAAAACCAATAAATTGATTGATTTATTGCTTTATTGTTCTTAAAATTTCGGCAGCTTTTTTGTAGGTTTTATTTGTTCTTTTTTCCATTAGGATTTTAGGCTGCTACTGGCGCATAGTATCATATCCTTAAATATCAACATGCCCTTAAAATCAATTTGTAGTTAAAGTAAATGAAATGATAATTTATGTACTTGCCATAAATGGTCATTCTTAAGATCAGATTTTCTTCCCAAGATCATAATTTTTTAGGGGAATTTTTGAAGTTAACATGTCTGAAATATAATGAATCTTCTTTAGACAATTTTAAGTTTGCTTATGCTTGCCTTGACTGTCAGATTGACAAAAATATATTTTTGTGGGAACAATGGCCAAATAGCTCAGTAGGTCGTAGCAATAAGAGAATTGTAATTTTAGCATTTCTTAATTTTTTCTTTTTTTATATGTTGTTCGACACTTCCTCGGTTATAAAAGAGAAAATTCCATTCGTGTGTCAAACTCCATATAAAAAAATTAAGAGCGGCAAAATTATATTTATTCATTCATACGACCTGATGAATTATTTGACCCGAATTTAGAAGAATTAAAAAGTTATATACGTATAAGGCAAACGTACAAGCTAAAAAAACAAAATTTTTAGAGAAAAAAAATTTAAAACTCAACTGGGATTTAAATTAAATATCGAACAACTATTTATTTTTTAAGGAATTTGTACCAAATTGAAGAAAAAAAATTATTTTTCATTTTTGAAAAAGGACATTTTTAAGATAGGCGTTTTTTTTGCTTGGAATTGAGAGAAATTCGAATGGATTATGAACAACGTAAAACTGATATTTGTACAAAATTTTACTAAGCTATCATTTTTATCGTCCCTATTACAACAGGTTTTATTTTAGTGATACCATTATGGCAATCTTCATTTTATTAATTTCCTCAAAGGATACGAATCCTTGAAACACAAGTAATCAAATTTCTGTTCTAATTATATTTTATCAATATAGGATCCTCAATTTATAAAGAAGTTTTTTATTTGCTCTCCTTTTACTTCTTTGAGGTAGGCATATCCTTGCTTGAAATTGTTATAAATTTAGAATTTTCATTTCAAGGATATAAGTATCTGAAGGACATGAATTTCTGAAGCCTAAGCGATCGTATTTTAGGTCTAATTAAATTTTATCAACTAAAGTTTGCTGGTAAATATAAGAAGTACTTTTATTGTTTAAATGTTCTTTATTTAATTTTTTTAAAAATGACATTTTTGAGTTAAGCTTATCCTTGCTCGGAAAAGAAAGAAATTTGGATGGACTGTGAAGCATGTTATAACTAGTATGTACACAAAATTTTGATAAGCTATAGTTTGTTGTGGCAACTTAAATATTTTAGATATATGAGAAGGACACGCATCCTTAGAGTTTAAGCTGTAAAATTTTAGGTCTAATTATATTTTATCAATCAAATTAGGTCTGATAAATTAAAACAGGGTTTTTTTGTATTTTCAGCTCTTTCTCTTACTTCTTTTTTTCTTTTGAAAATAACCAGTTTTGATGCGGGCGTATCTGGCTCGGAATCGTAAGACATTTGGAGCGACTAAGCATGTTACAACTAATGGGTGCGCAAATTTTTCGTCTTCATTTAAGTTTGTTGGAGCTATAAGATGGACATGGATTCCTGAAGTTTGAGCAGTCAAATTTTAAGTCAAATGTATTTAAACAATAAAATTACAAGTTCTGAGTTTTAACACCAAATTTTGTAAGTTTTTGTTTTGTTAATTTTTTTATTGAAAAAGGACGCTTTCGTGATAGGCGTAGCCCTGCTCCGGATTAAAATTAACTAAAAAAATATAAAGCATTTATTAACTTATTTCTGTACGAAATTTGAATAAGACATAATTTTTTTTCTCTTCGTTTTGGTAATTTTCATTGAGGGGATATATGGGAAGCACACAAGTCCTTGGGACTAAAGTGATGAAATTTTTGGTTTTGAATATATTTTGTGTACCAAAGAAAGAAAAACTTTTTTTCCCTCTTTTTAATATTTTTAAAAATTAACGTTTTTGAGGTATCGTTGCTTGGAACCGGGAGAAGTTTGGACCGATTATGAAGCATGTTATAGCTAATATGTGCGCAAGCTTTTCATCTTCAGTATGGCCATTAAATTTAAAGGAATTATAGGAAGAACAAGGATTCCTGAAGTGTGAACAATCTTATTTAAAGTCCATTTGTATTTTATCATTTAAATTACAAGTTCTTAGTTTTAACACAAATTTTCTTTAGTTTTTGTTTTGTGTTGTTTTTTATTGAAAATGACGCTTTCGTGCGTATCCTTGCTCAGAACTGACAGAAATTTGAAGAGATAATATAGCAAGTCATTTGTAATGACCATAAAAAATTTCATCAAGGTTTTAATATATTTTCTCCATTAAGACAGTTTTAATTAAAAGGATATATGGACATGAACCATTGGAGTTTAAATAATAATATTTTACTAATCAAGCATTGCATACCAAAATTAAATTTTTTATTATAATTTCTTTTATTTTTGGTCAGACGTTATATGAAATAACTGCACTATGCATCCTGGCAGCTTCTACGAATCCATTAAAAAGCAAAACGTTTGTTTTTTGATATGATTGCTAGCTTAGGTTACGTTAGGTAGAACAGACGGGCGCGGAAATGATTAAAGAATGAGCCCAATTGGGTACGCTTCTTCAGTCTCTTGTTGATACCTGGGGAAGAAAAAGATAGGAAGAGAAAAAGACATTATTTTAGATAAGATTTACTCAGATTAAAAAAAGTTTAGATAGAAATAGAGTTTAATGTATATGTTTGGCAAAAGTTGCCCCCTAGTGGTCCCTGTCCTTGAACTAACCGCTGCCCTCGGTCGGCAACAAAATGTTTGGTCTAAATGACATCCCATGCTAGACAGAAGTATAAGAGTCCCAATCTACTGGAATGGGTACCAAATCGACAGCGGCCGGTAATTGCGGCCATGGTCTTCCTTTTCCTTCGTCTATCCAGATCAAAAAGAGACTTGGAACGTTTCGGATCCATCCTCGGTCAGATCATTATAGTGGTACCACATCTATGCTTGTTGGACCATCTGTCCCCTGGGACTCTTCTAGCGTATTCATCCACTCGAAGCTGTAGGTTCCAGTTTGCTTGCATTAAAAAAAGCTTTTCACCTTCTACACATGCACATACACACAAACGCATCTGTATGCATATTGGCCATAAAGACAATAAATAAATCAATCTTGTGCTACTGAGAAGTTTTATAATATTTTTAACCATTTTGAACACAAATTAGTGCCTTAAGGACATTCTTTTAAAAGAAGATATATGTATGTGAATTAACAATGTACTAGTAGCTGGGTAAAGATTTTTTCTTGCCAATTCAAATCAATATCTTGGAACCTGATTTTAATGGTAGAAGAAATGCTGGTTTTTCAGAAAGCCACCAGCATGTTGCGGCACTAAATAATGAAATAATAACATTTTTAAGCCATTAATAAAATCCAAAAAAAAAAATGTCGGCAAATTTCGAAATAACAATGTTGAACACAGCTGAAAATGTTGTGGACAACTTTATTTACACCAACAAAGTACAAGATGTGGATGAATCAAAGAAGCACATAAAATGCTTCTTGATGCTGCAAAACAACTTATAAAAATAAATTAAATAAAAAATAAAAACATTAATTTCTAAGGAATATAATTCAAATAATTTGCAAAACATTGTTTACATTTAATGTATTTATAATTACTCTGTGATATATGAATGAATTTAAACAAAAAAATTTTATAAATCTTTTGCAAAAACATAATCTACAAGAAGAATATTATTGCTTCATGTTAAGGTTATTATAAAGACATGTTGGAATACGAACATTAGTCTCCATAATTAACGTTTAGCATTTTTAAACTAATTATAATTGTTGTTTGTTTATTTGTTTTCGTTCCGGTGTTAATGACAAGCAACCAACTCATTGGCAACTTTATCTTTATTGTCATGTTTACCGCTACAGACCATTGACACATGTTCATCAGGCAAAACCAACGCAAATATTAAAGAAAACAAAGTTTTTACAAAAATCTAAGAAAAAAGGTATTTAAAAGGCAGCAAAATTTTATTTAGAACCATTTATTATGTTGCAAGAAAACATTCTTCTGGAAAATTTTAAATTAATGTTTTTCGTAGGATGAAATTGCTAACAATTAAAGACAACATTTTTTTTGGTTGTGCATTATTTTACCATCAACTTTTTTACTTTTTGCTTGTAATTGCAAACTTTTTTCATTTTCAGCGTTTTTAGAAAATAATTTTTTACAATAAGATGACAGAAATTGATTGTTATGCGAACAGAAAGATACATTTTAACTTCATAAATTACTTATAATGAAATTGTATTAAATTTTATTTAAAAATATTTGAAAATAAAGCCGACTAGAATGCATTAACCAGTAAACAAAAGCTATTTTCAAACCTAAAGCCAAGTCCTCAAGGATTAAAAAAAACGTGAAAATTTTTTGAATTTAAGAAATTTAAGCAATAAATTTGGAAAATCTTTTTTACTTATTTAATAAAAAGAGTTAAAACAAAGCAGTAAAATAAGTAATGGATTTTACGAATTTTTTTAAGAGAGATTTTTTGTTTTGTTTAGATTAGGTTATGTTAGATAGAACAGGCATCTGTCAAAGTGAAGAGCTCATTAAAGCCTGCTCATTCGTTTCCTTTGTGTTACCTGCAGAGAAATATAAAAGGAGTAAAAAGCAAGGCTCAAATGATTAAAAAGAAATCAAAACTAAAATAAAGCAGACTAATAAGAGCCTCTGGCGAGAATCGGAACTACGACATTTAAACTGCCAGACTTGCACACTTAATCACCGGGGCACCTTCTCAAAAACATGCTGTGGAAACGTTTTAATAGACTTTTAGTTATTGCTACCAAATTTGCTTACATGACGCTTAGTTCTTTGGGAAAATAATAGAAAAGTACGCTTGTCAAAGTTAGTTTAGGTAGAAAAGACAGCCGTTGAAAGGAAGGAATACAGCTCACTTGGTGGGTCTATTTTGATACACACAGAGGAAGATAAAAAGAGTGAAAAAAGGAGTAAAACACAGTCCGAAAAAATTAAGTAGATTGAAGTCATGCTTAAAAACAGCGTTGCCTAATGACACAGAATGATTTGTAAGAGTGCATGGGTGCTTTTTTACTGTATAGGGGAGGGGAAGATATATGGAGGTCTGCGATACATTTTATTCCTCTTAAGTGGATTCCGGGGAAAGTTGTAGGGGTTTTCACTCTATTTTTTCAAATTTTGTACGCCAACCCTGTTAGTAGCTGGAGATGAGGGGTAGGTATGTTCCAAAAAAGTTGATGGAAGGAAAACTTACTTACATTTGACCTGTGGACGAGCACTCTGAAAGCTGTGGGAGCGATTAAAAAAAATTTTAAGTTTAACTTTGTATGGCCACCTTGTTTGGGGGCTGAGATAGGGTGTAAGTATGTTTCACAAATATGTCTGTGAGGAAAAATTAAAGTGATATTTAAAAAATTACAAACGAAATGGCAAACTTATACAAGGTGGGACAAAAGAAGTCTTCCGATCTTGTTTGGCTCTCATTTTTTTTTAAAGTTAAAAACCTCAATTCTGTTTTTTGATTGTGTTTACTTTAACATTTAGAATTTTATTGGTAAGTCGAGAAGATAATATTGGCCAAATGGGCGCTGTCACAATTGCTTGCTATACGGGCTCGTTAAATCGGTTAAATTGAGCGATTTTCCAGGCCAATGTAAATCGCCAAAACGAGAGCTGAGGCAACCCGGGAACGCCGTATTTAGAGTATTGGTTGTAGCTCGCACAGTATGTGTCGTTGCGCCGCACAGTGTGGTGTGTGTGGCCAAAAATGAAAATTATATTTTTTATAATTTTAGAACTTGATTGATACAGTTTTATTACATAGTTTTCAAATAACAAAAATAAATTTAAAAATATGTTAATATATACAAAAGTTAGAGCTAATCAAAGTTGAATGTTTAAGGTGAATGTGAGGAATGCAAAGAAAAATGAAAAATAATGCAAATATTCTAAGGAGTTAAAATAATATAAATTGTCGATAAAGCCGGCAGTATTTGCATTTATATTATAGTGTGATATTACTAAAATATGGTAACGCACTTTTTTTTATCCATTTAGCTCTCATATGTGTTTCGCCGTTATTCTGAATGTGAACCAAAAAATAGTAATAATTATTAACAACTTGCAAGTTTGCCTGGCAATTAAAAAAAACTATCAAAAACTATTTTTTTTATAATTTAGTATAATATTAATACAAGTATGTTTATTATTGCGAAACGTTGCGAAAATACGACTTTTTTCATTTTTTTCAGTGTCATCAAAGGTACAAATTAAAGAATTTTTCAATATTTGGCTCAAACATACTTCCTACAGAGCAGCCCATATGGAAATAATTAACTTTTTGGAAAAGAAATTCAAGACTAAAGTGGAAAATAAATAAAAGACTTAATTTTATTTTAGCAAATTTAAAACGCAAATGGGTAAACATAAAACGTAAATGGGTAAAGTGCTCCAGAAAAAAGGAGCTGTTTGAAAAAAAAAACAGTTCGTTGCTTAATTCATTTTTCAATATTAAAGAAGAACACATATTCAATCTAAATATATAATCTAATATTGATTTTCAACAATATATATGCAGATTCTCTTTGATTTTAAAGACAATTTCGATCTGTAAAACAATAAATATTTCAAATTTTAAAAAACTGCTAAGAGAAACAAGGACTTTATATGCTGAAAAATAATTCTGCTATTTTATGCCTGTTACTGTTCACAAAATACTTGTGCATGGAGCAAAATTTATAATAAACTTTAGGATTCCAGTAGGAATGTTGTCTGAGGAAGCTATTGAAGCCACTCACAAAGTTTTTAGAAAAATTTGTTCGAACCATACTCGAAAAAACAATCGTGTGAATACTAATAAAGACATAATAGAACGAATGATTTTTCAATCTGAACCAAATTTATCTATATACACAAAAGAAAATGGAAGTTATAATAAAAGGAGCAATGAAGAGATAAATAATTTCATTATAGAAGAAAATGCTGGATATAGTTAATAGTAAATTAAATTTAACTAATAAAGGATATATGGGAAGGACATGAATCCTTGCTCCGAAAACTTAGAAATTTAAAATTTTGTTATCTTTTATTAATTCAAATATTTGTGCCAAATTTCAACTCTTTACAATAACTTCTCCTATTTATGGCCGCTCGTTATATGAAAACACGACACTGTGCGCCGTCTTGTTGAAACCACATGCCTTCCAGTCCTAATTCGTTCAATTTTAGCAGAAAAAACTCGGCTAACGTGGCCTTTAGCGCGCACCGTCCACTTTTGTCGTTTGACCAGCGCCGTCCTCGAAAAAAATGGCCCGATGACTCCTCCAGAGTCAACAGCGCACCATTCATTCACCTTGAGAGGGTGTCATGGCTTCTTAGGCATCACTCGTGAATTTTCGGTGCCTCAGAAGTAATAGTGTTGCTTGTTCACATACCCGCTGAGGTGGAAATGAGACTCATTGCTCATTATGATTTTAGTCGAAAAATTGTCCACTTCGGCCTCTTGATTGACGATGGATTGAGCGTAGCTTACACGCGTTTGGCGGTCGACATGCAGCAGCTGATGATTGCACTGGACTTTGTCCGTGAACATGCGCAAGTTTTTGACCAAAATTCGTCTTAGGGACGACCAACTGAAGGCTAATTGCGAGGCACGGTGTCTGGTCAATGTTTCTGGTGGCAGCTCAACGTCTTTGCCAAAATCAGCGGTATTCTCGGCAGAACGGACGTAACGGGGCCAGCCACTCTTAGAAGTGTCTCATGTGGGCCCATACTCTTTGAGGTTGATGGCCAAACAGCACAGTGTTTGCGCAGTCGGTGCCGGGCGGCCGGGCACCAACCCCACAGACGAATCGTTACTCAAAAAAATAGACACGATTATTCCGCGTTCCCCTTGTTTATTTGTATTTTATGTCTGTCTAGTTCCTAAATGTCAAAGCAGATTTGAAATTAGCCGCCATTTGCAAAAATTAGAGCATCTTCAAATAGTGTGATTTTTTTGGCCCACCTTGTATATACCCTTATCACTAATGTGAAGGGTATAAAAAACAAAGCAATATCCCACTGGGTTATTGTTGCTTTTCTTTAGCTTTGCTCGCTTTGTTATGGGTTTTTTGTGGGTACTCGTGGTGTATACATGTAAAATTCTATTAGTGTTTGTCTGCTGCAGAAACTCCTGGCTTACATTCCTTATTAACATTCATCAGTTGTAGCTAAAATAATTGAAATTCGTTCAAAAATGTTGGTTAAAAATTTGACCATTTTCTTTAATTGCTAATATTGGCCAAATTATTAAAAACCTTAAACTCATAGCACTACATTATATAAGTCGTTGTAAAAAATATTACCAAAATCCATTAGGAGCTATGTTCTATGTTTTTTATTTAATTTAAATTATGAATTTGTGTTCAAAGCAGCCAATAATTACTTGAGTTAATTACACAAACTTAATTGCCTTTCTTAGTAGTTAATTAGATTTAGAAAATGGAAACAAAAATTTTAAAAAAACCCCAGAATGTACTTTATATTTCACAACAAATATTTTTAAAGAAATCTTTGTTGCATTTTTTTTGTTTTAAGTACCCTTTTTTAGTTGTTGTTGCTGCAGCGCGAAATTATCTATTTAAAACTATGTTTAATGTACGAAAACTATGTATTATATTAAAAATTTACGCTTACATGCACTTTATATTCACATTTCTATTTGCTCGTATTTTAATAATAAATTCTTTAAACATACAACATTCTAAGTAATTAAATTAAAAGCTGTAACGGTTTCTTGCAGTTAAGGTTTTTAAACGCTCTGTCAGCTTGATTTTAATGACTTATTACAAGCAAAAATTGTTTATTTATAATCCTGTAATTTGGCTATTTTCTAGTTCATAAATAAGCGCTTGAAAAGTCTACTTAAAACGGAAACTTTACTTAGTGCCATAGGATCATTACATTGCAAAATTTCACAAAAAATGTAAATTTGAGCAAAACTAACGGGATTTAACTTAAACAGATAGATTTTTTCTCCAAAAAGCCCTAAACGATATAAAATCACTCCAATCTTGTTTGTCTCTTTTATAATTCGTTTAATGTGTCAACTACGTATGGCAGCCCAACTGACATTCCGTTGCCAGCTGCCGAAATTATATTAGAGGGGACGACTTGCTGCTACCAATTTAAATTAATAAAGTTGGGATGTTGTACAAAATTGGCACATTAAATGGTTTAATATAAACCATAATGAAACTTCGTGTCATAACTATTTTTGGTGGAAATAATATAGCTTGTATAGGAGTACGGGAACGAAGTTCTCAAAAAAAGGTTACAATGTTCACTTAAAAATAAGTAAGAGCGCTATATTCGGCTGTGCCGAATCTTATATACCTTTCACATTGGCTTTTCAAAATCCAAAACTTTTTTTATTTTTATCCATTTTTTTACTTATGAAATATTTCTTATTTTTAAAAGGTGTCGGTGTCACTTTTTAACGCTCCACGGGGGATTTTCAAATTTCGTATGGCAACCCCCTTAGACGTGGAGATAGGAGATAAGTATGCTCTAGGAATACGTTACGGAGGAAAAACTAATGGGGGTCTGTGATACATTTTTTTCCTCTACGGGCGACTCCGGGGAAATTGTAGCATTTTTAACCTTATTTTTTAAAAATTTGTATGGCAGCCCCCTTAGAGCGTGGAGATAGGGGGTAAGTATGTTCTAGAAATATGTTTGGGAGAAGGAACTAATGGGGGTCGGTCGTACACTTTATTGCTCTAAGGATGACTCTTAAGAAGTTGTGGGCATTTTCATATCATTTTTGTAAATTTTGTATGGCAACCCTCTTAGGGCGTGGAGATAGAGGGTAAGTATACCCTGGGAAAACGTTTGGTAGGAAAACCTAATGGCGGTCTGTGATATATTTTATTCCTCTAGGGGCGACTCCGGGGAAGTTGTAGCGGTTTTTACCTTATTTTTTTAAAATTTTGTGTGGCAACCATGTTAGGGGCTGAAGATAAAGGGTAAGTATGTTACACAAAAATGTTTGGGTGGATAAACTAATTGGGGTTGGTCTTGCATTTTACCTTTGTAGAAGAACCCTGGAAGCCGTAGAAGCGATGTAAAAAATTTTTAAGTTGAGCTTTGTATGGCAACCCTATTATATATATGAATACTAATACTAATAAAATTTTCGTTTTGGGTGTCATTCAATAATATCAACATGACTGATTCTGTTTTTTTTGTTGTTTTTTTATCAATACATACGTGTTCTTTATTGTTGTTTTGGACTAAAAAAAAGGAGGTAGTCTTGGTTTTTTGCCTATATCTCGGTCATTTATTAGGCGATTTTTCCAAATTTCAATACAAATTTTTTCGCGACTATTTCTGATAGTTTAATGCTACTTGCGGGTCTATGCAACATCGGGTGTCTTCAAAAAGGACAGGGATAGACGGACATCGCTAAATCAGCTTCCCTATCTAGAAGGATCCAGAATATATATACACTTTATGGGGTCCCAAATGGATAATAAAGAAATTACAAACGGAATGACAAACTTATATATACCCTTATCACTTATGTGAAGGTAATAAAAATATAGTTTAAACAAAGTCGTGTTAAAAATATGATTTCAACTTATAATATCTAAAAGCGTCTTTTTAAGTACATGCTAAATTTTTTTTAACATTGTTTGAGGGCTTTATAAAGCTTAGGTTTAGCTAGGTTAAGTAGAACAGGTAGAAGAGGCAGATAAAAAGGTTTAAACCAGAAGGAAAGAAGAAATTTAGAAAATGATAAGTAAGAAATACAGGATGAAGCAGAGTTACCAGGGTCTTTGGTTGGAATCGAACACCCCAAAGTGGTAGACTCGCGCACCGAACACTGACCTACCGTGGCACCCTTTAATTTTATGGCACCCAAGTTTAGGCTTAAAACATGTGTAAAAAACTAATTAAATCATGAAACCCTTGTTAAACTTCCGTATAAAATATTTTATTTATGTTTAAAACAATTACTGGAAACACTGAATAAAATCTATTAAATTCTTATTAATAATTAATGTTAAGACCAATTGTTGACGCAAATAAAATATGTTTAACAACAAACCTGACCGAGTTAAAAAGTTCTTGTTAAAATAGTTTAGGCCTATAAGTTTGTTACCAACTTTGTCAAAACTGTTTGAAAAGCTGCTTAAAAACAAGCTTACTCCGATCCTGAATGAAAACAACTGCATTCCAGATCACCAATTTGGCTTTAGAAGTCAACATAGCACAATAGAACAAACTCACAGACTGGTGCAGGTTATAAGAAAAACTTTCGAGGAAAAAAAGTACTGCTCCGCGCTTTTTATAGATGTCTCTCAAGCTTTCGATAAAGTATGGCACGAAGGCCTGTTTAACAAACTAAAGCTAAACCTTCCAGCTAATATTTTCAACCTACTAGAAAAGTACATAACCGGTCGACAGTTTAAAATCAAAGAGGGAAACCAAATAAGTTCTTCTCAAACAATAGGGGCTGGTGTACCTCAAGGGAGTATACTAGGTCCAGTTCTGTACTTGCTTTACACAGCAGATATGCCAACCAATAGTTTTACACACACGTCGACATTTGCTGATGATACTGCTTTTCTTAGTATTCATAAAGACCCTAAAGAGGCTTCAAACCAATTGCAGCAACACGTAACCCAAGTTGAAAAATGGGCAAAGTTATGGGGAATAAAAATAAATGAACAAAAATGTACCCACGTAACTTTTACTTTACGCAAAGAAACGTGCTCTCCAATTCTTATTAACAACCATATGGTGCCTCAACGAACCGAGACAAAATATCTTGGTATTCACCTAGACCGCCGCCTCACATGGAAGCCTCATATAGATGCGAAGTTGACGCAAATGAAACTTAAAGCTACACAAATTCATTGGCTAATCGGCAGAAACTCTGTGCTTCGTCTTGATTGTAAACTTCTACTCTACAAATCGATTTTGAAACCAATTTGGTGCTACGGTATACAATTATGGGGCACTGCTTCCGCATCCAACATAGAAAAAATTCAACGCAGGCAAAACAAAATCCTAAGAATGATAACTGGTGCTCCTTGGTATGTTAAAAACAGCAACATCCACAAGGATCTACAAGTTCCACTAGTTAAATGCGAAATCCTGAACTATGTGGACAAGTATTTAAATAAGCTGGAAGCTCACCCAAATCCGCTCGCCCGAAACATCCTGCAACATAGTGGGCACACCCGCCTGAAAAGGAGGGATACTATTGCGCTTATATGAAGCTTGATAATTAATATGAGAACTTAAATTTTAGTCTGGCACTGGCTGGACTTATATTAACTTCCTAGTTTTAAGATTTGAACACTTATTGTTAGTTCGCCACAGGCGAAGATTCAATAATAAATATATGAAACAAAAAAAAAAAAAAAAAAAAAAAATTTGTAGATCATAAAACTATGAAACCAATTAGTAAAGTATTTTTGTTTGTTGTATTCGTTTGTTGCTTTTATGCCTATAGAAAAAATTTTCTTTCACCCTACATCATGAATATGCGATTTTTGATACGTTAGTAATAAAAAAAAAAAAAAACAAACATCGATATCAACCTTTTATATAGCAATCGATTAAGAATAACTTTTTAGTAGAAATAAAGATCGCAATCTAAAAAAAAATTGAAATAAATGTGGGTCATAAAAAAAATAAAAAAAATCTAAAAGTGTTGGGAAAAAGTGTTATATAAATTAGAGTTTAATATAAAATATCCTCAGACTATGCCAACTGTAGCTCCCGTGTTAGATAATGTTTATAATAATCTTAGTTATACGGACACAATGTAAGCGATGCAGCAATTTAAAAGGAAAAAATAATTTATTATTTTAGTAAAAACTATCTTTGCAGTGTGCTTTAGCAAAGTTTTATTTAATTAAAAAAATTTCGCCTGTCGTTGTGATCTTGTGTGGTCTTCAAATGTGACAAATGTTTATACTTGCCACAACAATAGTTACTCACAACTGGTGTGTTGTTTGCAACTATGCAATATTGTCATTTAATAATACTAAATAATACTTATGTTTTCTGTTTTTTTTTCAATATTTTATATTATTTTTCATATCAACAGGTTATAGATAGTTTTTATCCATTTACTTAACGTTCTGACCATGATGCATCCAACTAACCATTCATCCTATGATCGATCCATCAATTTGGAATTTCTTAAGGATTTGTTAAACATTTATAAATGACCACCACAAATGGTTTATCATTAAATAAGCTCTGATGTTTCACTGTTGTTGCACTGTGCATTTATGGCCATAATTGAAGGCGATATGGAGTGTGTTTAAGATAAAAAAAGTCTCTGAAGATTTGGCTAAAAATCTCATTAAAATTTCTTTTGCTTCTAAAATGAAAAATAAAGTTAAAACTCTTTGCACAAATATAGTCTATATTAATGTCATTATTTCTGGAATTCAAAAAGAAGATGGTAAATAATAAATATGAAATAAGCAGAACCCGGCTGACTTCGTTCGAGCTTAAAGAATATAAAAAAAACATACAAAATAAAGTTTTTAAACATATTTTTATTATTATAAGATTTTTGTGAGGCAATCAAAAGGTAAAAATTCGTCTCTATTAAGAAAATTATCAAGATGTATGTATTTTTACCAAAATTTTAAATTTTATGTAAATCAGTTGTTGGTTTAAAAAATTTAGTTCAAAATCAAGAAAATTTCTTTAGATTACAAATAAACAAACATTTCTTATCATAATATTTTACAGATATACATGCATTTAAAAAAAGAAGACAAATCATTAAATCAAGATCATAGATAAAAAATAAAATGTTACGTGTCTGGATTCGTTACTATATAATCACAAGTGTCTTTATAAGTAGTAAGTAACTATATTTATGTGTCCAAAAAAAAAGAAGCTTGTTTTAAACCTTATTTAGTTTTGATGCCACTGTTTGAATTTTAATTCAAGCTTATTTTGCTTACTAAGGCTACGATCAGATCTTACAAATATTTGCCCAGAAAAGCGTTACCACTATTTTAGGCAAACAATTCGTTGATAATTTTGGTCCCAAAATAAGTAATTTTTTTAAGAAAATGTGGTAAAATAAACAGAAAAAATAAATTAAATGCGATTTCTATAATATTTAAGATATATATCCCAACAAGTAAAGGAGTTTCAAACTATAATTTTTAGTGGTCACGCTTTTTGAGGCAAATTGTTTAACTAATGTGACTTTTGATTAACTAACAACACTAACGCTTTGCTTAACATGAGATTAATTAAATGGCATTTTTATCACCAGAAAAATATTCCCACCAAGTAGTATTCGTGTATGGACAAAAGGACAAATTTGGTAGCATATTAGTTTGCAGTTGGGCAGGTGTTCACATTGTATCATATAATAAGGAAGACACAAAAGATTTATTGCATGGATTTTTTTAATTATCTGGGATAATTAGTTTTCAATTAATTATTAAATAACCTAGTTTTTAATAAGAAGAACATTTTAATTGTTAAATAATAAAGAAGTGGAAGGCTAGTTTTAAGAGACTGCAGCTGCGAATCCCACACAACAGACACAATTATATCTGCCAAAGATCCGGATGTAGGAGAAAATCGAGACGTGATAATATCTCTCAAAGACCATAAATAGCCTGGCATAGATAATATCTCTCCCAAAATGCTAAAAGATGATGTTATCACCAGTGCCAAACTACTGGCACCAATAATTGCGAAATTCTGAAAAACGGAAATTTTACCGGATTGGAATGATGGAGGCAGAATTGTAAGACTGCCTTTAAAGGGAGACCAAACGGATAGAAGAAACTGGAAAGAGATCACTTAATTCAGTATAATAATCAAGGGGAAAGCTTAAATCCTTAATAGAAGAGTATCAGCTTATTTGTTTTTTGACATTAGAAACGAATAAGCTGGCTTTCTTGCGTCGACCATATCAACAGTTGGCGAGTGTTACAATTAGTTGAGTGGAGATCCTAGTCTATATTTTTTTTAATGGGGGTGTCTAATTCACAAAACTATATATGATGCTCCAGGATATAAGTTTGCCCCCAAAAGATAATGAATTGAAATATGCTTGAGGGTACACCAAAAATGGGAATTATTCCTATTGTCCTTCAATTTCGTTCTCGACGATGCACTGTGGGTGGAAATGGTTCAAAAGTGACGCCTAAATAAATTTTTTAAATTAAGGTTTTGTATCAATTTTTGGTATCGGATAAAGCTAGATAAATTTCTACATCACAATGTAAATTTTCAAGCATTTATCTTGTCAGCTGACTCCGTAGTGACGTGTCAAATTTAAAAAATTTTTGCAATTTTAAAATTTTTTTTTTTTTTAATTTTGCATTAAAAGAGTCTATAATTTCCAAACTTAACTTTAACAAAGTGTTCTTTTAAGAAAAGAGCCTTAAACTTCAGGTATTTAGGTATATGAAAATGATGTAGTGTTTTTGAAAATATGTGTGAAAATATTTTTGACGATTTTTTTAGAAAACGGTCTAAAATTGGCCTATTTTTGATGTTGCGTGAACCATAACTTCTAAGTTAGTTAAGGTTGGGTTTTGAGTCTTATATTTTCTAAAATTATGGAATTTTAGCTTGATAATACAAAAAAAAATTTGCAGTGTTGTTGCTTCATTTTTTGCTATTAACATTTTTTTGTTTAAAGCCGTGTTTTTTCAAAGTTCAATACTTACTATTGTTGTTATTGTGGACGGAGATAGGTGCGTGAACAAGTTTCAGTCATCTTCATTTACGAGAATGTTAATATGGTTTTGTATGACTCCTACAATACATAATTTTTTAATTCATGGTCCCGAAATCATAAAATATGCTTTTTTTACCGATTGGAGAACTTTCAGAAAAAGCTCAGAAAGCAAGAATTAATAATTTTAAAAATTATAGGAAACACTTTGCTCGCAAATGCAGCCGAGAAAAGTCGAATGAAGATATTCTAAATAGATTTTTTCTCAGTTCAGATCCATTCATATCTAGTATTTATAAACAAAATGAGCGGAAAGGAAAGCAACAATTATCGAATTCCGAACTACAGCTTTTGCTATCGCCAATTATTTCTCAAGAAACACATGATAGTGAGAGTAATAATAGCGAAGATTATGATGATAAAGGTGCGAATGAACATAATGTGGTTTTTTTTAAGTGTAACACAATTATTGATAAGCAAAAAAAATTATAAAAATTTATTTTGTTATTTCGTTAAAGTGTTAAAATTCTCAAAATCCTTTAAAACCCAAATTCAGATTTTAAATTAAACTTATATTCATAATAATGCAAAATATATATTTATTTTTTTTTAGTTTTTAGAAAGAAGACAATATAAGCTTTTGTTTGCTTTTCATTTTTTAAAAAAATCACTTTCCATTTTAAAATTACGGCGAAAATTCTGAAACAAAATATAATTTTCCGATTTATAAAAATGTCTATAAAATCGTAAAAAAATTGTTTTTCCATGTATCCTTTTTTCAGAATATGGGTTTTTATGCATATTTAACGATTTGGAAAAAAAATTCAAAAAAAATTAAAAATTATGGCTCCCATTAATTAATCGCCACTTTCGGTGTCATCGAACCCACTGTGCGTTGTATTTAATACGTAATGCAACAGGCAATAGATACAATATTACAGAGTCATAGGACAGAGCAGGCAGTATTGGTTTTACCGATGATATCGTTGTGTTCCCTTACACTTTCTCTAAAACGCATGCAAGATCGTCAGTGGCACAGGAACCACGGCAAAGGTTGATTTGAAAACAAAGTTTTTTGCTTTTGATGTTGTTGTTTTAGTTATTACAAAAGTTTTCATTTGCTGTTAGTACCCTGAAAAAAGAACAAAAATGTTAATAATAAATACAAAAACAATAGTCAAACTCTCGTTAAAAAAACACTAAACAAAAAATATTTTTAATCTTCTAAAAGTTAAGGAACCCAAAAAAAGAAAATAAAAATATTGTTTTTGAAACAGCAAACTAAACTTACTTTTAAACTCACATGTTATAGAGTAAATATTTATTTCAATTTAATTTTTCAACTGTTTTTTTTTAACCTTCAATTCACACCCATTGCACTTTGTTTAATGTTCAGTTTTAATCTCACGTTTGATCTTAACGTTATTTGATTATCATTGCCAACAGCAACAACAAGAAAAAAACTCTTGAATTAATGTTCGTGTTTTTTATTGCAATTTTCATTCTGATTCTTTTGCGTTTTAAATGTTTAGATTAGATACCGATTTGGCATCGAAATAAGTAAATAGTTGAATATTGGTTATACGTAACTTTGCTTCAATGAAAACAAGTAAGAAAGTTAAAGTTGGTCAAGCGCGACTATATTATGCCCTATACAAGATTTTTATAGGGGCTATTTAAAAAAAGAGGATCGAAAATATTTGTGTTTGGTTTACTAGTTGAATGCGTAAGGATCGAGACATATGGAAGGACATATAGGAGTACATATGTACGGGGGATATTCCACTAGAATTGAATGATTAAATTCATCGGGCCATTTTTTCGAGGACACCGCTGGTGAAATAACAACAGCGCACTATAGGGCCATGTAAGCCGAGTTTTTTCTGCCGAACTTGAACAAATCAGGACTGAAAGACGCGTGATTCCACAACCGATATTAAAAAGGCGGCGTTCCCGGATGGTTTCATCTCTCATTTTGGCGATTTAAAATGGCCCGCAAGATCGCCAGATTCAGAATTTTTGTGGGGTTTTTTGAAGTCCCGTGAACAAGAATGGACGGACGGCTTTGCTAAAAGTTATTCTAAGTCGATCATTATACTTAAAGGTGGTTACCGGACCGTTAGTTTTGGATATTATAAACAGCTGCACCCAACCACGTATGTGTTGTATGTGTTATAATTGAAAAATTATTTTAACAAATTATAATGTCCAATAAATTTCACATTTAATCAAAAAGTATAATGTCTTCGGACAAAAACTAAATAATTCAATTTAATTTAATTCAAATTAAAACAAGTCATTTATAAATCAAAGTAAATTTGTAGATTGTGTTGAATATGGAATTAAGAATAAGAAAAAAAACACAATTGGCTCGAATTTTTGTATATCTAATTGAATGCAAATAACGCCATGTCATTGATTGATATTTATAAATAATTATTGCATTAAGCAACAAACAGTTAATTATTTTTTTAAGTTCTTACCTAAGAAAATTTCAAGAGGTAAGTGTTAGCACTAACGTTTTTAAAACGATTAAACCAATAACAAACATAGAGACAAAATAGTCACACTGTGGGCTTAAGATAGATTTTTATATCGCTGATGATCTCCTAAGAACTCTTTTTAAAGGAAAAAGTGATATATGGGTTACGTAAACACCATAACAACCATTAAGAAAAAAGTAAAAATAAAAAATAAGAAAGGAGTGTTCTTAGAAAAAATTATTCCAAATGTTAGCGGTAACTGATAAAACAAAGCCAAAACACTTAATCTCCAAATGAAAAAATTCAGTAACTATCATATTAATAAAAAAAAAAACAGTATTCAAAATTAGTTTGACAGCTCCTACAAACAATGTAAAATTTAACAACCTTTTTTTTTAAATTTCGAACCCCGACGCGAAAGAAACGTTAACGATTATATTTGGCTGCATTCGTAAGCTCTTAATCAATAACGATCAAATCAAATCAAAATTTGGTCGACAGCTATGGAACTCATTTGCAAGATGTACTTTTTAAAGCTTCTGGCTCCTTTTTGAAGAGAGAAATGCCATTTTTCAGATTTTTAGTGCTTCTTTTGTAAAAGTATTTTGAGATAATTGGTCTGGAAAAATTAAAACAAAAACAATTTCGAATATTATTTCGGATTTGGCCCCAATTTTACGTATTTTAGTCTTAGTGTTGGCTGTAGGATATATTTGTTTATATGCATTTGATTGATTCTTACTCCAAATTGTTAGTAGACTTTAATCAAATTCTAAAACATTATTTTGAAGTTTTGTTTTCGTTGGCCCTTCAACACATTTAGCTGTTACCAATAGTTATCCAGATGCACAAGTGAAAATTAAAATCAAATCCGAAAAACGGATTGTTGAGTTTTTGAAAAATCTCTTGAATGTTCTGGTTTATTTATAGCAATTCTCAATAGCTTTATTGAGGTTATTATGTAAACGCAAACAATAATCATAAGGTTTTATAAGAATTTGGTTGAAATCTACTGTCGATTTGGTGTAAGAGCCAATGAAACGCATATGGACAAGCATAACCTACAACAAACACTATAAGTGAAATTAAGAACTTTTGACCAAAATTAACGCCGAAAATCAACTTAGTAAACAAAATGTTCTTTTTTAGATTTTTGGCGTTTTTTTTAAATAGTTTTTCTCTTAATAAGAAAAGAAGTCTGAAGTCAACTGTGAACAACAGGTACCTTCTTTACATTTTTGGCACTTTTTTGCGCCTTTGGGATTATGAATCTAAAAATATTTTCCTGGAAAAAAAGTGGGGAAAAGGGAGTAGAAAGGAGCCAGAATTAGCTAACTTGAATCATTTAAGATTTATCTTTTTTGCATTTAAGCTGTGAGAAAAAGCCACTTTTTTAAAAAAAAAAATTGTTTTTAAATATGAGAAACTGTAAATCTGCAAAATGGTTTCTAAAACAGTTTGAATATCCACTTTAAAAAAACCAATAGAAAACTGAAAATCATCTATTAGCGTTTTTGGATGTGATAAAAATGAGCTTTTTAAGGAATCGTTTTCGTGGTAGTTCGCTACACGCAAACTGTCAAGTAGAGTCTAAATGACCCCGTTTTGACAACCATACACCACTCGATAGGTGTTAGGTCCCCTTAAATCATAGTCCAAGGGAAAATGAAGAACTAGACCCACCCTGTAGCATTCATGTATCTCAATAGGTCGTTCAGCCCAATCTCAGATACATTCCCTAGGCTGTCCAGTATATGATGGACCAGGAACTTGTGCCTCTTCACAGCCAGAGCAGAGCATTCACAGAGAAGATGGAAAGCCGATTCCTTCATTTCCCTATTCTTAAAGTTGCGATGGTCATCGTTAAGCGTGAGGCATGCCTTCCCAGCATCCAATGACCCGTTAGCACCGCCAGCAACTTCGAAATTTTTTACACGATTTCGGTTCATAAGTTGCGTAATGCGACATCGAAAGAGGGGCACGTTTGCCTGGCGACCTTACACGTATCCAACGTCCGCCATCTATCGTCAGTAGTGCACAGAAAAAATCTTAAGATGCTGCTCTTAATAGTCTGCAACGGGATAGCGACTGTATTTACATTGGAGATATTCAGAGCAGATCCTTTCTTATCTAGTTCATCTGCCCGTTCATTACCATATGCACAGGAACCCAAACCAGAGTAATGTCAGACAGCTGCCTTAGCTTAGACGATTCTATTCTACACTGACTGACCAATAGTGACGTGGAAGTGTATGATCTGAGTGACAGAAGCACCGCCCGACTGTCGACAAAAATACCAATAGTCCCATGGATATTTCTGTCCTGTAGTAGTTTGCAAGCATTCGGAAGACGAAAAGAAGCATAAACTCCTAGTTTCTCTGTTAAGACACTGGATCCAACTCCGCAGTCCAACTTAGAGCCGTCCGTAAGTATTAAGAAATAAAATCTATTTTATATATAATACTATTGACCCAGTTTGATGTTGAGGGTAAACAAGATGGACAAATTGTACTTTTTACCATTTTTGATACTTTTTTAAAATAATGAACTATCAATTTAAAGAATATTGACCGATAAAAAGGTCAAAAGTCAGTAAAGGGTACAGAAAAAATTTCTTCGCCAGAGCAGAGCATTCACAGAGAAGATGGAAAGCCGATTCCTTCATTTCCCTATTCTTAAAGTTGCGATGGTCATCGTTAAGCGTGAGGCATGCCTTCCCAGCATCCAATGACCCGTTAGCACCGCCAGCAACTTCGAAATTTTTTACACGATTTCGGTTCATAAGTTGCGTAATGCGACATCGAAAGAGGGGCACGTTTGCCTGGCGACCTTACACGTATCCAACGTCCGCCATCTATCGTCAGTAGTGCACAGAAAAAATCTTAAGATGCTGCTCTTAATAGTCTGCAACGGGATAGCGACTGTATTTACATTGGAGATATTCAGAGCAGATCCTTTCTTATCTAGTTCATCTGCCCGTTCATTACCATATGCACAGGAACCCAAACCAGAGTAATGTCAGACAGCTGCCTTAGCTTAGACGATTCTATTCTACACTGACTGACCAATAGTGACGTGGAAGTGTATGATCTGAGTGACAGAAGCACCGCCCGACTGTCGACAAAAATACCAATAGTCCCATGGATATTTCTGTCCTGTAGTAGTTTGCAAGCATTCGGAAGACGAAAAGAAGCATAAACTCCTAGTTTCTCTGTTAAGACACTGGATCCAACTCCGCAGTCCAACTTAGAGCCGTCCGTAAGTATTAAGAAATAAAATCTATTTTATATATAATACTATTGACCCAGTTTGATGTTGAGGGTAAACAAGATGGACAAATTGTACTTTTTACCATTTTTGATACTTTTTTAAAATAATGAACTATCAATTTAAAGAATATTGACCGATAAAAAGGTCAAAAGTCAGTAAAGGGTACAGAAAAAATTTCTTCGCCACGTTAGAAGTCTAGAAATATGAAATTGAGGACCCGGTACCGTGAAATAACTCCCAAATGAAATAACTCCCAATGGTAAAAATGAAATAACTCCCAACGAAAATGAAATAACTCCCAATCGAAAAAAATGAAATAACTCCCAACGGTAAATATGAAATAACTCCCAATGTTTGGGAGTTATTTAATAAAAGTCACAAAAAAGTAAAATAACTCCCAAATGAAATAACTCCCAACAAAAATGAAATAACCCCCAATTACAAAAAAAATAATTGTTTTATGAAATAAGTCCCAACGAAAATGAAATAACTCCCAATAATAATGAAATAACTCCCAACGAAAATGAAATAACTCCCAACGAAAACGAAATAACTCCCAATTAAAATACATATATATAATGCGAAAACCTTTTGTATCCATAAATTAGATGTTACTAACGTAAAATTATTTTCTAAACAAACAAACCAAATGACTGCCGGCCTCCGTCTGGACGCAGGATAAGTTAACTCTCGTGGATCGAACCGCCAGCTTCGTTACAGCTTTAGGACAGGCGCGTGGACTTTAATCACCTTTTTGGTTAAATAATTTTTTTAATAAAAAGGAGTTATTTAGATAGCCGGCCTTCGGCCGGGCGCAAGGAAAAAAAAACTCCAGTGGATTCGATCCGCCGGCTTCGCAGTAGCCTTCGGCCGGGCAATGGACTTTAAGCTCTACTGCTTTCCATATAAAGCTTCGCCAAATAAAACATGAATTTTATGACACTTTAGTTATGAAACTGCAAATACTTCCGATGTACTACAGTTTAAAGTATATTCCCCGGCCGAAGGCTACTGCGAAGCCGGCGGATCTAATCCACTGAAGTTTTTTTTCCTTGCGCCCGGCCGAAGGCCGGCTATATATGCCACTTTTTTTTTAACCCAAAATTTTCAATTCATTGTCACCTTTTGTATCCATAAATTAGATATCACTAACGTAAAATTATTTTCTAAACAAACAAACCAAATGACTGGCGGCCTCCGTCTGGACGCAGGATAAGTAAACTCTCGTGGATCAAACCGCCAGCTTCGTTACAGCTTTAGGACAGGCTCGTGGACTTTAAACACCTTTTTGGTTAAATAATTTTTTAATAAAAAGGAGTTATTTAGATAGCCGGCCTTCGGCCGGGCGCAAGGAAAAAAAACTCCAGTGGATTCGATCCGCCGGCTTCGCAGTAGCCTTCGGCCGGGCAATGGACTTTAAGCTCTACTGCTTTCCATATAAAGCTTCGCCAAATAAAACATGAATTTTATGACACTTTATTTATGAAGCTGCAAATACTTCCAATGTACTACAGTTTAAAATATATTCCCGGGCCGAAGGCTACTGCGAAGCCGGCGGATCTAATCCACTGGAGTTTTTTTTCCTTGCGCCCGGCCGAAGGCCGGCTATATTCCCACGGTTTTAAAACCCCAAAACTTTTAAATAAATGCCACCTTGTATACTAGCGTGATTAAATATTTTTAAATGCTCTGGTATATACACTTGCTTTTAGTAAAATGAAATAACTCCTAATAAAAATGAAATAACTCCCAACAAAAATGAAATAGCTCCCAATAAAAATGAAATAACTCCCAATAAAAATGAAATAACTCCCAATGATAGAAAATGAAATACATAACTCCCAACAAAAATGAAATAACTCCCAACACTTTGAAAAAATGAAATAACTCCCAAGAAAATTTCATTGGGGGTTATTTCATTTGGGAGTTATTTCATTATGAAATAACTCCCACTGAAAAATAATGAAATAACTCCCAACGCATTGGGAGTTATTTCATTATGAAATAACTCCCAATTTGTATGGAAAAAAATTGGGAGTTATTTCATTTTTTCATTGGGAGTTATTTCATTTGGGAGTTATTTCACGGTACCTGAGGACCCTTATATAGGCTTGTATTAGGGTTAGAAGCCAACAGGTAGTTTTGCATTATTTGAGACTATAAATATAGAAATATTAAACATGGGGCTGTTGACCCTGATTGACGCCAGTCATCAACTAACTAAAAAAAAATAACTTTTTAAATTTTTGGCCATTTTTTACATTTTTTTAGTTTTGAGTCCAGAATTATAAGTAGTATTGAGGTGGAAAGTCAACTAAATGAGCGAATAGTACTTGTCATGTTTTTGATACATTTTTAAGATTTTAAGACTAGATATATTTAATAAAGGCCTTTTGATCTCGACTATGGCAACTTAGTAGACTTATACTTACAGAAAGAAAAATTAAATATTTATAGATTATGGATTAAACTTGTTGTAGATTTTTAAGTTAAATGCTTTAAAAGCTTTCCCTTTTGTTTTAAAAATTAAATAAAACTGGGCTTACGAAGTTAATTATTAAGTTAGAAATATTCCCTCACTGTTACGTATATTTTTGTGTTTAAAATTTTTTAATTTAAAAAACAAAAACATTTTATATTTTAAAAATACAAAATTTGGCTTTAAATACATTTCACTGAAATTAAAAAAGAAAAAAATCTAAAAGAACCACTTAATAAATATTTAATAAACTATCCGGTTAGTTAAAACTTCAAAAAGCAATAAAGATCTTAAATTACAAAGAAAAAGCTAAATCAACAGTCTTTTAAAACAGTAGGAGTTGGGTGTTAACAAAGCAATACCCACAAATTTACTCCTTTCCTGTTCGGCAACATTTTCAAATTTTTATTGCTCTTATTGTTGTTGTTGCTACTGTTGTTAGCAAGAGTAGAAGTGCCACAACAGCAGCCACAAACACAAACCTACACAATTTATTTAATGAGAAATTTCCTTTAAGCTAAAACACAATTAGAATTGAAAAGTCCACTGTAAAAAATGTTTGCTAGGATTTAAAAAACACAATTTTCGATTTTAAACTTCTGATATTTTTGTCAAATGTTGAGGGTATAAGTAAGGACATCATTGTGTGAAAACTAGGACCGTGTTGAAAACTATAAAAAGATAGTGTGGACTAAGATTTTATAAAGATACTTGTGCTAGTGTCGTCACATCTTAAAAACAATTTCAGTTTAGGGTTTCATAAAGCTATTTCCATTAAGTCTTATATTATTGGAAGGGGCAACAACTTTAGCCTTAGGTGTTAAAAAAGTATGTTTTTTTTGCTAAACAAGACAAAAGAAAATTTTTTTTAAGTGTAAAAACTAGCAACACTGCTGACAATGATAATATCATAGATAAACTATCAAATATATGAGCTTTTGTTTTCTTTTAACCAATTTTTTCTTTGTGCAGCAAACAGCTTATCTACCAAAAAAGCATTTAAATTGTTATTTATTTGGTATATCGTGTGACAGTTTAAGAGCTTAAGTGGCCATAAGCCCGAGGACTATTATCTTAACTCCTACACTTCTTTTTGTAAATCAAAAAATTACAGATATGTGTGTGTATGCATATGGTATTTTGATCATTTATGTTACCTTAGAACTTGGTCGAGTTTGTTTTCTAAGTCTTTTGTTTTGTATGAAAATTGCAAAACTTAAAATCATTGCCAGTTCTGCTTGTTTTGCATTGAAATTATTGTTACCCTGACCTTTGTTTGTTGATGACTATAAAGCTGCAGTTGTTGCTATTGCAGCAATATTGTATTAGTTTGTTTTGGCGGCATGTGCCAAAACATTGTGGTAAAACATTATTTCCACTAAAATTATGTTGTTGATGTTGGCTTTTAAGTAATAAAATTTTATTTCTGTTATTAAAAAACCATTTAATGCATGTACATATACTTTTACTGTTCATACTTTGTTATCATTTAAACACTTTTCAATCACTGTTGCTGCAATATTTCAATGTCTTTACTTTTTAATTTTTTTTTATTATTTAACATCATTAAATACAAAAATCAAAAATATATAACCTGGGGGTACGAACATACATGTTTTTATATAATACAAAGTTGATATTTAAATTGTTTATTTGTATATATTCTTATGGTCAGTGCTTAAAATACTGCACATCTGTTGGGTCAATTTACCCTTATGTCCCAATGAAGTTCGCTTCAGGTGTTTAATTGTGTCGTAACAATAATGAGGGCTGCTATCATTTAAATCACACCTTATTCAATGTGCATAGTAGAAACATTTTAAAAGAAACCAGGTTATTCAAATTAAAAATCTTTAAAAAATGTTTGCAGGGGTTTGGGAAGCAGTTGTAATGTTTTTTTTTTATTATTGAAATTTTGTTTTTATAAACCAAAATCATATCTAAAACATAAATTAATTTTATGATTCCAGCCAGGGTCAGACTAAATTTAAGTTCACAAATGGACGCATATAATCAATGCCATTGGTTCCATTTCGGGAATATAGTATCCATCCTTTTTAAAGGATCATGCCCACAATGCTCCAAGATGTTTCGAGAAAGCAAATTTGGATGTTCTTTTAGGGTTTTTTAATTCTTGCAGGCTTAGTTTAAAATTTTCCTTTTCCCATTGGAGGTTATCATTCAGAGAATTTTGTGTTGACACCAATGAGTTTTGTCTATGAAATCGAATTTTGAAGCAGAAGTTTATAATCGAGACCGAAATTATGAATTTGGTCTGCTTTCAGTTTCATTTGGGTAAATTTTTCATTGGTATATAGATTTTGTGTAAGCTGACGGTCTAAGCGAATATCAAGGTATTTCGCCTCGAATAATTTAGCCATCATATGGTAATTTAAAAGGATTGAGAAGTAAAATTATCAACGTTTTGGTAGAATTATTTTGAATAAATTTTTATTTATTTATTTTTTATTTATTTATTTTAATTTTATTTTAACCTTTGCCCATTTAGTTCCTTCGATAAGATTATGCTACAATTGGTTATGGGAATCTTTAGGATCTTCGCTTGTATTAAGCAAAGCAGTACCATCAACAAATATTGATGTACTTGACTAATAATTGAAATGTTTCCTTTTATAAAATGTACATATTTTATCCTGCAAAACTGTTATGAGGTCAACTTAAGTTGCCTTTTTCTTTATCATAAATTTATATTTATATTATATATTTGTTATATTTTTTTCTTAAAGAAGACTCACTGTCAAGTTTAGCCGAAGTTTATTTATCTAGCTCTGATGATGAACCTAGTCTGAGGCTTAAAAATACCAATAGGAAATGAGGAACAATTTGATTTGACTCTTTAAGGGTGTCATCAATTAGAGGGGCAGCTTAATTCACCTTCGAAATCTCCATACTAGGCGCAGAAATCATCTTTACCAGTGCAAATTTCCATGTTGAGGGAAAGTATTGAAGCCATAATATGGGGTTAAAAAAGGTAGAAAATTATTCCCCTTGCAATTTAAAACAGATCTCAAGACATTTTGTAGTTGATCTAATCAAAAGTAGGAGATTTTAGAACATTCAAACTGACAATATCATTATGCCGTCTAGGAATTGAAGTCATATTTCTATGGGTTGTCTACTTAAAACCGGCGGTAAATTACTAACGTAAGGACATGAATTGCGAGTGAAATATTTTAAAAATGCCTACAAAAAGATTAAACTTTTCTTCGCCAAGATTCTTTAAAACTAAACAATATCAGTTTTGTGATAATGAAACTTTTAGATATGTTGGCTGCTTGCAATTGAAAATTTATGGTTTGACGCATCGCATTCAGACCTCTTAATCCTGTCTTAAGTGGTCCTTCATTTCACGTTAAAGCGCTTTTTGCTTTATTCTTTCCCTTCTAGTTCTTTATGTTTTTGCAGACAAATGCTTTTACACATTTACGTAAGAACGTGTGGTTTACTTAGTCTGTCGATAGGTGGAAGAAGCATTTATAACGTGATTTTTAAGATTAAGTCGCCTCACTTTGATGTTCATCGATATCATTCGAAGTTTTAAAGGTACGTTCTTCAAACAGTCCTAGTAAACAAGTGCGCCATGGGGCTTCGATTCTTGTCAGAGATTATAGAAAGTCTTCTTCATTAGGGGTTTCTCTCTGTCCTATCCTCCTCCCTACTTCAGTTATTTCCACACTTTCTATATTTCTCTGCAGGTAACACAAAAGTACCAAAATAATTGACCCAGGTAAAATGTATCTTCTCCATAAGAGGCATTTAGGTTAGGGTTAGATAGAACAGGCAGCCGTTGAAGGAAAGGATACAGCTCACTTGCGTCCGCTTAATTCGGTCCCTTTGTGTTACTTGGAGAAGCAGATAGAATAGGTTGAGATGGAAGAAACGAAGAAATTTAGAGAAGGATAAAAAACAAAGAAAGAAAGAAAGAAAGAAAAAAAAGGTAGAAAGAAAGAAAGAAAGAAAGAAAGAAAGAAAGAAGGAAAGAAAGAACAGGAAAATGAAGCAGACTTAACAAGGTCTCTGGAGGAAATCAAATCCACAACCCCCAGACTGGTAGGCTCGTACACTTACCACTGATCTACCGGGAAACCTATAAGAGGCATTTAGTGGGTGCTGAAATATATTTTTAATACTTAAGTCAATTTAGCTAATTTGGCTTAAACTTCTTAAAAATTGGAGGATATACTTTTCGCTACGCCAAAAGCAAACATGCCTGGAATTTAATTTTGACCACATGGCCAAAAAGTTTGTGGTTTAAACGGAATAGTATTTTGTAGCATCAAATCATGCAAAACACTGCCTCTGGAATTTATTAGCTGGGAGTCTAAGTTCTATCTATTTACATGGAATTTTATCGCAAGTTAGACTTTAATTTACTATGGGATTAAATTAGCCCCACGTTCATTAAAACACGGATGTTAAATAAAGTGAAATGGGGTGTTTTAAATGAAATCCCTACTTTACTTATAATAAGCATGTTGGATTCTGGATCAAAAACTACAATACACCAGCACTAAAATTTATCAAAAATATATCAACTATAGGCACGGGCTTCCTCTTATTGTTACCTTAAGTGCTTCTTTCTTTTTGCTAAAGTATTGAAATCAAAAACAAATTTAAGTGCATTTATAGATGATGTTTTTCAAAATGAAGAAGGAAATTATTTGAAGCTATTTGGCATTAAGTTTAATGTAAGCTTTTGAAAAATGTATTTAAAGCCATAAGACTTAGCATTTTGCTTTATTCCTATGTAACCATGGGGGTCTACGCCTTACAAAAATATTTTCTTTTATTTTTTTTAAATAATGAAATATGATACCTTTTGTAACAACCCTAATGAGGTATTGTTACGTTTTTGTTTTTCTTTCAATTAGATTCACAAAACGCTTTTTTAATTTTATCAAAAACAATTAATGAAAACAAAAAACAAAATAGAAAATAAAAAACAAGAAGCTCTTTCAATTAAAGTATTTAAGTCAATTAGTTAGCATTTGGCTTAAGAGATAATAATTAATTTTTCAATTTGATTTGTGGCGACGGCTTTTTAACTTTTTTATTTTTTTTTAAATTCAGGAAAATCCCCCCTTTCAAGTTGACTTGGAAAAAAATATGACAATTTTATTAAAACAAGTTATAAAATCAATAATTAATAATAATTTTATTAATAAAACTGTTGACACATTTCTTTGATTGAGTTTAAATTCTTTAGAAAAACGATTTAATAAAAACAATCAAAAAAAACTACTAAGTTGAAATAAGTAGCCCTCCTGGGGTCAATATTTTAACAAAAATGTTAATAAATATTTTTAAAAAAGGAAAAATATTAAATAATCATAGGTTTTCTCATATTTGTTCGCCAGCCATTAAAAATTTGCAAGAGCTTATATTAAGCTGTAAACGGGTTTGAGAGGACAGGTTTTGCTAATGGTTAATGGATATGGTTGTAGGCTAGTGGGTATAAGTTAGTGGGTGACCAAGCTTCCAAGCTTTAAAATTTTCATTTTAACATGGTCAACGCTTAAGAATCATATAAAAGTAATCATTTGACATGCTTGCTAAGGACTCTGATTTTTGTGGGCGTAAAAATGCCTTTTGCCCTATAAAACTTTTTAAGCATACCGTATGCCTGTTTCGCTTGGAACAGGCTTATTTTGATAACTTCTTACTGCATTCGCTTTGGTGTATGAAACCGCTTGACAAACAAAAATCTGCAACATCCTCCAAGAACTGAGTTTAGGTATTCCCTGAGTATATACAAATTGATTTCGTATTCGTAATGTTTTCGAACTTAAAATTCAGCAAGTAAATCCTACGTCCACGAAGCAATAGGAAATAAGACAAACATCACAAACTTGGTCTAATTAGTCGAAGGTATGATAAAGACGCTATTTTATGACACACATTGTAGTCACTAAATGACCTTTGATCAACCAAGTATTGATAATTGCCTGCCCTAACGTAATAAAATTTATTTTGATAGGATTACTTGTTGTATTATCATATGGAATACGACAATGAGCGCTGTTGCATTGTTCCTTAGCCAGTCTTAGAAAATTTTCTGGAACCCCATTACACATAATGGCCTCTTAATTTTATAATTTTAAATAAACACTTCACATTCACAAGGACCAAGTTTAACGGTGAGTGTCATCCCACCGACTGCTCGAAAATCACTCAGAGGCTACTAATTTGATCTACACAAGACTTATTTGATCTGAACCCAGCCTTCGCTTATCTCAATTTAGGTTCTTGGGTTCCATGGTGAATAGACCGTGATTGCGCTGGCTGTAAGTAATTATACTATTTGTTAAGGGAAATTAATGCCTTTTTAGATCCCACACACTTACAAATTTCTATCTTATTTTATTTTATTTTATTTTATTTTATTTTATTTTATTTCATTTTATTTTATTTTATTTTATTTTATTTTATTTTATTTTATTTTATTTTATTTTATTTTATTTTATTTTATTTTATTTTATTTTATTTTATTTTATTTTATTTTATTTAATTTTATTTTATTTTATTTTATTTTATTTTATTTTATTTTATTTTATTTTATTTTATTTTATTTTATTTTATTTTATTTTATTTTATTTTATTTTATTTTATTTTATTTTATTTTATTATATTTTATTTTTTTTTTATTTTATTTTATTTTATTTTATTTTATTTTATTTTATTTTATTTTATTTTATTTTATTTTATTTTATTTTATTTTATTTTATTTTATTTTTATTTATTTATTTTTTTTTAAGACTTAAAATCTTAAAAACTGACCACCTTATTGACTTTCGACCCGAATTTGGATTTATATTTCAAGACTCATAATAGCAAAATTAATCATTAATGCAAAACGCACCAAAATTTTGAAAAAAGTACTTTTTGGTTGCCAAATCGAGTTCCGACATCCGAGTCAAAAGTCAGTACATAAAAAATGGAATAATATATGTATGTAAAAGAAGTATTTTTTGTCCACTTAGATGGCTCTTGGTATTTATCATGATGCGTAGCTCCACCATTCAAATTTCTATACTTATAATCAAAAAAAAAGGTTGTACAAAATTAAAAAAAAATTGGTTTAACTCAACTTCGTAATAAAAAAATGTCTTTAAAAATTGTTTATATCTCATTATTAATTATTTAACCTAAGTTCTACAGATTATGGTTTCGCTTTATTTTATATTAAAAAATTTATTAATAAAAATTTGGAAGAAGGTTCTAAATCACAAAAATATTGCGTTAAAAAATTCTAAATATTTATAAGAGATATGTTCGTCATTTAAATTCATTTGAAATATTAAGATAAAAATATCTTTTCTAAAATACACCTAGTTTTGTATTAATTAACTAAGAATCCAGAGATTCTGGAGCATTCCATGAAAAAACGGAAATCTGAACAATATTACAAACATTGACTTTTTTTATATTTTTGCATCTACATAGAGAGATTAAGTTCTCATCTCAAAAAATTGACATTCATCGTGACGAGTAGATCACTATTTTCATAAATACCGTTATTTGTTTGAGAGTATAAAGAATCTAGCTTTTCTTTTTCATTGTACACCATTTTTTGAGAGGTCGCTGCTAATATTGTTTTTCACATAAGAACTAATATTCTTTTCTGCGTTCAAGGGCGTGGTGAGCGGTATTAAACCGTATAATATTTGTTGCTGTAAAGTGCTTTGTTCCCGAGAAAATAATTACAATGCAAAGGTCTATGTCTATGTCCCACACGTGACGCCGTTTTCCTTTTTTTATTAATAACTGTAAGGCAAGTCAACTAAACAAATTGATTTTTGTTGTTTACAGCTAACTTTTGGTGGTCTAAAAGCTGACAAAAAAATTTGAACTTAAACACTTAGCAAATACTTTTTCTTTCGTGATAAAAAGTGTCCCACACGTGACGCCAAGAATTAACATATCTGAAATCTTTCAATCTTTCTGCCATCTACAAACTATATTTGTAATTTACTGCACTACATTTGTGGCTTATCCAAATATGACTAAAATACAACCTTCCACCAGTACTGAACATATCCGGAAACTTCGCGGAAAGCGTAAGAAAGATGATCCAACCTTTAGCCCTAGCTGATAGAGAAGAATACGTGAGCGTTATAAGCGAAAAAGAGAAAGTATTTCAGAAATCGATTTAAAAACTTTGCAAGTTAAGGAAAAATATAAAAAAAAAAACCTGCAAAGGGCCATATAAAGAAATCGATGTCAAAATATTGACAGTCCTTCTGTAAGTACCAAAACCTTCTTAAAAGTCCAAACAAACTTTATCAAAAGCTATTCAAAAGGCTTTAAAAGCCCTTCCTCAATCGCCAAGCAAAAAAAGAGCGATAACAACCAAATAAGCGCCTAAATTTAATATTGCTCCAGCCGAAAGTTCAAGCTTGGACATGTCGAATGTCAACTCGTAATACGAGGATGTGAAAGCCTTTTATTACTATCCAGATATAGTATAAACCTGTCCAGGCGCAAATGCTTTGGTTGTGGTTTGGGGAAATGGAATTAAAGAAAGGCGTTGGAAGAATTATTTAACTATGTATCTACGGGAAGCTTTCTGCATTTTTACGGAATTTAATCCTAATATAGAAATAAAATTTTAAAAACTTTGTAGTCTTAGACCTTAAGATGTGCTTCCCATAAAAAACACTCCTTCAGATTAGTGCAAATTTATAATACATGAAGACAAACAAAACTACTGTAACGACTGGTTGCTGAAAAATTTATGTGATCTTTATTTAGATTTTAAGTGCTGGAAAAATTAATGTGACTTTTTTCTGATAATAAAAAACTATTACTGTCCATAGACTTAAGCATAAGTCTGCATATGGAAAGAAGGGGAAAAATTCAGATAATAAATCACGTTTGACAACCCATTAAATAAGTTAAGTTGAACTGAAAGACAAACTGAATTCAGTTCATATTGTGATGAAACATGTTAATTTAAAAAAATATCCAAGTAGATGAATTTCAAAAAGACCAATTTAATGAAGGTGTACGTATCCCTCAAATTGATTTTGCAATGCCTTTCGCTTGTGAATACCAGAATGAAGTTCAAAGCGCACTATGGTCGCGAACGAGTGCCCTGTTGTTTAAGCTTCAACTTTTTACAAAGTAAATTTTCAAGCATAGAGTAAGTGCGGGTAATGTCGTATACCTATATGTTTTTTAGATTGCCACACTTTTAATTTCGTGACGATTTTACTCATATATCGACTTTTGATGATGATACCGCCTTTCTCAGTATTCATAAAGACCCTAAAGAGGCCTCGAAACAACTGCAGCATCACGTATCCCAAGTAGAAAAATGGGCAAAATTATGGGGTATTAAAATAAACGAACAAAAATGCACCTACGTTACCTTACGCAAGAAAACGTGTCCCCCAATTTTTATTAACAACCATACGGTGCATCAACGTATTGAAACAAAATATCTTGGCATTCACTTAGATCACCGCCTCACATGGAAGCTCCACATAGATGAAAAGTTGTCACAATTAAAACTTAAAACGGCCCAAATCCATTGGCTAATTGGTAGAAACTCTGTGTTACGTCTTGATTGTAAACTTCTGCTCTGCAACTCAATTTTGAAACCAATTTGGTGCTACGGGATACAACTATGGGGCACTGCTTCCGCTTTTAACATAGAAAAGATTCAACGCCGTCAAAACCAAATTCTAAGAATAATAACTGGTGCTCCTTGGTATGTTAAGAGCAGCAACATCCAAGGAACTAGAAGTTCCACAAGTAAAATGCGAAATCCTTAACTATGTGGAAAAGTACTTTAATAAGCTGGAAAATCATCCCAATCCGCTAGCTCGAAACATCTTGCAACATAGCAGACACGCCGTTTAAGAAAAAAATTTGTGTTTTTCCACCAGCAAAAAAAGTCGATCACACACCAAAACGATTTCTTGCAACTGACTCCCAAAATTACTTGCAAATATTAAATAAAGTATTGCTTTATTAATTTTCTGAGAGCAGCAATATATTTAGCCTGTTTTTGTTATTTTTATATTATTAGCTTAAGAAAAAACTTACAATACCACAATACCAGTCTATACAACGTTACCCGTCTTACTCCACCTTATGTGCTCGGATGCGAATTTTAAAGACAAAAATGAATTTTTTTATTTTTTAAATAAGCTTTTCGATTTAGTAAATACGAAAAATTAAGATTTACCTTTAGTGGAAATAGTTTGGAGCAATGGCTCGAAATCAGAATTGAAAAACCGCTATATGGTAAAATTAATATCAATGCTGAGCGCAAAGTACGCAAAGCCATTTTTGCAAATATTTTGCTACAACTAATGGAAAGGGTATAATAGATGGAATCGGCGAAAATATAAGGAGATTGGTATGAGAGAAAATTATAAGCCAAAGCAAACATTTTGTCATTTAGTCAGCTAAATTTTTTGCTTATTTGGCTTCTTAATTAGTTTCAAAAACCCAGGTAATTTATGTGCTATCCTCAAAAATCTGAGAAAAAATTTAATCTGAATCACCATGCCATTAGAGGAATTTCAAACTTTTATTTCATCAAGGCCAATCAAAATATTGTGGACTGCAAAGTTATAGCTTATCTGTAGACAAAACTGCAATTAACTTTTGATTTTTGTGTATTTTATAAAAATAATTTCAACTGTGTCCCTTACGTGACGCCATTTGTCCCTTACGTGACGAAATAAAAAAGTTAATTTTTACCTATAAATATTTTTTTTATTAAAAATTTATTACCATCATAAGAAAGCGTGGTTGTTAGTTGTAATTTCTTTCTTAGACATCTTTTCTCTATGTGCAACTGATTCGCTGAAATTTGGATTTAAACACTACAATTTTAAATGTTGGTTGACTCAGGCTGTCCCACACGTGACGAAGTTTGTTTAATTTTTTCTTTAATATTTTCTGAATTATTAAAAACAAGTTCGATGTAAGATTGAAGACTACCACGCAGTTTAATTAATAAAAGAAAAAAAATTGAATTCTGAATTACCAATTAGAAGTTGTATGTAAAATAAGTGCTAAAAAATAGTTGAATTTGTCCAACACGTGACGGTGGAATGCCCCTTCTAATTAATGAAAAGCAAAAAAAAAAAAATTTTTAATTTTTCCTGTGTTTTCATTAACAGTCTTTATCACTCTTGTCTTGCTATTGTTAAAGCGCTGTGTCGCTTTCAGTAATTTATCTGAAAGACAAATCACGGTGTATTACTAAGACTATATTTAGTAATAAATTGTAATCATTAGTTATAAAATAATTGGAATTTTTATAAATAAATGTCCCAGTGTCAGCTGCCCAGGTAGAGAATCAGTCATTAGGCCAATTAGCTGGTAATTAGGAATGACCAATCTTTGATAGAAGAATTAAAAAAAATACCAAAAAATTAATTAATTTTTCGTTTCGTTTTAATTAAAAAATTTACTAATATAAGGGGAAGAAAGAAAAGAAAAAAAATTTTAAAATTTAAATTAATTTACAAAGAGTTAACATTTTGAAAAGAAAATAAGGTAAAGTTTTCTTAAGCTAAATCAAAATTTCCTTCTCTTCTACATGAAGTTTAAATATTATCGAATATTAATTAAAAGCTTACATTTTTACTTTCCCTATGTATCTGTATGTCTTTGAGATTATTTTTCAATTCCTTAGTTGATATTTTTCACTTAAAAGCCGTTAAGGTAGCGATAATATTCTTTAGTAACAAAGATTATATCAAAATTATATATTAAGAGTAAGCACTGGCTTTTTGGCTCATCTTTAATTCAATATCAAATGATTTATTTATATTTAATAATTACAACAGGAATTAAATTATAATATGACAAGCCGATAGATAAGCCTAACAATGGATTAATGGCAGATACCTAAGCCCAGAAATTTTTTTTATTATTTAAAATTAATGAACGTTTGTTAAACAACCATTTGAAAATATTAAAGGAAGCATTAAAAAAACAGAAAAAAATGTCAGCAGTATTCTAAAGCCGAGAAGTTTGATTTATTTTAGTCAACCTGATCATATAATTTGTAAATTTAAACAATAGAGTTGCCTTACATAAACGTAAAATTCTATTATGAACATATAATAAGTTATGATTTTCTAGATAACAGGAATAAGGTTGGACACGTTATTCTTCAATAACATCGGCCAACAAAATTAAAGTTTTAAATAATCAACGCACCGCTTGCTTAATAGTAAGAGGTTGAATATAACATATTTTTTCCATTTTTAGCCAACAATGCTTTCGACTTTTTTGCTACAATTTAAATAGGTGTTTTAGTAACAGCCCCATTCTTAAAGATGCTTTGTACGGTTTTACCATACTTTTTCTATTATTGTCCTATAATTTGAGCCATTTGTTTTGAAAGTGGCATAAGTCATTTTTTCAAACCAAAATCGTATTAATGGCAACACTTAATACAATTGAAAGGTATTTTTCATTACTTAAATATTTCGACCTAAAAAAAAGTGACTTATTCTACTTTCAAAGCCAACGGCTCATTGAAGTACTTTTAAGTACTTTACTCTCAAGTACTTTTAGCCGTAGAAAATTTGTGTTGACGAAATAAATTCACAGACACGTCACTCTTTAAGATCAGACTGTAAAAGCCGATTATGTGACGAAAAAACTGAAAAAGAGAATCCAAAAACGTGTTCGAATAGAGAAATCAAAAGACTTCCTTTTTAAAAGCTTAACATCTTTTTTAAAGCATTAATTTTCTGACATTGGTAGAACATTAGCTAAGATCTGGTGGATAAAATCTTAAAACAAATGCAGGTGGCGAATGACAACCAGACTTAACCATTAATTATATCGCACTTAAAGATCCGACAGTAAATGCAAAAATGTAACGAAAAAACTAATATGGTGACCCCTTGTAACAATGCTTTATATACGCCAGTGGACCGCGAACTTTATTTTTTACAAAGTTGTAAAAGTTTAAGAGCATTGAACGATAGAATGAAAATGCGTATTTTATTTTTTAAACAGTATGTCATCCAGATGTCTTCCGTCAAGTCGAACACACTGTTCACAAGGAAGCCTTGCGTTCTGTGCTACACGCTGCCTTAAACTTAGTTCAGTTAAGCTGATTTCTTAACGAATATTTTTCTTTAAAGCCACAAGAGATTTGGGATTGTCATTATAAACGCTTTCTTTGAGCTAGCCCTATTAAAAAATCCATGGGAGTCAGATCGGGCTACCTCGGTAGCCGTGGGATATCCCCAAAGCGACTGATCAGTTTTTAGGGAAAATTTTTCCGAAGTAAATTAATCGAGGCTGTGTTTGCAGTACGATAGATGAACTCAGCTCCCAGGCTTGGCGAAAAAAATTCCGTAGTTATGCGTCAATAATTTTCACCATTGGCATTCGTCGCCTAGCCTCGAGAATTTTTCAAAAAAAAAACTGGTCCAATTATCTCATTCGTAAATAAGACACACCAAACAGTTACACTGGGTCAATACAATGGCTTCTGCCGTTTCAATAGGGGCTTACGGGTTTTTGGGGCCCAGTAACGGCAGCTTTGCTTATTAACGGGGCCGTTTAAGTGAAAATGAGCCTCGTGGCTACAAACAATGGGACTCACAATGTGAAAACGCTCCAACGTGGTTTCACAAAAATTTTTTCGTAATTTAAATACACATTCATTCAGTTCTTTAACGATTTTAATATTAAAAGGACAGAATTTCAGGTACATTTTTAAAATTTTATAAATAACCGTTCTTGCAAGTCCCAGTGAGGAGGCTCTTTTCTGCATTAAAAGTCGCTGATGTTTTCGGGAGCTCTTGCAGATCGACCGGGCCCAGTCTCTACAGCGAGATTCTCACTCGACCACTGAAAGATCGTGACTGACAAATATGCACAACCGATAATTCCACCGGCGACATTCTACGAACCGTTTATTATTTTTAAAACAATTGGTTTTAAAAATATACATTTGCTCCCAGGTACCCTGTATAATGTATCACAACAATTTCAGTAAAGCAAGAGCTGCATTTGGACAAATAAATCAGTGTATAGAAGCTCAAAAGTATCCAAACATTTAGCGCATGCGGAATAAAGCCCAATTGAACGGCAGCAAGACAATTACGAAAAAGCACTAGGCTTTTGTCAACAGGTGCTTAGGGTCATTTGCAGGATATTCTGGCCCGAACACATAGTCAATAAGTCAAAATATACTTAAGAAGTAACATTCGTATTACCATCTCTCTAAAATCCCTTTAAAATCAACGTCGGGCTCATATTTCTCATTTCGCTTAAATTAGTAAAGTAGAGTAGAAAGTTAAAAATAGATAACAGTTTTAAGTTTTAATTAAAGAAAACCAATAAAATATATGTTGAGTGCCAGCCTGACTGCCAGGAAATATCTATAAATTGATCACCGCCAAAGCTTTTGATCTCTAACACGTCAACAGATAAAAAAGTCTTTGTAACACTAATTCTTTAATTATTTTTAAATATTTTTTTAAATTAATTATTATATTGTAATCCCAAAGTAAACCAACAGTTTAAGTTAATAAGAAATAGTTCATTTATTATTTAAATTGAAATTAATTTTGTATAAAACAAACTGTTTTTAATCTAAACCACAAAACTATAGACATTACGGTAATTGACCATTTGACTTCTTCATGAAAACAGATTTTAAATATTTAAAGTTCATTAAAACGGTTTTATGTAATTTAAAAAAAAAATGTTAAGCCCTTCATTTTTGGCCACAAAATTAGTTTATAAATTTTAATCAAAATTTATTAATATAATCCTTTATTAATTCGAAGCCGAAAAAGAATTTGAATTATAGAGTAAAAATTAAATCTCTATAAATATTTAACAAAAATCTTTAAATAAAAATTTAAAAACATAATACTTTAGTAGCCAATGACTACTGAACTAATTTAATAATAATAAAGGTTTTCTGCTCTTAGTGCCTTTATTAGGTAATTTTAAATTTTTTTATTTATTTAGGTGTTTTAATAATGATAATTTTCAATAAAAAATAATAATAATTTTAGCACCTAAAAATGATTTTTTTTATTCTTTTTAATAAAATTACAGACTTAGAAATAATGCTTCATTTAAATTGTTATTTGGGCAAAGTATTTTGTAACTGTTTATGCATGCTTTTTCAATATTGAAATTTTTTTGGACATTAATCTTAATTTATTAGATCATCTAAAAAATATTCCTTTACTTTGTTACAGTTTGAGAATAAAATATTTTTATAATTAAAGTTATAGATTTCTTGCCTTTCTAAATTGTTTGCCCATCTGGTAAACTTCAGTTATTTAGAGTTCATAAAAGGAATGTCTCCCAAATTAATTCGAGTTAAATATATCAATGTGTTATTGTTAAAACTATATAGTTAATTTACAAACACCTACAGTTATATAATCTAAGTTCAAAGTAGTTCCAGTTTAAAAAAAAAAAATTGGATTGAAGCAGGTGGAGAGATAGCCCCAGTACATTTAAAAAATTTTTACAGGGTGTCCGGCGGCAAGGTAAACTACTTTGTTTGTTTATAATTTTTGATTAAATGAAAGAGAATGGATTTTATATTGACAAATGTTTTATCCAATATCGAAAATTATGTATGAAAAACAATATCAGATAAATGTCCGCCTCTGTTAGCGTCACGATTGCGAACACTTTTCAACATATTTTTCATTACATTCTCTTACATTTCACGCAGTATTTCATCAATTTTATAAGGAATGTTTTGTTTAGATTGCTTCAGCGTCTCTGGTTTGTTTGCATAAGCCTTGCATTCAGATATCTCCACAAAAAGAAGTCCGGAGCAGTCACATGAGGAGATCGTGAAGGCCAATCAACATCACCATTTCTTGAAATAACTTGTTGTTGGAAGGGGTCTCGCAGTAATTCCGTTGTAATCCTGACTGTATGCAATGTGGCACCATCTTGTTGATACCACATGTGAACCAAGCCCAAAGCATGCAGTTCTGAATTTAAAAGTTTTTAATCATGTCACGATATCGCTCCCATTGACAGGTATTTTTACGTCCTTTATAGTTTCATAAAAGTAAGGTCCAATGAATCTTCCTGACCCAATTGCACACCAGACTCACTTTTTGTGGATGCAAAGGTGACTGACTAATAATTTGAGGGTTTTCCATTGCCGAGAACCGATTTCTCTACTTTTTCACATATCAATTCAAATGAAAATATGCCTCGTCACTCATTATGGTTTTTTTCATTAAAATCGGAGTTATCATGTAGGAGCTATAACATCATATTGGCATATGTACGGCGACATAAATGATCTTCTCGAAAAAGCTCTTGTGGGAAATAAATCTTAAATGGAAATAAATGCAAATCCTTGTGCAAAATTGTGACCAAAGTTGTTCTTTAAAGACAAAGTTTCTTAGCACAGTGTCGAATTAAGGTTGATTGATAGCTTTGAAAACTTTCTTGAGCAGCAGTAGTGTGGTCAGCCGCAGTCCCTCTTTTACTACACGATGAGTAGTGCGTCCTGTTGGCACGTGGTTTCTGCGAAAAGTTTCGCATAACTTTCTTACCGTCACAGTAATCGTTGCTTGATTTCGATAAAATGGTTTAACAATTAAAACACGCTGGCTTACGGAATATTTTTTCGCAACAAATTTGCCATGTTTTTACTTTACGACTGCAAAATACTAACCTGCAAGCGGCGTACTATACCTTGCCGGCGGACACTCTGTATAAAATTTGTAATACGATATATTCCTTGTAAACTATAACAGCTGTCGACTTTAGATATCCTACAAAAAGCCTTCATTTTGGAAAAAAATTAGTGTGATAGGAGCTGGGAGACCAGTAGCCCCCTTGGAAGTCCAATAAATCCATTTCTTAAAAAAAAATTTGCTTTTTATTTTATTATCAATATTTTAAAAAAAAATGTGACGTTTCTGGCAAAGTGGAGAAATGTTCACGGAGATAAATCAAAATAAAATAAAATAAAATAAAATAAAATAAAATAAAATAAAATAAAATAAAATAAAATAAAATAAAATAAAATAAAATTAAATAAAATAAAATAAAATAAAATAAAATAAAATAAAATAAAATAAAATAAAATAAAATAAAATAAAATAAAATAAAATAAAGTAAAATAAAATAAAATAAAATAAAATAAAATAAAATAAAATAAAATAAAATAAAATAAAATAAAATAAAATAAAATAAAATAAAATAAAATAAAATAAAATAAAATAAAATACAATAAAATACAATAAAATAAAATAAAATAAAATAAAATAAAATAAAATAAAATAAAATAAAATAAAATAAAATAAAATAAAATAAAATAAAATAAAATAAAATAAAATAAAATAAAATAAAATAAAATAAAATAAAATAAAATACAATAAAATAAAATAAAATAAAATAAAATAAAAGGAAATAAAATAAAATAAAATAAAATAAAATAAAATAAAATAAAATAAAAAAAAATATAAAATAAAATTTAAGAAAATTATATAAATAAAATAAAAAAAATTTAAATAAAATAAGAAAATTAAAATAAAATAAAATAAAATAAAATAAAATAAAATAAAAAAAATAAAATAAAATAAAAATAAAATAATATAAAATAAAAAAAATAAATAAAATAAAATTAAACAAAAACAAAATTTAAAATAAATAAAATAAAAGGAAATAATATAAAATAAAATAAAATAAAATAAAATAAAATAAAATAAAGTTTTATTTCCCCGACTGACTTCAGAAGTCAACTATGGCACTATTTTGCATTTCAGGCAGTTTTCTACATATTTATTGCAATTTTTATTCTACAAAATATGAAAGTAGGAATAATAAAAGTCGTTTTTTCATATTTTTTGAAAAATCAGATTCTATGCGAAGTTTATATAAAGAGTTATGCAAGCTAGATTTTTTTTCTCAAATTGACACTTTTATCACTGTGTTTTGAATAACGTTTAAAACAGCGTCAACAGCGGGTAAATTAATGGTTTATAAAGGAAATCTTTATTAAAATCTCTTTTTTAAAACTTCTATAAATTGAAAAAAAGTTTACTTATTAGAAGGTAAATATTTTTTTAGATCTTATTATCAGTTCTTTTACGGACGATTATGAGTGAATTACTAATTTACAACAATTACAACGAATCCTTATTTCCTGTTTGATCTGAATTTTTTTTTTAATTATTTGTTACTTGCTGTTACCTGCCTCTAAGCTGTCATTATAATAGCTATTAAAATTAATTAAGTAAACGTTTAATATTTACAACTAATTTGTATACTTATTAAATAACATTATACAAAAGATAATTGCCAATAAAACTTAAACTAAATTAATTGCTTTTCTAATCCTGGTTTATGTTAAATGCTTTTCTCTTTAAAATATTTCCATTTCTTCTCTATGATTTTATAATTGTTCAGCCCATAATTTTCCAATAAACATTTCCTGTCTTTTGCATAAAAACTATTTTCCCGATAATTTTATGGCAAATCATTGACAACAAATTAGTTAACAGATTTATGCTATAAAATTGCAAGAACATAAAAAATGTTAACCCAACAAACAGAAAGGTTAGTTCTTACAGTGAAAGCGATTTAAAATTAAACTTTTTCTAGTTTTAAAAAATGCTTTCGTACTTTCTTATATTTAGTGTTTAGAAACATAATACTCGTGGAAATGTAAACTGTCACAATGGTTTTTTCCAAATGCTTAAACTAATCTTACAATAGACGTTTGCCTGTATCTTGTTTATTGGGTATTGGCTATTCTGTTAATCGCTTATTTTTACTTGTTGTTGTATTTATATCACAATTCTTACTTTGTGTCGTGTGCCAAAATCATTTCTTTTGCAATTCCAGTTATATAACTTTACTGCTTTACAGTTGACAACTGTCATTACCTGGAGGTCATAAAATCATAAGGTTTATCTAAAGCTTTATGTATTTTTCTTTCAAAAATAAAATGGTTAAACTTTTTTCCAATTTCTGGAATAGTTATAGCTTTTGTTACCAAAAACAAAACAACCTGTTGTTAATAGTTTTGATATTGCTGATGACGGGTTTTTTTTGGCAATAAACCTTTCGATTGACAAATTGTTGGCCATTGAAGTTATTTGTTTCTTTGTTTCAGTTATTTAGATGGATACTATTTCAAAGTCATTGAGGCCTTTCTTCACCAAGTTTATTTGGTTTTTTTGGGGCTTACTGTTTGGTGAATGCCTAAGATAAACTGTAGAAATTTGAAGAATTTATTAAATACACTTTCAAGGAATGTCATTGTTGTAAGAAGGCCAAATAAACTGTGACACAAAAGTAATGGTTGAGAATAAAGTTTGTTAAGCGCTATTAAGTTATGGAATATTTTGTTATTTCCGTTAAAGAAAACTGCAGCCTTAAAAAAATTAACATTTTTGTTGGCAATAAATTAAAATACGGAATAAGTAAAATTTTTTTCCAATACCAGCATTCATTACCTGTCTGTCGCGGCAATGATGATTCCGGGTTAAACCTTCTCTTAGACGTAGGGTCAATAATGGACTGACATTTACTAAATTTGGAGAAATAATTTCTTTCTATTAAAAACTAATAATTTATGCGGAGAAAAATATATTGACATCAGAGATGAGCGATCCCGTGTTTTTGAAAGAATACTGTATACAGTGAACGTGATTTGTAAATCACTCCTATTATAAAGGGTGACCTTTATCGCTGTTTATTTTTTTGGAAACAAATATATTACTTTCATTAACATGTTTTGTATATTAAAAGTGACAATATTTCAGCTTTTAGTTACTTCACAAAAAGTCTTAAAAATGTTACTTTGCACTAAAAATCATATTAAAAGTAACAATATCGTTGTAACAGTTACTTTACCACCAGTGAAACCAGTAGTTTCAAAGTCACAGGTATAAAATCACAGGCACAGATATATTGCACATTTATACTTGACATAATTAGCTATTCGAATTTTATATCAATAAATGGTAGTAATGCAAATATGACTTATATGTAGGGCGACCATTATTTCTGGTCCAAAATCACTACGCTTTTCAATTTTCATAGTCTAAGAATCACCTTCGCTTGGAACGTTCAATTAAAATCACTTACTGAGTCTATGAAATATTTTCCGTCCGTCTGGGTGCCTATGTATTTGCAAAATATTTTTAATCACTTTTGGGGAGCTTTAACAGATTTAAATAATTCAAATACACTTTTTGCTGCTAAACAAATACATTACTTTCTAATTTTCCTATAACTTATCCAATTGTTTGATGAAAGAAATTAAATTTTCAATTTATCTTGAAAAATCAATACAATCATTACAATTTTAAAAAAATCAGTACATTTCAGCACAAAAATTTTAATTCAGTACACCAAATGAAAAATCAGTGTTTGTACTGATGAAATTAGTACGATTGGTCACCCTAGTTATATGGGGAAATATGGCGAACATATTTAACCGCTCGCAAAAAAAATTAGGCAAAAGAATTTACAGCATAATTTATACTTATTTATTTTTTTGAAGATTGAGTCATATTTAAAATATTTTTAATCGTTAAAGCATTTAACGAGACGAGTTTTTTATGAGACCTAAATGAAATTTCCATACTCAAAGAATGCGTTTATGACACAATAAGATGGTTATGTCAAAGTTTGTCTTCAGATATTTAAAATTGTGACCAGTATTTTAAAGCTTTTCCGACGTTCCGATTGTTGAAAGAAGAGCCAAGAATAATTCATCCAGCAAGGCAATTAAAATTCGATCATTGCAATTAAAAGTGAACTTATCGACTTTTACCTTTTAACGCTACACACACAAGCAAGAATAATGAAATGATAAAATGATAAAATCAAACATTTGAAGTTTCCGAGATACAGCGTATCGAAAAATTCATAAAAAATGTTAATTTGTAGGGGGGGGCTCCTCTACTCCTACCAAAAAATTTTTCCAAAATGTAGGTCTTATTATCCATTTAATTCTTGTAAATCATATAAAGTCAATAGCTGTTATAGCTTCCGGAATATAGAGTATAGAAAATATCAATAAAACTGTTAATTTGTAAGCAGGGTTCCCCTTCCCCTACTCTTACCAAAAAAATTTTTCCAAAATATGGGTCTTATTGTCCATTTACTTCTTGTAAAACATTTGAAGTCAAAAGCTGTTACAGTTTCCGAGATATAAAGTATCGAAAATTTAAGAAAAATTGTAAATTTGTAAGGGGGGTTCCCCTTCTCCTACTCCTATCAAAAAAATTTTCCAAAATGAAGGATTTATTGTCCATTCAATTCCTGTAGAACATTTAAAGTCGATAGTTGTTACAGTTGACAAGATATAAAGTATCGAAAATTTCATAAAAATTGTTAATTTGTTTGATATCTGTCATTTTCCCAAATGTAGGTCTTTTTGTCCAATTGCTTCTTGAAATTGTAGGGAAAACACCACTTCTTCTGATCTTATCTGGAAAAAACTTTTCACTAAATTAGATTTCTATTTGTTAAGCAACCTTCCCAGGTTTTGTGGCAAGAGGGACTATATTTACTAAGATATACTAGGATAAATGCAGGGGTTCCGCTTATATTTCGGTCAACAATGAGCCGATATAATGATTTCATATATAAAATTTTTCTAAAGATATTTTTGATTGTCATAGATCAAAACGTTTGCTGTGAGGCTTAGTTGGAGTCCGAAAACTTGATTTAGCCAGACAAGCAGACGTGCAAACAGGCATGGCTTTATCAACTTCCCTATCTATAAGGATCCAGAATATATATACTTTATGGGGTCCAAAGTACATATTGTAAAAATTACAAACGGAATGGCAAACTAATGTGTACCCTTATCACTATGTGAAGGGTATTAAAATATACAAATCAACTCAGAAATTTGTTGGGGGCACGTAAAATGCATTCTCCTAAGGACTACTTGGAAAAGCTAGACTCGACCACTTAGACGAGCTATTCTCAATGGCAATAGGCCCACTATCTTAGAAGAACCATTATTGCAAAACCACCAATGCGTTATTTGCTTAAAATAGCAAAGAAAATCTTATTATTTCTTTTCAACGCCAAGCTAGGGCTTAAATATTTCCAGCCAATATGGAGAGTAGCATTGTTAGAGATTATTTGCTTTTTACTTTAATTTAGAAGGTGCTTGAGATTTGCGAAAGAAGCAATTTTAATATCTCGCTGCAATCAATTGGGCACTAAACACAAATATAAATTCTAATAAACATATAGATCTAATAATCCGAAACTAAACGGCTTTATAAGATATGGTTTTAAAATACAAAATTTATTAACTATTTGTATAATCCTAAGCCCCTCCTCAAATGAATATTTTCACTAATTTAGCTTTTTAATATAAATTGATCTCTTTAAATTAAATTTTTAAATAATTTTAATTAAATTGTCTATTCAATAAAACCAAAAACATCAATAAATAATCGTTAGTGGCTTCTTGTAAATTGACGCCTAAATGCCACCTTAAAAGCTGGAATATATTTTAAGCTTTTAAAATGATTTGAATTTTTTTGTACCACAAGCCGCCAGATTTAAATAAATAATTTTTTCAAAATTACCATTATTGGAAACCGATGAGTGGTGATAAAATGAAAAAATCCTATTTGTTGTAATTTTCTTAAAAATGTTTGCATTAATTTCTTTGTTTTAATATAAAAAGCTTTAATTGGTTTCGTTTAAAATTGATTAAAAAAAATTATTGGAAAAGTTAAAGTTTTCGGTTGTATGGCGGGCGGCGTTTGCTAGAGCTTTGCATTTATAATAAACATTATTGTTTATAGTTAATTAAGTCAAAAGCAAAATAAGTTAAAATATGGGGAGTCAAGATAGAGATGCGGCCATAATTAAGGTCTGACTGTGCGCCTGAGTTAATGAGTTTTTGTTTGGTATTTTTCAAAACTATGAAAATTACAAATATTTTCATTTCGGCTTTTTCCTCTTATTTATGGTAAAAAGAATGTCACGAGCTTTACAGTTCAAAAATGGAATTTAAATTAAAGATTATACCACAATAATTGTATTCATTTAGCTTTTTTTTTGAATTAATTACAAAACACAAAATGAAATTTTTACTAAAAGTCGCTTAACGAAATTAAAAATATTTGGAAAGCACGTGCGGCATGATAAAGCTTAACTTTTATTTCCAGTGTAGTTTTGTTCAAAACCATAAAAGTTTTTTTTCTAAGTAATTTAATGATTATTGTTATTTCTTTAACAGGTGGAACTTAGTCATAACATAGTTTTAACCAAAAATACTTTATTATTTTACAATTTTTATCCATTTAAAATCATTGCTTTTTCGGAAGTGATTTTAGTTATGAATAAAAAAAGTGTATTTCTTGCTCAAGCATGAGCCACAAAGGGTTCGTAAAAGTTAAGTGCCAAATAACATTAAACTTAGTTTGAGTGATTTTATGTTAAAAAATGTTTTAAATATTTTTTTTTTAAATCATTTGAAGTTTTTTAAGCACAGAAACTCGTATCTTTTAGCTGCTTTTACAGATGATATGAATGTAACGACTATTTGAATCAATTCTAACAGCAAGTTTTATTGAAAACGTTTTGTAGTGATTATTGCTTCTCTTCCAATATTCCACATGGGCTTGTAATCATGTATTTTTTTTATTATTAATTTATTCATTAAGAATTTTTTTCACACTCATTAAGAACTTCCGCTTATAAATATTGTCATCAGGTTTTAATCAACTTCCCTTTCGGTAAACACTTTACAATATTTAGCTGGTCAAGTGCGTGTGTAATTGCTTATAAGCTGCATGGTTTTAATACATGCATAACACTTGTATCAATGACTCTTATAAAGGTATTTAATAATGATTTTTTTAATTTTATAAATAAAAAAAAATTGTGTCATACCTTAACAAACATCTGAATATGTGGTAGTGAATATAAAAGACAGTTCCTTTCAAAAACCTGATACTTTAGTAGAATTTTTTAATATTTCAGATTTTTTATTTTATTTTCCTAATAAATTGAAAATATTTTTTTTTTGTATTTTCTCAAATAGTGCCTTACAAAAGAAAAAATACACACATAGCTCACATTTCGATGAGAAAACAATTCTTTTCTGCATTGGACTTCAAGAAAGATGAGAACTAGATACCTGCATCAATTGCTATTTCAAGATAATTCAAGACCCGGATGATTTTGTAATTCTTGTACTGTTGTGCGATTAAACGGTTTAAGTGCTGTAATGTGGAGTATCTGACACAGTTTGTGTGCTGCAGTGTAGTGTAGTTAAGAATAAAGAGTGGTGTCATGCACTGTTGTTGATTCAACTTATATACTGTCATGATGTGTGGTCGCTAAAAAAATTACTGTGATGATGTGTAGTCAACAACAACAAAATTGTGTGTATTACACCCAATGTTGAATAGATACATAAACAAACATATATACAAGCAGGCAAATCAATATAAAATTCATGCGTAATTACATTACATTACATACATGCATTAAAAATCAACCCCCGGTTATAAAACTATTACACCAGGAACATCCCGTCAACAGTAAAGTTTCAAGATGAATTGAAATTAAATTGTGTGATCATGATGAATTGATGTGCCGTTGTTGTTAACTTAACTGTGCTTAAGTGTAAATATATTTTTCATTTAAGTTAAGTTAAGCAAACAAAAGAGATGGCGAACAATACAACGCAGTATTTTTCTGTTGTGTGTGCACACGTAAGGTATATGAAATAAATTGAAAATTTGAGATGATGTCTTATTTAGTATGGTCTTGAGCTGGTCTCTAATGAGTATGCCAGCTCTTATTTTGGAAAAACTTTTTCGGCCTTTGAAAGTTGATTTTAACAATCAGACTTACGAAACTGGAAAATTCGACATTGCGATCAATTACAATCGAAAATAGTTAGATATTGCGTTCAAGTGCTTTGTGGGGTTGCCAATCGCTACTAAAAATATCGCCCACAATACGTTTGAAAGCAAAAGTGTATTTAAGACTTATGGTCATTCAATACTCGCTTTTGTATTGTAATTATTCTTATTTGGAGTCATCAAGGCTTAAAAAAATATGTAAAAACAAGGAGAATATAAAGTGAAACCAGTATTATTCTAGTAGTCGATTAATCCATGCACAATATTCGAATTATTTTTTAAACGAAATCGGCAATTTTTTTTACTCAAGTGATCAATCGACTAAAAATTGCTTGATTAATCGAGCCATTATTGTTTGTGTGGAAACCCTAATACAAACCAATTTATAATTCATGTGCACTATGGGTGGTGCTCACTGTGTGTCTCAAAATGTTTTATAAAACGTGCTTTTGTTCATATAGACAGTTTATTATTATTATTGCCGATCATTAACTTTTCACCACCAAATGGCAGCCAATGCCAAGTTTACATGCAAAAAGCCAAATAAACCAGCCAGAAAACAATTATGTTGTAAAGTTCAAGTACAAATAAAAAAAAATATATTAATTTTAAAGCAAATGTAGTTTTTAAAAAAAATTATCAAGTTCATATGTAAATAAATATTAAAGTACTGCAATTACTTTTACAAATTTGCTGAATATATTAAGAAAGTAATAAAAAACTATTAGGTGAAACATGAGAAAAACATACAATTTTATAAATACTTTAAATGGAGGTTGTTAATATATAAAAATAAATTAAACTTAAGTTATAAATAAAGAGCTTATTTATTACATAATTATGGCAAAAAATTGTAATTGGAGTTAAAAAAAAATTAATCTTAATATAAAACAAAAATATGTTTAATCAATATAAAGTTAAAAAAAACGCAAAAATTTATTTTCAAGCTTTTCTAAAAAATTTAATTTATTTGTTTTTAAAAAGCATATTTATAATAACTTTTGTTTAAAATATGTACAGGGTGGCCGGTGAAAGCTGCTACCAAAAAAAATTACTTTTGAATAGAATGTCGCACATATGTCACGAAGGGTGAAGATTATTTCAATTCAATTATTTTTTAATTGAATTACGTTAATACATATGCTTTAATTGTCGGTGACAGATGTGCGAGATCTTACCAAAAGTTATTTTATTAGTATCAGCTTTCATCAACCACCCTGTAAGAAAAAATGAAAAACTAATCAAAATTTAAATGTTTTAAAAACATTGTCTTTTTAATTTTTCTTTAAATATAAATTTTTACTTAAGTCTTTTATATGTAAAACAAACAATCTTGAAAACTTCTTTAAATTATAGACTCTGTACTAAGAAAAATTAATTTTTATATATTTAGTTCTTTGTTAAAATTAATGCCAAAAGAACTTGTTTTACACTTCTAACATGTAAGAACAAGAATCTCTTAATGAAGACCAAACGTGTTGTTTGCAACATTGTTGCCAACCTTGTCACCGACTACGTCCAAGTGATGCCACTATATGCATCTATTTGTCATTTTTAATTATAAAATAAATAGAGTGAATCATTTTTTGCAGTTTTGCCACAACAACAGCTTAAAGTAAATTAAAAGCAATTTATTTCTTTAAATGAAAAATCGTAACCAGTAGACAAAGCAGTAGTAAAGTGTGCAAAAACATATGTTTGCGATTAAATAAACAATTAAAACATTCTACATTAAACACATAACTGGGAAACAAGATTTAAAATTGTAGGCAAAAATTAATTTAAAAAGTATTTTTAAAAATTAAAAATTACTAAAGAAAATAATTTTTTAGAATTAAAAAAAATTATTTTATAAACTTTTAAAATAGTAAATGAAAAATTGGAAAACATTAGTAATTATTAGAAATTATTAAAAAATTATGTTAAATTATTTTAATAAATCTTACAGAAATAAATGAATGAATTATTGATGCTAAGTGTTGTTCTATTTTTTCTTATTACATTTTTAATTCTAAATAATGTTTATTTATGTGTTTTTTAATGTACCTAATTCATAAGATATTATATTTACAACAATTATGACCAATATGGGTTTGGTCTTTGTTATTATTTTTCCTTTTATAGTATACTTTGTTGCTATTTTTTTTAGATGCTTGTCATGCTATTTTAAAGGCAAATTAACATAATAGTCCCTTAAAAGAAACAAATCGTGCACACTAAATTCTATATTTTGTCAGCAATACACAATTTACTTCCATTAGAAAGTTGTTTTTTTTTTCAAAAAAGAAAAAAAACAGAAAAAAGGCAATTGTAGATAATAATCTCTTAAAAATCAATTGCACGGTTTCACTTAATTAACATTTATAGCCTGTTTACCGATGTCGAACGAATACTTTCGTTCGCATGCTAAGCGAAAGAAAACTGATTTCGGTTTACCTAACTATACTTTAAGCGAACGTTCACTCGAAAGACAAGTCGAACGAAAACAAAAGCATTTTCATACAAAATTGGGTTTACCTAAGTCGAACGCAAGCTAAATATGCGAACGTAAATGTCAAAATCAGTCACATGTTATTTTGCTTTCGAGTGACATAAAAGTATGTAGTTTTTGATGAAAATTAAAGACCACTGTGTATTAAAATGCTAAAAACTATAAGTTAAACAAGTTCTCAAGGGTTATTGGTTAAAACATCATATTGTTTAAAGTTAAAATTAAATGAAATTTGATTTTAAAAAAAATCTACAAAAATTTTGTAAGTTTTAATTAAGAAATGTTTTCAGTGATGTCAATTATGCCGAATTTTTATCTTATTTAAGACCACTTGTATTAACTTATATTATTTTTTATATTTAAAAATAAAAACAGTTTTTTATTAGTACAACTTGTAAATTTTTCTTTATTTGAAGAGCGGAGTTCCCGTTTCCCGGGTTGCAAAAAATTCCAGGAATAAACCTTACTAACAAGTAAAACATTTCTTAAACAATTAAGTACTGACTGCGTCATTTTTGTAGCTAAGCCATGGTTTAAATATCCCAAGAACCTAGGACTTGTTAGTATTATGCTATGTAATTTTAACATGAAAAAAGATACACATTATTGAAAAAGACATTTTCTTTGTCTGTTAGTGCTTTATAATTTAAGAAAGTTAGCATCACGGCTATATGTATAAAAAATGTTCTTATTGTGAAAGTGAGTGCATACTGTTGGGAGGCAAAAAAGTTGGCAACGTAAACAGACATTATTACAAAACTTATAGCAAAATAAAATATATATATATTTTGATCCACACCTTAAAGGGAAAAAACAAATTTTTAAATTTAAAATGGATTTGAAGTATTGATTTTAAGGAAAATTTCGCCTAACAAATCTATTGCAAATTTAAAAATTGTTTTATGCAAATGCCCCAAAGTATGTAAGCATTTTACTATTTATATTTTTCTCTGTTGAAAACGAACCTGTCAGTAAAGGCGAACGATAGTTGTCGAAATACGTAAACCCAAATTTATTCGAAAGCGAGTGACTAGCTTTCATTCGTATAGGTTTTCGTTCGACATCGTTAAACAGGCTATTAGTTTGGCTAAAATAGTTAGTTTTAATAGTTGTGTGGCACTCGCTAAAAAAATAAAGTGTGTTTCTATCGCTATCCTCAAAGCAAATGAGAAAATTATTGTCGGCTAGGCTTGCCAATATCCACTCTACACCACAATTTGTTTTGTAAAAACTTCATCATACTAAAAAAATGGCAATTTTTAGTAGCTGGGGCAATATGTGACCTGAGGTATGTTATGGAGTAATCATTATAGACCTTGGGCAGAAAAAACTCTTAATGCAAAGAGATAAGTTTTTTCAAATGGTTATCTGGAGTCGTTTCTGGAAGCCCATGATTGGGTGCAAAAGCCTAATAGCTAGTTACACTAAAAAAATATTACAGTAACTGACTGTTAGTTATTTAGGAAGTAGTCCGTAAAGTTGTTTTTAAATGAAAAAACAGTTAAATTTAAATACAATATTTTTTTCAATTGATTTGAAGGGTTATTCATAGTTTCAGCTAAACAAAAATACTAAAATTCAGTTAAAATTATCTTTATTTTTTTTTTTGGTAATATTTAACTTTGTTTTTATTTTCTGATAGTTTGTGTTTTGTTGTAAATGAAAGAAAATCTAGTTGATTTTAGACGAAAATGTAAGTTAATTTTTTGGTGCCTGAATTTAAATAAAATATCCAGTTATTTTAAATAGATTTCCAGTTGATTTTACCTTAATAATTTTTTGAGTGTACTTAAAAATTTCTGACAACTGAAACCAGAACAAATAAGAACCGATCAGCCATGACTACCGATAAATACCTCGGATAATACGAAACATTAAGAGATAAAAGGCGTTTTCCATAATGGCAAAACCTGGTGGTTAGAGTAGGACGAACCTACAATGCACAAGATAAGTTTCATAGGAAAATTGCTTGTAAAGGCAATTAAATATTGTATAATAATTTAGTAAGAGAAGATAAGATGTCTGCTGCATAAGGTGGGTATAAAATTACAAGCCAACAGAACAAAAAACACTTTGGACCCAGAAAATTTTTTCGTAATAGAAATGAAGAACTAAACAGTTTCAAGAGTGAAAGATCGAAATTTGGGCAGAAAACTATTTTCTTTTGCTAACCAACACAACACAAATACAAGAACCAAATCTTCTGAATCTGCAACTATCACATTGAAAAGGGCGATAAGTCCTGAAGCCCATTTGAAATATCTAAAGCAACTGTGGCTATTCGCAGCCTTGAAAATTGAAAAGCTCCAGGACCCGAGATATAAACAGTTATGTAAATGGGTGTCAGTCGTGGATCGTGACCTCCTAAGGTAAAAATGCAACGCAAACCTTCATAAATCGCTCTCTCCAAAGAATAATTTAAATTATTTGGTTAAAAACCTTCTCGATCGCAAGGTTGTAAAAAATCGCAATCTAAAGCAAGAATAGACATGTTTCGGCAATAAGTTTCGAAACCCTGATAGCGATATTAGCAAAACAGCCCTTAATACAATTTCCAAAGGAAGTTGAAGACAAGGAAAGTCATCCCATATATGGCGACAACAGATAAACATGGAATTGGAGAGAAATCAAGCTAAGAGCAACGGACAGACCAAGATCGAGAAAATTTTTAATTACATGTGATGCTCTCAGGATAAATAAAGGATGTCAAATGAACCTATCACATCTTAGTTCAGTCTAAGAGTCGAAGGTACGTGACTAAAAACATATATAAATAATTTTGTGCATATTAAAGAATGCTCGAGAAGTTTATATCCAGAAATGCTTTTTCTGAAAAGGCAAAGGTAAAAAATTATTACTACTTTTATATGGGCTTAGTCCCTACACCAAAAAACATATTAGTACGAAATTTCATATTTTAGCCGATTTAAGTAGAAGGTTATTCTTAGTCAATCGGTATAAATAAAAGCGGTTTTCAGACCATTTTTTTCACGTTCCGAATATCTGCGTAAACGCATAAGACCCTTACCATGTATGGTGTTTATTCACATTTTTTTTGAATTAAACATTTTAAAATAATATTCTTTTATTATTTATTAAATTGCAAAAGAGTTATAGTTAAATTTCCAGGTTTTACTAATTTTTTTTAAATAAATCCTTTACACCTCTGTCGTCTTTGTTAAAGAACACATCATAGAAACGTTAAAAATTCATTCAATCGTGCATTCATTCATTAATTTAATACTGTGTTACAGTTGTAAGTTTTAGTTCTGTGTACGTGTGTTTAGCCAACCTTATTGGCTAAATGTCTGACATGAAAATGATGCATTTAATTTTTTTTAGATCATGAGCAATTTTTTTTTAATTAGAAGAATTAGGGACTGTAATAATTATGCAAAAAAAATCTTAAAGATAACAATTATTTTTTGATTTTTATAATTTTTGTCCAAAAATAAAAAACAAAAAAGGGGTTTATTTGTTTTATTTTTTTTAGCGGAAGTATTTTTTTTTTAAATTTCTTTTAAAATCAATTTGAGAAAAATAATCATAATATTTTGACTTTTATATTAATTTGAAATTTATCAATTATTTTTGTCAAAAAATAAAAATATTATTTCTAAAAAAAAACATTAAGTCAGAATTCTAAAAACCACTTGATTTAAAAAATCTAGTTTAATACCATCAATATGGTGTATTTCACTTGCCTCTCCGATGTTTCGTTGTACATCATATTTTTTGTTGAAAATTCGAAGACAATTATTATTTACTAAATAAAATATTTGTGATCCCTGGATAGAAAGGAATCGATTGTTAAATTTTAATAATATAATGGTTTTTTCTATTTTACTTACCTCCGTGTTTTATTTAAAATTCTAATATTATTTAACAATTATTATGTAGCAAAAAGTGGGTAAATTGTTGTGGTGTCTTTTGAGTGTTTAGATAAGGCAAAGTGATTTAGAAAAGGGGCCAATCTAGTGGTTCGTTGTTACTACAAAAAATTGCGTTCTTACTGCCTTAGATATAATTGTACATTTGTAGAATTTGTGACTACCCTGTTTTGATATGACCATAGCCCTCGACAAATGTATGGTCTCTTAGAACCCATGTTTGGACTACGGCTGGGATTACCAGATCTTACCTGTGGTCGAGAGGTATCTCAATAGGTCATTCATCTTAACACCCCACTTAGGTCGTTCAATATTTAATGGATTAGCTAGAAATCTATGACTCCAGGTGGTTCTTAAACGGGAGTTGAGTCTACTGGCGGATCTACCTACTACCCAGGGACACGGTTAGACTGATATCAACCTTTTATTTCAGCTTAGCAGTTGAAACTCACACTTGACGCTACAACAACCTAGTGACCCTGTGCTTGTCTAGATAATGCCATTTGCTCTCAGCCCTTAAAAAGGTGTCTTGAGATCCTGCTTTTAATAGTCGACAGCAGAGATGGTTCTGCACTAGCCAATGTAGAGACAATCCAAGTTTAGACAGCTCATCTGCCCGTTCATTACCAAAATGGTCCCCACTAATGGGTTCCTTGAGAAACTGCCACACCACTTACTTCTGTAGAGGTTGGGAAATATAAGCCCTTAATTAAAGTCCGTATGGGGTATAATATAAGTAGGCAGATGGTTGAGCTTGGATAGAAAGCAATATGCTCAAGACTATCGCATATTATGTGTGTGCTTTTTACGATTATTTTTTTTTTACGTTTTCGAAAATCCTTATTCATATTAAACGGTAATATTAATGAAAGAAAATATAATGCCTCTAATCAAAATTTTACAGAGATCCCGCTTAGTACATTTTTTTACGACACTTTTTAATAAAAAAATAGTAATTGTACAACAATGCCTATGTTTTGAATGAAACATTAATTGGATAGGAGTGGGGAAAGGGGCAGCTCCTATACAATTCTTTAAACCTGCCACAAGTAATTTTATTATAATATTTGCGGTTCGAAAACAACTTGGCTATATCAAATGGCTGGGTACAACAAAAGACCAATGTGAAGTGAATATAAGATTCGGAACAGATGAATACAGAGTTCTTACTGGTTTATTAGTAAAATAATATAATACTGCAACAAGATCTATTGAAACAAGTATTTACGTTCATAATTTTAATTTAGTTTTAAATGTCATAATATTTTTCATGGACAATTTATTGATTTTAAAGTTTATGGTAAAGTTGCGCTGGTCTTGTTATTTAGAAACTTGAAAATAGCTTGTTCTTACGTTGTTGATTTTGCAAAAGCAAACTTTTCGATTTTTCTATGTGTGTGTATGTCAGTATACCCAGTTGGCCACGTCTTTAAGACATCATCAAGGTTGTGTGGACGAGAATATAGCAACCTGCATGACAGGTATAGGACATCTATAACAAATTGTCAACGGCTTCAAATAAATGTCGCGAAGATCGTGTTTGTCGTTAATACATTTGCAAACATACATTTGACAACATTTTCATGTGCTTGATACAAGATTTCTATTGAGACATTGACTTTAACGCGGTTGAAATAATACACTCTTCAGACATATTCCCTTGTTTTATCGTAGAATATATCACAGTGCTGCCCACTGTTCCGAGTTTTGTCGTTGGTGGAGGTTTCCTCTACGTTGTCTTTTAAAGATAAGGGACAAATTTTGAAATACCATACCTTTGTATTCGATGAAAATGCCATGTATTACATTTTGGTCAACTGGGTATATTTATAAAATTGAGATTGATTGACTTTTCCGTTTTGTGGTAAAAAATTATAAGCAAAACTAACATAAAGACCTTAATTAAAAACTGTCATAATAAAGTCTTGTTAACAATGTCAAGTGTAAGTTACAAAGTAAGTTTTTACAATCTGCATGCAACAAAGTCGTTGCAATGTGCTTTGTTTATTAAACAAAAAATTCCAGAAAACACAAAATTGATAAAAAAAAAATTTTACACACTTTTCTCAAATATTTACTACAATAATTATATGATAAATGGGTACCTCATAGATATATTATTTTATGTCAGTATTGACATCGATAAAATCAAGAATTTTTTTCTTTAACTCATTTAAAATTGCACTTGCAATTTGTAAATGTGATCAGTACTTAGGTTTTCTTAATTTTAATGTAGGAATTTTTTACGCCATCTGATCTTCTCGCCATTTATAGCACCTTGTTTCGAACGAAAATGAAATATAACTCTTATGTATAGCCTGGTGTTTTAAAGTCTACTTTGAAGCTATTTGACCGCGTACAGGAGCTGACTGAGCTACTAATCGGTGACGTTCGGGTATTTAACTGTCTTGATTTTCTAGAGCACCATCGTAATGTGGGATGTGTTTTACTGTTTTATCGATATTATAATGAAAATTACTCTGAATGAATAAGGGAACTTGTTCCTGAAACTCGGTGCTTTGTGCGAGAAGAAGAACACACTTATTTGTAGTCAAATGGCCAGTGAATCGCATCACTAATTACAGGGAAATTCGACCTTTAGTATCACAATTCGTATTTGGAATAAGCTTTTTAAAAATTTATTTTCTGTCACATGTAATATCGAGAAATTTAAATCAAATGTCCACAAACAATACCTACATTTCTGAAACCAACACAGCTCAGTGCATAATAGGGGGCCATCCCCTAAATGCTGGTTATTTAAAAATTAAAATTTATAAGGGTGATTTATAATAGCTTTTTACAAATGAAAGCAATAACAATTGTCTTGTATTTAATCCTTGTTAGTTTAACTTCTTTTCTCTTTCTCTTGTTGACTTATTTTCTTGTGAGAGAAACTCAATAATGATAGAATAAAGATTATGCCACACGCATGATTTCCTAATAGATAACATAAGTAGTAATCACATACGATTGCCAAACCTCTTCTATATGATTAAACTACAAATCCTAACAAAAAATGTATGTTTTTCGTTTATATGTACTTACATATGTGCAACCCTACAATAGAAATCTTTAGAACAAAAAGCAACAACGGCATAACAGAAAAAGCACAAGAATTATAAACAAAAGCACATAAATGGAAAGATTTAAAATTATGACATCACCCATCCCACAGTTCTTCTTTTGTAGGCATATGAGAGATTTTGCTTATCTTTAAATCCTTTCGTAACCCAACTTAACCTTAATTATTGTAAATCGATAGCCGAAAACTACTTTATTTATTATTGCTTTATTTTTCTTTAACAATTTCGTTTAAAACTTTTTATTAAAGATGTTAACTCGAAATTTATTTAATTTATTTCAGTAATCTCACTATTAAAAAGACAAGTTCTTGAAAGAAACCTATTAATTCATTATTTTTTCGAAAACTTGATGATAACTGCACTGCTGGCCGTATGAGCAACAAACATGTTGCTGATGATTTTTATAAATGCGATAATCGAATATTATGAAGAGCTAAACTTTGTAGCTACGAAAAAAATAACGAAATACTGATTCCTTAAAACAAATGTTAATAAAAAAATAATAATTTTATTTTCAAGATAAGTTTAATGCAAATAATGATTTGTTGGTAAAAAAATATACATATATAAAAAATAAAAATATTCAAAGATAACTAAGTATGAACTTAAATATCATCATGCAATTTCTCAATAAAAAAAATTTTAAAAACTATATGCTGCACAGTGTGGCCAGCACAAAAAAACCCGAACAGCTATTAAACTATTTTATCTTTATCTTGAACAGAATAAATTAATTTATCAAATTTAAAATCCTTACCAGAAAAAACAACGACGTACTTGAATACAAGCAAAAGTAAAATTTCTAACTTTGAAAAACTGAACTGTTGGTAAAGTCTTAGCCTGGCAATCTCAAGTCAAGTCCGGCAATCACAAGTTAGGAGCTTAAGCTTTACTTAGACCTTTCACATGGTGATAAAAACACATATATTAGTTTTTTATTTCATTTCTGATTTCTATAATATCTATTTCCTACCAGATAATGTATATATGTATATTCGGGATCCTTATAGATAGGAAAGTTGATTTAGCCATGTCCGTCTTTTCATGTATTCAAATCAAGTTCCCGCAGCTAAAAAAAGTCAGACGGAAAGCATTTTTATGTCAAAGTATCAAAAATATTCTTAGCCAAATAAATTTTTAAAACCAATAAGATCGATTAACTATGGACCAAGATATAAGCAAAAACCTATAATGACCCATATTTTTCAGAAAATATAGCTTGTCAGCGTTGTCCATAAACTTCGAATATTTATACCTTAAATTCAGTGGCCTAATATAGGGAAACTTTTTTTTTTTGATAGCAGCAGTGGAAGTGGTATTCCCCCTATAACTGCCTAAATATCTCGAAAACTATAACAGCTGTCGACAATTAATTTAAAAAAAGTGTTTGTTCAACAGCGCTTATATCCTGGAGAAAAAATTGGTTGGAAGGGAGAAGGAGAAAGGGCAGCCTCTCTGCAAATTAACAATTTTAATGAAAGTTTTAATACGATATATCTCGGAAACTATAGCAGCTATCCACTGTAAGTATCCTACGAAAGTAATTGTATAGGTACAATAATTTCTATATGTTGACCAAAAAAATTACTTAATAAAAAGTAGGGAGAAGAGTCCTTAATGCTTATGAACAATTTTTATTAAACTTTTGATGGGAACCTTCTACAAATTTCTTCTATGTTTTTTTTTTTTATTTAAAAAATTTTTATGAAATGTACTAGCAAAACCTTTGCTTACCTGGTAAGTTAGCAAGTAATATTGGAGAGGAACAATCACTAATTACCTTTTAGCCGAATAACTAATTATTTTTGTTTAAGTTGTCCCGAAATTCACGACCCCTGCATACAAATGTGCTTACAAAAATCAATCAAGTAACTAGTTAAATAACTGAACAAAATAAATAAAACTTAAAGGATTTTAAAACAAAAACATGCTATAAAGCCTGTTTCCTAGTCCTTTTTTGCATATATACCTGAAAATGTAACTATTAACGCCCTTACTAAAATGTAGTTTTGCTGTCGAAACGAACTCACTACCTTGTCACCTATGAAGTACTCAAATTAAAAAAAAATTTTGCTGGGTGGAAATTGCATCGCATATACAAACGTTAAATTTTTTTGAGGTTTTCTATCTCGAAAACATGGACAGTTTTGGACTTTAAACTTTGCACGCCAAAATATCAGATGACTGGGCTTGCAAAAAGGAAATATTAAATTCGACACGACCGAATGTTGCGATTTCACTTGTATCTTTAAGCCTTGCAGTTATGAGGCCTCTAGCTCAAGCCCATAGCCAAGGTTAGTAATGCATGCTTAAATTAAATTTTATTTGTAAAAAAAAAAACAAAACACATAAAGAAATAAAATAAATTAATAGTTTTGAAAAAAATATCAAATAAAGAAAATATATTGAAGCAAGTATTATTTCTTGAGCTCTTTTTGCTGTTAACTCCTCTCAAAAGATTAATTAAAAAAGAAAACGATTTATTTTGGCACTTTCGACTAAAAACCAAGAAGTTTAATATCTATTTAAATATCTAGTTTTCATTAAAATTTTTTGAAGAATCGAAAATTTTTTAAAAAAGTTTCTGTTAGTGACCTGCAAAAAAGTTTTAGCAAAAAAAATAATTTTTTAAATATCTTAAATTGAAATATTAATTAAATATTTTATATTAAAAAAAAATAACAAAAAATATTTTTAAATTTTTTTTCATGCTTTTTGCTGTTTTTGAAATACTGTTCAACTCTATAAAAAAATACTTAATGGGCAAAAGCATATAAATGTCTAGAATATAAGAAAACCATCTGACAATATTTCTTTCTAGCCGCAGAAAAAAGCACAAAAGATACAAAAAGTTTCAGTAGATATAATAATAAAAAAAATTTTTTGTAAAGCCTTGGCATGGCAAGTATGTATGCGTCTTTACGCTAAGATTTCTTTGCTTTAGTAAGTCCTACTATGCACTACCAAAAAAATAGGAAAAACTTAAATAAGTTTTTAACAGCTCATACAATCAACGCTTACTAAATCTTCTCAGCAGTTTATAGCTTTTCATTACAAACATACATACATGATTTTGGTGGTCGGTCATCAGATCTTATAAGGTGGAAGTGGAATTTGTTGTAAGCTCAACACAACAATACAACAAGTGCAACAGATTAAATATTTTGTGGCAAAAGAAAAAAGTAAAAACTACTACAAGAGAGTAACAAAAAAATATGTTTTATGTGGCCTCGTGGCCTTTTCAACAGGTAACGTTCAATGGGTTTACTTTAAAGACAATTTTTGCGTTACAGCCAACTCCCAAATAAACAAAGCGAAAAACGCCTGAAAATTTTTTTTAACAACAATTGCCCCATAAAATGAATTATTATTGACCATAACGATTTGTATCTTTATTCTTTAACATGCAATTGCTCGAAAAGAAAAAAACATAAAAACTTTTTTCATATTTAGTTTTCAATGTTACGTGCACGTATTAAAATCAGTTTTGTTATTGATTACGTTTTTTGGGGATTTTCATGGCTCATTCAGTGTATTAAATTATTTTTGGGTGGATTAATGGTGTAAAATACTATTTTAAATTGTAATAACTGGCCATTTAGTTTTAATAAATATGTTGTCGTACTGCTGATCTTTAAATTTACTTATATTTGGTGTTTTTTATTTAAAGCGCAGTTTGTAATTTTGGCGTTAAATTTTTTTTAAACGTAGATGATTGTGCATGAAAATCGTTTTAGCATTTTTATGCTCTAGTTTTTGAGGTTCTTAAAATCAGGTCAATTTCGAATTATACTGTTTTTTACAAGTTCCTCTAAAAAATATTTATTATTTAAATGTTTTATACTATAAATCAACTCCTTGCAACTTATGTGTTTTAAAGGGAGTTGTTTTTTACAATAAATAAAATTAATTAATTTTTTTGCAATAAAATCTTATATATTTAGCTTTTAGTTTAATATCAAAATTGTGAAATTTAATGAAAGATTAAGTTAGCCGAGTCTAATGCATTTTCGAACTTAACTACGATTTATGGTCAGCACTCTTTCTATTCAGTACTACTGTAAGTTGAATGTAAATTTTTAAACAAGCTTGAATTAGAATTTGAATACCGAAATTATATTAATATTTCGTATTGCTTAGACCGAAGTAAATCCACATGCAACACTATATTCTACTATATAAGTTTGTCATTCTGTTTGTAATTTCTTTATTATCCATTTGGTACGCCATAAAGTATATATATTCTGGATCCTTATAGATAGGGAAGCCGATTTAGCAATGTCCGTCTGTCCATCTGTCCGTCTGTCCGTGTTTTGCTTGAAATCAACTTTCTGAAGCCCCCCGATATCGCGTAAGCCCGTAAGTGGTATGAAACTGTCAGAGATAGTCGCGAAAAAATCTGTGTTGAAATTCAGCGAAATCGCCTGATAAATGACCGAGATATAAGCAAAAAACCAAGACTAACTCCTTTTTTTAGTCTACAACAACAACAAAGAACATACTTATGTATGTAATAATAAAAAAACAACAAAAAAAGAAAAAAACAGAATCAGTCATGTTGATATTATCGAAACACACCCAAAACAAAAATTTTATTAGTATTAGTGTTCATACATATAAAAGGGTTGCCATACAAGGCTTAATTTAAACATTTTTAAAATCGTTCCTACGGCTTCCAGGGTTTTTCTACAAAGGTATAATGTAAGACTTACCCGAATTATTTTATTCATCCAAACATTTTTGTGAAACATACTTACTCTCTATCTCCATCCACTAACATGGTTGCCATACAAAATTTTAAAAATAAGGAAAAAACCACTACAACTGCCCCGGAGTCGCCCTAGAGGAAAAAAATGTATCACAGACCCCCATTAGTTTTTCTCCCAAACATATTCCTTGAATATACTTAACCCCTATATTCACGCCCTAAGGGGGTTGCCATACAAAATTTACAAAAAATGATATGGAAATGCCCACAACATCTTCAAAGTTGGCCTAAGAGCAATTGAGTGTAGGGCCTACCTCAATTAGTTTGCCCTCCCAAACATACTCCAAGATATACTTACCCCCTGTCTCCACGCCCTTAGGGGGTTGCCATACAAAATTTACAAAAATGATATGATAATGCCCACAACTTCTTCAGAGTGGGCCTTAGAGCAATAAAGTATACGACCGACCCCCATTAGTTTTCTCTCCAAAACATATTCCTAGAATATACTTACCCCCTATCTCCCTCTAAGTGGGTTGCCATACAAAATTTGTAAAAATTAGGATAAAAACCCCTACAACTTCCCCGTTGTCATCCCTGGAGCGTTAAAAAATGACACCGACCCCTATTTAAAAATTAGAAATATTTGATAAGTAAAAAAATGGATAAAAATAAAAAAATGTTTGGGATTTCGAAAGGTCACTGTGAAGGGTATATAAGATTCGGCACAGCCGAATATAGCGCTCTTACTTGTTCTCATTCTTTTTGTTTTTATCACTAGTTTCTTCTTTTATTTACTTTTATTTTTATTTTTGGCCATCAATCGGATGACACTAAACTTATTTAATTTTTATTTATTTTATTTATCATCCTGTTATTCGATTAACAAGATTTCTTTCGATAATTTTCTATTAATTTTAATGCATTGAGCCATGTGCTATTAATACATATTTTTAAGTTACCCTACGGGGAAGTGGACTGGTCCAAGACATGAACGGTTCCTTAGGGTAGGGACTTGTTCTAGCTCTTGCATTTAATATGAAGAGAACCTGTCACTTTTACATTGCGTTGTCAATGGATGGGGCAATTGGTTCAAAACTAACACCTCAGAACGGGTTACAGGCCAATCTTATAAAAGCTTATTTTGCATTAATTGTTTAAGATCCTGTTGAATCTACTTTGTTTGTATATACACAGAAAGAAAAAACGCTTTCTAAAATCAAGAATTTTATTCTTGAATTTATCCAAAATCTTTTTGAGTACAATCCTTACTTACATTTTCTTAAATCAAGCCTATTCGGATTGCTTCAACAAATCAAGCAGAAAAAAGCTTGTTGTTTTAATATATGTATTATTTAACATTTGAAAACAAAGTGTCTCGGTGGCCTAGAGGAAACGCGCTTGTACTGCAGTGCAGAAATCCCTGGTTCGAATCTCAGCTTCGGTAAGTACAAAAAATGAAATTTTTAAATTATAAATTAATTATAAAATAAAATTAAATTATAAAATTCTTCTCTTTAATAAAGCTCCATAAGTCAAAAAAATTACATTTCACTTTCGAATTAATCCAGTTTACGGCTTAAGTCAATCTTTTTCACGCTTACATCAAGTACGGCTCCGAACTTAAATCAATTCTTTCTTGGCTTAATTGTGGCTAAAAGTAAGAAACTCGTACTTGAAAATTTTTACTTGGAGTAAGAAATTTCGTACTTGATTTAAGAAAAACCGTACTCACCTTACTTTTAACACCGCTATGGCTTGATTTAAGTAAAGTTTGCTTAGATAATTTTTTGTGTGTATTTATGCGTGTGCGTATGTACATATAAACAGATGTATGTTTATGTGTAGGGACCAGTATTTCTATATTTTCCGCTAACCTCTTTAACACTTTTCAACCAGTTACTTGATGTATGCCTTTTTAACCAATCACGACCAATGATATTTATCCAATTCATGTTTCGTACCTGTAACAGGATGAGTACGCCGACCAATTGACACCCTTTTTATCGCAGGACATTTATTTGAACTTCTCTATACCAAATAATAATTTTTTATTTATTCGACCTTAAGAAATAAAATTATTTATCAAGTTTCGTTCAGCCAACGTCAACGCGGTCTACTCGAATGAATTTTACAACCAGTATGTGATATCAACTTAAGAGCGAAAACTTAAACGCGTGGATATAGTTCAGTCTTAGCAATATAGAACATGGTTATAATTCCAGTATCCAAATTCTAGTTAAAGTTTGTTTAAATGAAATAAAGTTTTGTCCTATTTACTTTAAGCTCAAGATCTTTTATATTTGTTTTTTCTTTTTTCCAATAGTTCGCCACCACAATGGGTAGCTTCTTCAGGAAAATAAATGTTTCTATTTAAAATAATTTTTTGAATTGTTAAATAAAAATATTAATTTCCCTGAAGAAGCTACCCATTGTGGTGGCGAAATAATGGAAAAAAGAAAAAACAAATATAAAAGATCATAAACTTGAAGTAAATAGGGCAAAACGTTAAAACAATAAATCTAATTTTTAATAAAAATTTAAGTTCTTAGTTGTCACAGTTTCATTAATTATCCAGTATAAAAATATTGGATTTTTTAAATTTGGATTTTGACATTTGTCTAGGAACGATTTTGTCTCATTAAGACGTACAATAATAAACTTAACGTCAAAAAAAAACAGAAATTATTATAAGATATAGAAAAGTTCAAATTATAATAAAAAATATATTAATATTTTTTTCAGTGTATACATTATCAAAATAAAATATGTGTCAATTTTTCTTATTATTCGTGTTATTATTTTCTATACTAAATCTTAAATATTGTCAAAGTCTATATACTGAACGCTGTTTCTTCATTAAAAACAATCAGTTTCAAGAGTACTGCCGTGGTGTTTACCCTCAAGAAGTGAAAATAAAATATCGCGATGATTGGATAAAAGTTGGAGAACCTTTTATAATATATCAATCGAAAAAAACACCAACGGAATATGTTGTTTCATTTAAACACTCTCCCCTACACCAATGCAAATTAATTGAAGTTTTGTCGGCAGCAAATTTTACTTGTGTCTTACATCAACAGCAAAATGACACAGCAAAATCATTGTATTTAAATGATACACTAGGCTCCTGCTTTCCCGTAAATTTATATGTCACTGATGATTTGTTACGTATTTGTTTGAATCAAAATCGACGCAATGAAAATTATAAGAAATCATCGAAAACCGTATTGCATTACACGTTTGATATGTCATTATCTAGTGGAGCTACTAGTGGTGTTAGTATCGGTGATTTAATAAGCTTTAAGTGGTTAATTTTTTTTATTTGTGAATATTATTTAATCAACATGCATATATTTGTATGTACATTCGTGTTTTGTAAATAAAGAATTTATTTGGGAATTTTTATTTAATTTTCTTTGATAGCAAGTGTTTGGCCAAGTGTGTCTAAAAAAAATTTATTTTGTTTTGCGCAATAAATTGCGATTAATTGCGGTTATTTCATATATCAGAAATAATATTAACACTTTTAAAATATTATTTAGGATTAAGTCCCAATTTTCTTGAATATTTATAGGGTTTGTTGTTGGTTAAGTTTGTCTATATGCATTTCATTGGTTCTTACACCAAATCATCAGTATAATATAATTTCTTTAAAAGTCAAATTGAACATTAATAACTAGATGGTCTCGTCTCCAGTGCTACAGGCAGAGATAAATTACAGATTTTAAAATGCTTTCATAATTTTAAAAGAATATTTAAACAAAATTCTTTTAAAAAAAATACGAATAAAATTTTAGGATTTTTTTTAAAGCTGAACATAAATTGTGATATAAGTGTATAACAAAATCTGGTAGGGGTACTATGCATTTGTGCAGATGTTTACACTGCCTAAAAGTAATAGTATGAGACCCTCTTTTAAGGATACCCATGTATTATTGCGAACATGCTACAGGTCGCAATTGAAGATATTTTTATGATATTTGGCACAGATAAGTTATCTGGCACTGGCACAAAGCTTATTGTTTCTAGTGATGATTGGTTAATTTTTTGAGACAGCCCTTTTTAAGTGTCCTCCCGGAATAAGGATTTTGGGCTATAACTGACTCCAGTATTACTCTTTACACTTTAAAAAATGCCGCTAACTATTATACTGAATACATATGTTAAAGTTCCTTTTTTCCATAAAGCCCTAATACAAATAATATGGTGGGGCTTAGCCGTCTACAACTATTTTTTTTTTGTTTTTCAAGGCCCGTTAAACACAAATTTAATTTTTCTTTATCGATTCAAAAGTTGAAAATGTACTTAAAGGAATCAAAAGTCAAAAATGTATTTAAAACGTACCAAAATGTAATTGTAAAACTTCTTTTAACTATTTGTATTAAAATTTCAAAAAGTACGTGAGATATATTAATACTTTTTCGAGACCCTTCAAACAACATTTGAATTATGTTTCTATTGTTATCGGTTTATACCACGTTCACACATAGACCCTAATTGCATGTTTAGCACATTTACGCAATCAAAGCCTTAATTAAGCTCAATTCACCACACAAGATTTCAATTAATAACTTAAGCAATTAATAGTAAATTGATTCACTTATTGAGTTAAACTCGAAGTGCAATCCTGCTGTTGTATTAGGAACTGTGATCAATTTTTAAAAAAGCTTGAAAGCTTTTAATGGGTTTCCGTGGTAGAATACAAAGGTGACCTTGTTTCTACAACAATAACTTCATGTAAAAATTTTGCATGTTATTTGTTGTTAATAAATTCTAGCTAAGTTGAGAAAAATGTTGTTATCACACATACGTAGGGTTGTTATCTCCAAATTCAAAAAAAGAGGAGACAGCCAGCGCAAAAAACCCGGACTTTTCTGGACATCAAAAAAAAAAATAGTTTCAAACAGTTTTATATTTATTTATAGAGTTTGTTGTAGGTTTAAGACACAATAAACCTTTAAAAAAAAAAAAAATTGTAGACTATTTTGTTTTGGCTTTAGGTCATGAATATTTCTTCTCAAATAAAACTCAGTGCTTAAGTTTTGTGTTTTGAAAGAAAATATATTTTTATATACCGATATTTCGATCTACTTCGCAGATCATCTTCAGGGTAATAATCTGATAAAAGGTAAAACATAAATATAACATTAATCACTTATCACAAATTAAAAGTTTTAATAACAATTAACAATTAACAGTTAAACAATCAGCAATATTTACTTTTTTAAATTTTTACTTTTTTTATATAAATTTTTACTTTTATTTTATAAACAATATACCTATATTTTTCTATATCACGTCACATAAAATCAATTCTTGTTTATCTGTTTATAGGTTTTTTACCAACTAATCTTCGTCTTGTTTTTCCATATTTGTTTATTGTGTGTCTGTATGTTTGTGCACATTTTTCCGTATCGGTTTTAAAATTAAGTCTCTTTTCAAGCATGTATCTCTTAGAATATTTGTTCTCTTCTTGTAGTACTCTTACATCTTTAAAATTAGGTATGTGTCCGGTTGTGGTACTATGGGCTGCTAACGCTGTTTTTTGTCCGATTGGTTTGTTAATTGCCTTGAAATCTGTTTTATGTGAAGATATTCTAGTTTTAAGCTTGGTTTTCGTTGTCCCTACATATACCTTATCGCATACGTTGGACCCGTCGCCACTACAACTTATTTCGTAAACCAAATTGGATCTGTCTTCAGTTTTTACTTTTGTCTTGGTTTTGCTAAAAAGTTTTTGTACTACGTTATTACTTTTTAAAGCCAATTCATATTTTTCTTTATTGTGAATGTTTGAATTTTTAAATCTTTCTGAAAACCCAGGGATATACGTCATTGATTTGTAAATTTTAGGTGGATTATTGTCTTTTCTTGTCGTGATTGGTTTTAAGTTTACATGTTCAATGAGAGTGTTTATTGTTTCTATGGGAAAGTCGTTTTGTTTTAAAACAGTTTTGATTTTTAATATATTATTATCATGAAACTTCGTATCGCTGATGGCTAGAACCCTTCTTACAAAATTTGTTGCAGTGTTGATTATGGTTTTTCTCGGGTGTTTAGAATAAAAGTTAATAATTCTGCCCGAAGATGTTGGTTTCTGGTACCAATCTAATTTAAGTACATTGTTGTGTCTTATAACTAATGAGTCTAAGTATGGTAGTTTACAATCTATTTCTTTCTCAACTGTGAACTGTATTTGTTTATTAAATGAATTTAAAACTTGTAAGGTGCTCTCTATTGCGTCTATATTAATAATTGCAAACAAGTCGTCAACATATTTGGTAAATTTTCTTGGTTTGGTTTTCATTCTCTGAAGTGAAGTGTCTAAAAGTTCTTCCATCACAATATCAGCTATTACAGGTGAAGCAGGTGATCCCATTGGCATTCCTTTTCGTTGTTCAAAGATTTTGTCTTCGTATTGAAAATACCTTGTATCTTTAATGCAAAATCTTAAAATTTCATAAATACTTGTTTAGGAATTACCGTAAATTTTTGCAGGGTGCTCCATTTATTTTCAATAATTTGTAGTGCCAGATTCACTGGTATGCTAGGAAAAAGGGAAATTACATCAAATGAAACTACTATTTCGTTGTTATCGATTGTAGTATTATTAACAGGTCAACGATCAAATATTTAACAAAAAAAAAAATTGTTAAAACGGCAAAAATATACTTTTAAAGAAATTCAGTAACAAAGTACTTGAAGTTAATATGTAATATAAGAATTCTGAACACAGGGTACTTCAAGTAAGTAAGAAAAAAAAACATGATAAAAAGTTAAAGCACAATTTTTTCGAGATTGGCATCTTTTTTTTAACAATAAAAGATACGTTCTTTTCGGAAAAATAAAAAAAAGGATTGTTTCCAAATATTTCAATACCATTAATATTATTTTAAGTCGTTGCATTAACTAAATTAGCGTTTGTTAAAAAATGTAGGACTTTTCCGGACGGATTTTTTCGAGGACGGATGCCTAAAAAAAGGACAGTGTCCGGAAAAAAGAGGACGGTTAGCAATACGGCATACTACACAGCCATAATGTAATGTAAGCAATTTGCCAATCTAAGATAGGAAACATATGGCGTAAATCAAAGTTTGCTAATCAGTTGCTCATACCTTGTTCAATGTATCTTAGAAGTAAAAATAAATTTTTTTAGCTGTCATATGTTAACTGAGTAAACCTAATTAAATATGTGTGAACAGAAATCTTAACTGCTCAATTTACTTTAAAGTTTCTCAATTTATGATGTATGTTTGAACATGGTATTAAAGGCTATTACGTAGACCTTAGCCCCTTTTATGTTTGGGAATAAATAAGTCACCTTGAAATGGCATATTGCCTTGTTTATAAAATAGACTAGCCGTTAAGGAACCAAGTTTAAAGTTTATTTTTGTGAAAAAATTCAATTATTGATCAGGTTGGCAATTTTATACTCGAAAAAGCATGACAATTTTATTCTAATTTTTATACATTTAAACACAATATAAATAAAACACAACCTTTATAAATACCTCTATTGTTTAAGTTACAAAATATTATATTAAACCAAAAATTTCTTAAAAAGCATATAACAGTATGACAACATAATATTTTATTATTTGTTTAAATCTATTAATGGCTTCACTATAAAATTAATTTCTATTTAATTTGAAATTTTCAAAATGATGCCAAAAATTTTTAGTATTAAAAGATTTTTTTTCACTTTTAAATATAAAACCCTGTATATTAAAATATTATTATTTTTATGTAAAGTTAAAGTATTTTAATCAATTATTAATGCGCTTATATAATAACATTTTTTAAAAACTTAGTTGCATTAAAACTTTATCGGCAAAAATGCTTTATCTTTAGCCAAAAAACTGTTATATTTACAATAAAAATTTTGAAAACAACCATTTTAAATGAATTTTTAAACTATTTTTTTAGACCAGTCTTAAAATAGAAAATGTTCGAATTTTTTATTAATCTCTTAATTTAAAAACAATAATAAACAAACAAAATTAATGATAAACAAACATTTTTAAACAAAGCCTTAAGATTATTTAAAGTGCAGAAAACCCAAGATACCTTAAGCTGCATATGTCGGCAACAAATTCAGTGAATATGTAAATACTAATCTTAATTTATGGACACACTTTTTTAAATTTACACTTAAATTTTTGGAAAAATATAAAAATTTTTTTGGTTGCTGCTAACCATCAGTTGGCACGTTCTTGAAGCCGGCCAACATTAATATGCATCCACACACAACACACTTGTCATACAGTGAAAATTTGAAAAAAAAACCCCAGTTCAAATGTTGTCATCATCATTATCGACAATATCTTTATTGATATTTAAATAAAGTTTTTATTGTGTTTTTGTTTTTTTTTTCAAAAAAAAAAAAAATCAGAAAGTACCGTTAACTTAATTGTTTGTATTATATTTTCTTAGTTTATTTATTAAAAACTAGCGAGGGAACGAACAAGCTATCGGTCGAATGTTTTGTTTAACTAAATATACATTTATTTAAAACAATACCAGTCCGTAGACTTAAATAAATTAATGCCCAGCAAGAACTACTAACAAATCAATAGATTAAAAATTTAAAACAAAAAACGCATTTGTTTTTAGTTTGCGTTACGTTTCGTTTTGATTCAATTTGTGTTGACCCTCTCTTTTGTAGTTGTACATTGACATTTGTTAACAATTAATTCAATCATTGTATGCATATCAGGCATGCATGCAGTAAACTAAATTAATTTATAAGTAAAGTATTGTGCAATTTAGTAGCCACTAGGATTATTGCTAGGGTGACCATTTACATATTTTTTGTTCGAAATCAGTACAATTTTTGTTTTCTTTAAATAAAGTCTTTTTGTTTTTTGTAGCTTACGAACCATCTTCAGTGTTAGGGATTGAACTTAAATTAAATATTTTCAAAGTAGGATAAGGCTTGGTCGTTCGTCTGTCCGTCTAAGTGCCTATGTTTTATTGTAATTAGAGTACAGATTGAAATTATTTGATTTTGTAAAAAAGTTTCGAACTGGTACCATAAATTATAAAAAAGTTAAATTTTTTATCCAAGAATCAAGAAACCATATAAGATCAATTAAATACAAAAGGGTTTAATTTTATTTCATTAACTTAAGAACTTACTAGTTCACTTTTTAACACAAATTATTGAAAACACGAAAACGCCCTAAATATGATTTGTTTGTGATTTTACTGTCAAAGTAAATATTTCATTCTTTATTTAACTTTAAGGATATATCGTTTCCTTGTTCAATTTTTTTTATATAAAAAAAAATTTTTAAAGGATACATGCAGTCAAAACGTACTCTAATTTTTTTTGCTACTTTGTGACAAAAAGTACTTGTTAGATTTGTGGTAATTTTTGGCATTAAGATTGTGAGTCTACGAATATGAGAAACTCTAGATTGAGGAGTAAAATATTTTTACACATTTTTGTTATATTTTTATTTTTTTAATAATATGATTCTAGAATTATGGAATTAATTTTTTTTGACCCCGATTTAGTTCAAGTAAATGCACGAAAAGTACTTTTTTGCATTTTTTTTTAATTTTTTTTTCTAAAAATATGAAATATTTAATCTAGATCAAAAGTCAACCAAGTCAACCAACAAAATGTACTCTTTTAGTTTTTGATCATAGGAAAGAGTGGAATTATCGTTTAGTGAACCCGACAGAATTTAAAAGTCAACGAAGTAGACAAAAGGTACTTTTTTTACATTTTTGACTTTATTTAAGATTTTAATTTACACTAACATGAAACAAAGGTTTTTTAGACCCCAATAGAGGAAGATAACTGCTTATTTGAAAAACAAGTACTTTTTCCTTTGAACTAAGTAAATATAAAGTACTTTTTTAATTTTTTTTTTGATAAATACAAATGTTTGCTTTTTAATTTGGCTTAAGTTCATATAATTTCTTTTTATTAATTAATTGTAATGCAAGATACTGTAGCTTTTCTGCTCAATTTTCTTCAGTTTTTAAGCAAAATTAAAAGTTTATAATTTTTTATTAAAAAAACAACTAAACTGATTTGATATGAACTCTTATTTCAAACTGCACAGTACTGTATGTATTAGCTTTTAAGAAAAAACCAAACAATATACTAATCTTGGATGAGGTGAAAATATGTATCAGTTTAGTTTTGGTGGTTTTCATCCACTTACTTTTTCGAATAAAATTAACAATTAATTGATATTTTTTTCCACAAAAAAAACCATTTAAATATTTTCTTTATTTAAAAAGGGTTTCCTAATAGAAGCACCAGACCGATGGAGAATTTATACAATTTCAAATTAAAAACCTACTAACAATAGAAATAGTAATTTAAAACTGGCTTATTTTGGCTAAAAAAATTGTGGGCGAAGGTGAATTTTTGAAATAAGTAGCAATCAAGAAATAAAATATGACCAACATTTAAACGAACAACAAGTTCTTGTTTACTTTCTTTGAAAAGCGGCTAAAAGGGAAAACAAAAGTGGCTAATGGGTATAAGATAAAAAACTTTAGATCTTAGTAACATTAATATTTAAAACAAAAAAAAACAAATATTTTATAATTTTAAATTCATTCAAAAGGGTTTTAGAAAACAGTATTAAAAAATCTAATAAAGTTTACCAAAAGTTCTTCTGAAAGGAAGTATTGATAAGCAAATATTACTCTTATCTTATGAATTAGCTTTAACTTTTCCCAGCTAAACTCAAATCTATTTCGTTTAAAAAAATGTTAGTTTATCTAAGGTGTATTGTATCATTCAATCATTTGCTTAATTGGATTTGAGCAAAATTTTGACTATCCCAGTATAATAACTTAATTAAAAGTTTTACTAAATTTCTGCGGTAATTCAATTATAGCTTTAATCAGTTCAATCATTAACATGCTTGATTTTTTTAAGGTTTTCAATCACTGAAATGATTGTTTCAATTAAGGCATTGATATTTTTCTAATCAACAGGTTAATTCATATGATTAACATGTTGTCTTCAATCTTGTACAATTTGAGTTAATTGATATAATCATTTTGGGGATAAGTGTAAATTTGAACAATTTTTTAATTAATTCAAGCATTTTGGTAATCGAACCCATTTTTTAGTTTTTTCTGTGTAACAATAAAAAATTTTTAGCTAAAGGTTTTTTTCTTGATGTGCAACCACCTGACTTGTCGCATTTCGCATGTACGTGGAACAAAACAGGTGATATATTTTCAATTGTGGCAAACCTTTGGTCCATCTTATTAAGATTTAACTTTTTTTACAGATCTGAGTTCTTGGTTATATTAGTAATAAGTGTTGATTTTTTTATATAAGTTTGTCATTACATTTCTTAAATGTCCATCTGCGATCCCATAAGGTATATATTTTCTTGGTCGCTATAGATAGCGAAGTCGACTTAGCAATGACCATCTGTCCGTCTATCCGTGATATCGTTGAAATTAAGTAATATCAAACACTGAGAAATATCTGCGAAAAAATTGCTATTGAAATCTAGCAAAATCGCCCGATAATTTATCGAGATATAAACCAAAAAACCAGACTACCACTGTTTATTTATCTAAAATTTGTACATTAAAGCCTCTGCAACTGCCCTAGAGTTGCCCCTAAATGAATGAAATACAAAGCGGACTCCCATTATTTTTCCCTCACAAATATTTTTGTGGAACATATTTAACTCGCCTCTTACAGTGTTGCCATAAAAAAATGAAAAAATAGGGTAAAACCCCCTGCAGCTTCCCCGGAGTCACCTTAGAGAAATAAAATGTATTGCAGACCCTGATTAGTTTTCCTTCCTAAACATATTTCTAGAACATACATACAAACATACCCCCTATCACTATCATCTAAGGGGGTGTCTATACAAAATTCACAAAAATTATGTAAAAACGAAATACCACGTAGAAGGTTTCGGGATGGAGACCGAGGTCTGCCATGGAAAGTTTTAGTATAATCATGACGAAAATCTGTTAAAGCTCCAAAGCGTAAGAGGATTTTGTTGGCAAAATAACCTAAAATATCCAAAAAAGGCATTTCGTTGAGGGCAATGTGAAGAAATGGGTTGATAAAAAAAATAGTTTGAAAAGACAGATTATGGTTTCATTTCCTACACATTTGCAAAATTATGAGAAAAAAAATACCAATATTCGCGGTTATGTTAAATAATAGGCCGACCATCACTATTTACAATTCGAAAATTTTTCCAAAATTTTAAATATTTTTACAAAATTTTATCAAAGCATATTTTAGAATTAAAGGTGTTCTTCACAAGTATATGACGGGCAGACAGATATGCTCTAATCGACCTAAAAATTGATTCTGAATCGGTCGGTTTAATTAAAGCTGGTTTTTATACTGCTATTTTTGGGCGTAACAACGCCCGAATAAATGCATAATATTTGTTACGTATGTATATGTGGTGTGGGTATAAAAACAAAGAATACAAAAACGTTTATTGTTGTGTAAATTTTATTATTATTTTCTTTTGTTTTTAAAATTCTTTTATATTTGTTTTCTTTATAAAAGAATTATAACTTATTTAATTAATAGAATTTCCGAACAACAATAATCCTAAACATCATGAATTTTGCAAAATTAAGTTTTAATAGAAAAAATTCTTAAAAGTTTTATATTCAATAGAAATTAGGACATGGTGATTCTTAAATTTCTAAAGGCTTTGTTTGTTTTTCGCTAAGTTCATTTTAATTTAATGTGTTATTTACTGTTATTTGCCTATTGTCAAAGTGTTTTCTAATATGCATTTTTGTGATATTTATTAATATAAATAAATTATTTTCTTAGAATATTCCTAAATGTTATAACTTTCAGTAAAAAAGAAAAAAGTTGAGTGGAATAGGTTGTGGTTAGGGATGCCAAACGGGATTGGTTTTTTTTAAATTCCGCGATTTGGGATTTTTAAATTTAAAATCCCGGGATTCCGGAATTTTTCGGGGTCCTGAAATTTTAAGGGATTGTAAAGCAAAACAGCATAAAGAGGACTACGTTCTATGGAAAACGTCCAAATTACATTAAAAAGTATAAGCTGTTTCCCTGGACTTTTAAAACTTAATCCCGGAATTTGGAATTTATCAATCCAAGAAAGTTCCGAGATTTTCGGGATCGGGAACCCCGGATTGGCTTCCCTAGTTATGATACATGGGATAATAGGAACGGGTTTAACCCACTTTTACATGTTTTTAATATTAAAGGTACTAAGAAATGTAAAAAGCACCAAAAAGTCTATTGTTTCGTTAGAAGTGTTAAATATATATACAAATATAACTAAAATTAAAAACTAGAAAAACCGCCGAATGATTTTTATTCTACCTTAACCACCTCCAAATTGCTAAAAACTATCATTCAAATTATGTAAAAATAGTATAAAATTAAACAGATTCCAATTTTCTGTAGTTCTGTATGATTTACTTGTAAGTCACCTGTATTGAAGGTTACATTATTAATCGTTAATGCCCTTCACTTACTTTCATTATTGGCATAAAATAAATTTAAAATTTTCTTTTAATTTTATTGATGTATTTATTGTATGTATTTAGTTTAAAGCACTGCTTGCTTCTGAAAGAATTATTTTCAAAGCGGATGTTTAAGTCATGTAATTTCCGTTTTAGGAAACCAATTTTTAATTCTCTGTTTTATGATTATTTGTACATACTCGTACATGTTGGTAAAAGTAATTTGATTTTGCTTTGTTTTTTTTTTCTTTTTTATAAAATAAAGAAAAAAAGTGTAGTTTTAAACACAAGTTATTTATTTGTGAATTAAATTTGCCTAAATTAAATGGCGTGTTTTAAAGAAAATTAAAGTAAAGTTTTTTTTATAAAAAAATTATATAAAACTAGTTTTATCTTTATCACTTGTGGCAGATCTAAGGTCGATAGATGCTATAGTTTTCGAGATATGACGTTTTATTCGCATAATAAATAAAATGCGACGATTTGGCCCCTGTTTTTTCAATTTTTTTCTTGTGTTCGGGTTCATCTTTTTTAATAACTTAAAAAAAACTTGATTATTTTTTATTAAAACTGTTTAATCCCAAATGCAAATTTTTTAAAGCTTATAATCTGAACATTTTTTAATCAAATAATTTCTTAATTGTAAATTAGTTTTATTTTTGTTCCTGTATTCAGAGTAAAACTTCTTAAATTTCAACACTCTCTATACGTTTTATAAATCTGCCTTACCAAAAGTGTATGGTTCAGTTAGAAGTTAAGTGCCAATGTTTGAGTAAAAGGGGGGAATCTGTCCCCCGGTACTAATACGCACTTGTGCGGTTTTGTGTAACGCAGGAAAACAATTACTCAAAGCTAAAATCTTATTATTGACGCATATGCCCCAATGTGTTTCAATTTTTATCATGCTACATCAGCACAAAAATCAACAGACGAAAAATTATTTTTATTATTTTAGGCGCAAGCTTGCAAAAAGTAGTTAAAAAAATTCAACCCCATACTATATTGCTTCATTGGTTCAGCTAAATGTTTTTGTACAGCAAAGACAAAAACCAAAACTTTTAGCACAGCCAATTTTGCAGTTACCAAATTATGATATGCATTTAGCAATGTCAATGCTCAAATTCCAGTTAAGCCCTTATGACACTTGCTTTTTTCTTAATTGATTGCTTTTGGATTGAAAGAAAGAAATAGCAAATGTTAGATAGAACAAAATATATATGTATTATGATAAAAAGTAAACAAACGAAACAATGTTGCCCACTTGATATTTTGTTGCAGGGCGGAAAATCTGCAATAAAATTTAATAAACGCGCGAAAAATCGCTTTTTTAACTATAAACTGATCAAATTGACAACATGTTTAGAGTTCTAATCTTAAAACGTCAAGTTTAAGTTAAAAATTTTTACATTTTTTTTGACAGCTTCTGCTTTTTTATCAATTGAATTTGGGGAGCTTTTGACGTTTTGGTATTTTTCTTTATATAGCTTAACTCTTCACACTTAGTGTAATTTTCCTATATTATAAGTAGGTACTGTTCTTCAAAGTTTATAAAATGCAAAAAAAAGCAAGTGTCATAAGGGCTTTAATGAATCAAGTCAATACAAAAAATTAAGTCAAGCTTCCAGACCTTACGGTATTTATTTATTTGAAATAATAAAAGGATTTAAATAAAATAATTTTGAAAATACATAGTCACTTTGATAAAAATTATTTTATTTAAAACAAATTGAAATAAAAAAACGGTCACATTAGTAGAATCCTACCTTAGCACTCCCCTTAAATATAAGGCTGAATTCCATAACGCAGTTTGCTTTGCATCACAAAAAGTTTTTACTGAAAGCAAAGATGAGTTTTTTGATAATATCTTCTACTTTCAAATGAGTGCTAACAGCTAGATTAATGTCCTGGAAGCAAAAAACGTTGTCAAAATTGTAAAAAGTGTATAAGGGAAGAAGTTAAAAATTTGTAATGTAAAGCAAGCTGCGTTTTGGAATACAGCCTAACTCTTAAATTCAAAATAACTTTCTTAGCCCAAAAAACCCCTCCTTATTTTTTAATCAATGTACAAGTCACTCACAAATATATGTTGAAATACACTCCTTCAGTTTACTCCAAAATATAACTAGATGCTTTTGGGAGTTTGTTTTCAGTCCTTCTAGTATTTTGAAGGTTATATTGGATGGACTGTGTAGTGATATAATTTATAGGTTTCCTCATTAATTCTCATTTCCATTTACAGAAGCGCATATAAACTCTTAATGAGTTTGACAAAATTAGCTTTTAGATATGGTTGTAGGCCAGGAGGTTCCTTGTATTTGTCTAATGCAGCGGTTTACAATCGCTTACAAGCTCTGAATTTAACGTTTTGACATATGCATATCTTGCAAAAATTAAGAATTACTGGTTTGACATTCCTGTTAAGGACTATGATTTTTATGGCCATATGGATTCTTCTTGCACCCCAGACACTCTAGGTTTGATATCTTCTTTGCTACCATCCCATTGTGGATATCAAATTGCTCAAGTAGCAGAAACTTTAAAAATCCCTTTAGGACTTCTCAAAATTTGATATAAAATGAGTTGCAGAAAGTCTACGAAACTGAGCTTTCAAAACACACGCGTGATCTTGGCAAATTTTATAAAAAAAATTTAGGTTTTGAAATTTTGAAAGCCTATTTCGCACACTGGGCCTTCATAAGGGGAAATAATTTTTATTTAAAATTTATCCGGAGTGAAGCTGTCTATATACTAACGTGATTATAATATAAGGTCTCCACCTTTAATGCAAGTAGTTTACAATGTTGCAAATAACTACATATTTTCCACTTTCCTCTCATCGCAATCAAAACTAAGAGTGGCGATCTTAGTTGTAAAATCCAGCAAAATATTGCACATATGTCAATTAACGCAAGTAGAAAAATAATAAAAAAAGGCCTTAAGTAGTTTATAACAGAATATATTAAAGAAAAGCAAAAAATTACTTGCAATTTAAAAAAAAATCTATAAATAAATTCAAATCGTTTCTGTACCGAAATCTACGATGAATAATAAATTTGATTATTTTATCTATTCAAAAAAAGCTTTTGTCACATTGCCTGCAATTTACATTTGGTAGCGGCTAATAACCTACTGAAGGTTTTTTCGTTGTCATCATCATCATGATCATCTAATTTGTAGTTTAACTGAAAGCAATAGAATATATTGATTCATTCACGCAGGGAGTCAAAATCAACCGGGTCGCTAAGGGGAAAGTAAGAAAGATCTAGTCAAACTGAAAAGAAACTTAGCATTTATTTCAATAATTTATTTGCTAAGAAGAACCTACATAAAGTACACCTATAACTAAAGTGACGCTTTAAAAAAAAAATAAAAATTCAACTAAATGAATAAAATTTTTCAACAAACCAATAACTTGTCGTTTAGTGTCAGTTCTTCTTTTTAATGCTATTGGGTTTGTTTGCCCGTTTATAAAGCTCTCGATGTCCAATTGCTTATTAGATTAGCACAAAGGAACGCACCAATCAACGATCATTTGCATCGTGATTGCCAATTTTTTTATAACTTCATTGCATTGTTGGAATGTTTTTTTTTAAATTTTCTATCTTTTGAATTCCAAATGTTTTCGCAAGCACTGACTGTTGCATTTTGCCTTTTAAAAAGTTTCGTTTTGTTTTGAAATATATTAATGCGTGTTTAGGCAACGTGATTACTGATCTTTTACTAAAACTTTTTTTCTAAAATAAAATAAATTAGCATTTTGAAAACATTTGGTTGTGATTTGATATTTGGAAAATTTTTAAGCTTCTCATACACAATCGAGGTTGGAAGCTGATATATTATGCACTAATTGAATGTAAAATTTCTTTTTAATTTAAAGAACAACTGAGAATAAGAAAAAATAATAATTTCTATTTAAACGGCTTAAAGTTTATTATTTAAATTGTCAATTTTAATTAAAAATAAAGTAATTACGATATTAGTTGAGTCTTTCGAAATCAGCAACTATATCGCGTTGGCACTCTTTCCATTTGGTACTACTGTTAGTTAAATGTAAATTTGTTCTTTATTAAAAACTGTAGCTAGAATTTGAATACTGGAATTATATTTGTATTCTATATTGCTTAGACCAAACAAAATGCACGTATAACCCTATGTTCTCTTATTCTGATTTTATTTGCATTTCTTACTAGTTACCTCTGGAATACGAGAACATAGAATTTTATGTGCATTACGTTTGATCTAAGCAGTACAGAGTATGCATATAATTCCAGTATTCAAGTTCTGTTAAAGTTTGAATGAATATCTTATCTTGCTGGAGAGTTTTAAATGAATATTCCGATATTTTTAATAGCAATTCCAATTGATTTTACATAAATAATTTTTCGAGTGTAGAACAAATTTTATTTTATTTTTTTTTTATACATTTTATTATTTAATCTTCGCTTAAGCGAACTAACAATAAGTATTCAAATCTTAAAACTAAGTAATTAATACTACACCATTTCCAATTGTATTTCAGAACTTTCTAATTTTATTTCAGAAATTTCTAATTCAATTTCAAAAATTTCTAATTTAGTTTCAGAAATTTCTAATTCAATTTCAGAAATTTCTAATTCAATTTCAGAAATTTCTATTTCAATTCAAATAGAAATTTCTGAAATACAAATGGAAAATTCTGAAATACAATTAGAAAATTCTGAAATACAAATAGAAAATTCTGAAATACAAATAGAAATTTCTGAAATTGAATTAGAATTTTCTGAAATTGAAAGAGAAATTTCTGAAATTGAATTAGAAATTTCTGAAATTGAAATAGAAATTTCTGAAATTGAATTAGAAATTTCTGAAATTGAATTAGAAATTTCTGAAATTAAATTAGAAATTTTTGAAATTGAATTAGAAATTTCTGAAATAAAATTAGAAAGTTCTGAAATACAATTGGAAATGGTGTAGTCGGTACCAGACTAAAATTAAAGTTCTCACAATAAAATTAACTAATTTCAAAAGTTTCATCTAGGAGCAATAGTATCCCTTCTTATTAGGCGGGTGTGCCCACTATGTTGAAGGATGCTTCGAGCGAGCGGATTTGGATGTGTTTCCAGCTTATTTAAGTACTTGTCCACATGGTTTAGGATATCGCATTTTACAAGTGGAACTTCTAGATCCTTGTGGATGTTGCTGTTTTTAACATACGAAGGAGCACCAGTTATCATTCTTAGTATTTTGTTTTGACGGCGTTGAATTTTTTCTATATTGGAGGCGGAAGCAGTGCCCCATAATTGTATACCGTAGCACCAAATTGGTTTTAAAATCGATTTGTAGATTAGAAGCTTACAATCCAGACGTAGCACAGAATTTCCACCAATTAGCCAGTGGATTTAAGAAGCTTTAAGTTTTATTTGCATCAGCTTCGCATCTATATGAGGCTTCCATGTAAGGCGACGATCTGAATACCAAGATATTTTGTCTCGCTTCGTTGAGGCACCATATAGTAGTTAATAGTGATTGGGGAGCACCTTTCTTTGCGTAAAGTAAAAGTAACATGAATACATTTTTGTTCATTTATATTTATTCCCCATAACTTTGTCCATTTCTCAACTTGGACTACGTATTGCTGCAGTTGGTTCGAAGCCTCTTTAGGGTCTTTATGTATACTAAGGAAAGCAGTATCATCAGAAAATGTCGACGTGTGTGTAAAACTATTGGTTGGCATATCTGCCGTGTAAAGCAAGTACAAAATTGGACCTAGGATACTCCCTTGAGGTACACCAGCCCCTATTGGTTGAGAAGAACTTATTTGGTTTCCCTCTTTGATCATAAATTGTCGACCGGTTATGTATTTTTTTAATAGGTTAAAAATATTAGCTGGAAGGTTGAACTTTAGTTTGTTTACCAGGCCATACTTTGTCGAAAGCTTGTGAGACATCGATAAATAGTGCGGAGCTGTACTTCTTTTCCTCAAAGGCTTTTCTTATAACCTGTACCAACCTGTGAGTTTGTTCGATGGTACTATGTTGACTCCTAAAGCCAAATTGGTGATTTGGAATGCAGATGTTGTCATTCAAGACCGGATTCAGCTTATTTTTAAGCAATTTTTCGAACAATTTTGGAATTGTGGGTAATACACTAATAGGCCTATAAGACTCTACCTTCGAAGGATCTTTGCCAGGCTTAGGAATCATCTTTACTAAAGCCACTTTTTATATAGGCGGGAAATGTTAGAGCCAAATTATTGCGTTAAAAATAAAAGGAATTATTCTTTCAGATGCAAAAGGTAGCTCAAAGTACAACAAAAGTAGAACAAATTAATATTAAGCCTACTGTAAGCTTACCAATAAATTATTGGCCAGTAAATTCTACTTTGGAATAAATAAGCAGTTTAAAAGTAAAGTCACCTCCAGACAGACAATATCCTTTTTTTTCAAGACAGATACTACCTGTGCTTTTATACGGATCCAAAGCATATGTAGTTGCAAAAGCAGATAAGGCAATGCTTTGAGTTTTCGAGAAGAAAATTCTTCGGAAAATCCAATTTGCGTTGACAGAAAAAACCGCTGTGGTATGAATAACGAGCTGTAAAGCTTATTAAAATTCAAAGTATATGCTGAATAGATCATGTTTTGCGGGTGAATTTAAGCCTGTTAACGGATGGAAGATACAAACGTAACAAGATATCACGAAACTTGGCGGAAAAGGAGCGCAGAAAATCGAAGCGCTTGGAAATCCATTCATGGTTTAGCTTATGGAACAAACGCTCTATAATAGTCACAGAAGTAAGAATGTGGAAAAAGCATGCTCAGCGAGTTTTGTCCTATATTCATTGAGACTACTACGAAAGTCAACAATGTTTACCAAAGTTTTTATTGGTTTTATTGGCAAGTTGTCTGGAAAGAGATCCGAAGAATTTTGAACATTAAAAAATTTCTATCGATACTAATTGTTTATGCCGAAGTTTACTGTGGTAAGCTATGGTAGTTGGAATCATAGAAAACGTGACCTTTCGGGATAATTAGCCTGGAACTGCACTCAAAAAATTATGACAGTAACTGACTGTAAGTTATTTAGGAAGTAATCCGTAAAGTTCTTTTTAAATGAAAAAACAGTTAAATTTGAATACAATATTTTTTTAACTGATTTGAAGAGTTATTCAAGGCCTTAATAAAACAAAAATACTGATTTTCAGTTGAAGTTAATTTTGTCAGTTATTTTTTATTCATATTTAATTTTGTTATTTTTTTTTTTCTGATACTTTGTGTTTTGCTGCAAATGACAGAAAATCTAGTTAATTTTAGACGAAAATGTCAGTTAATTTTTTGATGTCTGAATTTAAATGAAATATTTTGTTAATTTTAATGAATATCTTGTTGGACGGGTTTTAAATGAATATCCAGTTATTTGAAGTATATTTCCAGTTGATTTTACAGTAATATTTTTTTCAGTGTGCATTTCGTATGATTAGCATTATTGTTGTCAGCATCTTTGTAGCTGAGACCGAAGGATTTGAACATACTTTCCTACTGACCTTTTGTTGTTAAAAATCTGGCAGAGAATAAGCTCACAAAGGTTTTGGAAAAATTTATTAAGTAAGATAATAGCGCTTGGATATAAAACTTCCAGATTCTCGATCAAATCACAGTTTTTGGATCTCTCATTTAGTTAAAAATAATCACTTTCTTTGAAGACGTTTTTGAGTGTAATATTAGTTTTAAAAATTAAAAAAAAAATTATTACCACTAAGAGCAAGCTTTTTAGCAGTTACGAACCCTTTACAAGCGCAAACTTGACATTTTATGCCCCTAAAGCTGTCTCAATACTATCAACATAAGCAGCTCTCACCAATACTATCAGTTGCTTGCAAAATAGCCTGGTTCTCCGATTGGAGTACTTTATACTTCTGATATTTTTCAAATAATATGTTTTTCGATTATTTATATTTAAAATAATTATAAGCTCTGGGATTTTTTAGCCAAAAAAATGAAGCTATAAATATTTCTTAGGTAACGCCTACAATGACTTTAGCGTCGTTTAAAATGCTAAATTCGATCGTATTATTTTAATCTAAACGTTAAAAGCTTTTCTTCTTTTCTGTTTTAACAATCATCAATCAATCAAATAAACACCTTTCAATTTATTTCATTATCTAATAAAAAGAATAATTTTTATGCCCAAAAAATTTCCGTTTTCTTTTTCCCTATATTCTCAGCAGACTTTGACCATCAAATCAATACTCATGTATTGCATTACACTGACATTTCTTTCATATCTTTAAATTTAAGTTACAAATGAAGGTGAATCTGATCTTCAGTTTTAATTAGTTATACGTTTGCCTTTTTTCCCCAAATTCTAAACGATGAACACACCAAGACAAAACCGTTTGCACCAAGGTCAAAAGGTTTAAAAATCTACAAAAATACTCACAATGTTAAACAACGAAAAGGAGTTTGAAATACTTTAAGTTTTCTTTTACTTTAGAACCTTTTTAAATAAAGAAAAGAAAAAAATAACTTTCAGTTATTTAAAAATCGTGTTTGTAAGGCTTAAAACTTGTTAAAAAAAATAAACAAAAATTAAAAGAAAATATACATGTTCAAAGGGAATTTTAAGTAATGATCAAAGCAAGCAGGGGAAGGGAACAATAGGCACCCACTAAGTTTAAAGAAAAATTTTTACAAATAAATTGTTTAAATCATTTATAGTTATAAGTAATTATTATTAAATTGTTATTAAGAAATAAATATTTTAAAAATATTAAAAAGGCAAAAAAATATTCAAAAGTTTTTAAATTAAATTTTTAAATTTTATCAAAAAAAAAAAAATTAAAAAAATTAAATTTTTGCTTGGAACTTTTCTTAATTAAAAACCATTTACAGAAGTATATTTTTGATTTTGTAACAGTTTGCATTTTTGTAAATTAAGAATCAGTATTAAATGTCATATGAAAAAACTGTTAACTGTTTAGAAATTTACTTTTGCCATACCTGGTCTTACTAATAATATTCACGTCTAACTTACGTTTTATTACCTCTTTTGTAAATAAAATCTCTGTCTCTCAATAAACGTGTTACATGTTCTTGTCTTTTTTATTAGTATTTTTTTGTTTTTTTTTGTTTTTGTGTTGCCTCAGTTTCACTTGCAACAAAAGGTTCCCCCTTAGGCTGTTTATGTATAATGAACTGGTCTTAACTTTATTTAACTTGAGACTCCTTTCAAACGATAATTCCTGGAAATCAACTGTATTTGAAAAGGGAAAACCGGTCCATATAAAAATGTTATCCAATACTTGTGTTGTATCTTTTTCGTTGTTTCTGTCTGCATCGATTGACTTAATGACTTTAAAACACATTATTGTGTGTATGAACACACTTATTTACGTATAAATGTTTGAATATCTTTTTGCTTTTCAAAGTTCTTTTCCATCATTTGAAGTGGTTTTATAACTTTAAATTCTTTTACCAAATCGAATAAAAAAAGGTATGCAGCTTCATACTCGGGATACATTTAGTTTAAGTTTATTTGTTTTAAAAAAATATGCAGCAAGTTTGTGCGTCTGTATGTGTATTTGTGTGTTGCTAACATATGGCCGTGATTTGATTTGCAACTTTTTATTGTCACTGGAAGTCATCCATCTAATTGAATGAATTGCATCATTGATTTTTAGTATATTATTATTCTTCTTTTCGTTTGTATTTGAAAGCTGTTGATTGCAATAAAAAAAAGTTTAATAATGTATGATGTTCCTTTTATTTTTCTAAAGCTGTTAGAAAAATTGCATCTGTCTTTCGAAGAAAAAAAAACAGATTTTTTTTAAACTAATTTTAAGAAGGCACTTGTGTTGTACTGAAATTGCAATTAAACCAGATGTTTAAAATAAAAATAAAATTTGTATTTTCCGGTTAAATTCTAAATGTGCGTTTTTCTAAATGTGCAATTGTATTAAGTAAAATCAAAGTAGTCTTTAAAGGTTGTCTTGAAACATTTACATCCTGTTTACTTTAGTTAAGACCTTTTAACAGAATTTTTAAAATTTTAAAAAGGTAAAAGTCAAATTATATTGGTTTTTCGCTATAAATTTTTGAAATATAAATGTTAAAAAAGACAATTTTTCGCAGGTGTTTAGGTGGCTTAGGGTTGGTATATCGATCTATAAATTTTGGTGGCAAATGAAAACTCTCGTTTTTATATGCTTTTTAACGCCATATAGAGTTAAAATATTTTTTAGAAATAAAGAGCAGCTTTTTAGTCAAAGTTCATCAAATTTCATTAAAAAAATGTCTAGTTAGCTGGACAAATCCTGGATAAAACTATTTAAATATTTACGCCAATATAAAAATATTTTCTTCCTTTCTCCATCTCTGCCAACTATATATTTGTAAACTAATTTATAGTGTCACACATCTTTAATAAAACATACACATTAAAATATGCACTTAATAAGTCGGAACTACATATGTATATTTTTGACCGTCAACTACACACAAAGAATAAATTAAGTAAACTTTACTTAAATCAAGCTATAGCAGTGTCAAAAGTACGGTGAGTATGGTTTTTCTTAAACCAAATAAGAAATTTCTTACTTCAAGTACGATTTTTTTAGTACGAAATTCTAGCCACAATTAAGCCAAAAAAGGATTGATTTAAGTTCGAAGCCGTTCTTGATGTAAGCCAAAAAAAGATTGATTTAAGCCGTAATTTGGATTAATCTAAAAATTAAATGTAATTTTTTTGATTTATGGAGCTTATTAAAGAAGAAGAATTTTATATTTTATTTTTATTTTATAGACACTTAAAAATTACAATTTGAAAATTTCACGAAGCTAAGATTCGAACCAGGGACTTTCTGCACTGCAGCACAAGCGCGTTACCTCTAGGCCACCGAGACACTTTGTTTTCAAATGTAAAATAATATATTAAAACAACAAGCTTTTTTCTGCTTGATTTGTCGAAGCAATCCAAATAGGCTTGATTTAAGAAAATGTAAGTACGGATCGTACCTAAAAATTTTAAGAAAGATTTTGGATGAATTCAAGAATAAAATTCTTGATTTAAGAAAGCGAGTTTTCTCTCTGTGTACGGGCAATAATTATTAGGATTAACTTACATGCATGTTTGTGTCTTTATGTCAGTGAGCCAAAATAGAAATAAATTTTAGTACTTAATCTATAAACAGAGTACGAGCTAAGTGAATTTCGCTTAAATATAAAACTAATAAAATTGCTCATTATTAATCACTTGCTAAATACT